>RJVU01055667.1:1105458-1120528 GCA_003731715.1 Anabarilius grahami | reverse complement strand
AATAATAGTATATTAATCATATTATATTATATTATGTAGTCAAAGTGATGATATAAAAGTGATAATATCTAATATTGTAATTTTATCGTACCTTTTGCACACTTGAGATTGACTCATGACTGTTACATCATCACACTTCTGAAACGAGGCTTCGATCTGTCAAACTCTCCATCAGCGAGTGAGTTTGCTCAGAGACCTGTGCTCACGTTAGAGTTTTAATATTACATAATGAGGGATGAACTTATGACTTACTGTCACGTCTTTGTTGAGCTTCGTGAGAGAATGGGTTCATGAAAGCCGTGCATCATGGGAAGGGAGCTCAACCTCAATTAGCTCCTGTCTTCATCTGACACAATCAGCAGAAGAGAGCAGCGCTCGGCTGTATTCTGAACACACGCTGCAGCGTTTAGATGCATTCATGCATGATGTATATTGAAAAGTTTTGCGTTTAATGAGCTTAGTCACATAGCTAATTATGTTTTGCGAATTTAATAACCCATTGACAAAACTCCAAAGTACTTTAATGCCCAGTAAACATTTTGTATGTTCCTAAAGTTCACCCAAAAATGACCTGCATGACTTTCTTTCTCATGTAGAGTAGAAGATGTTCTCCACAAAGGAGAAAAAGCACCATAAAAGTACCATTAACAAGTAGTTTTATTGCAAGTCTTCTATAGTTTAGTATGAGGGAAAGACTGAAATTTAAATCAGCTCACTGGTTTTCAAGTGCCTCGTTCCCAAATGCAATGTGGCAGATTTGAATATCCAGAAGGGCAAATAAGATTATTTGACAAGTAAGAAGGGCTCTTGAGAATCTATTTTGTGTTATATATTCATCCTGAAGGAATCAATCACATACTCTGCACTATTTGTGCTGAAATATGAAGGGTTGTTGTGGTGGACGTGGGCTGCACTGTCCTGGGATTTTGCTGATTCATGAAATAATGCAGTTAACAAGTGCATTATTATTATCATTCACTTGTGTGTGTGTGTGTGTGTGTGTGTGTGTGTGTTTATGATGATGTCTGCATGCAGGCGGCTCACGGTAGTTGTCATGGAGACATAAGGGTTATCGGTCAGATGCTCTCAGACGCACGTTTATTCGGACATGATACTATAAGAGCCACAAATTGAGTCTCTGTGATCCCTTTTTTTCCCACTGGATTCTCTGATTCACCTGTATTCAGTGTGTCTGCAGCAGCTCAGTATGCACACTTAGTAGGCTGTAAATAATGTGCGGTTTACCTCTGTCCTTGCTGTTTTTGGAGAGGTGACTTTGATTGTCCTGTCATGTTGGTGGAGTGGATTATGTCCAGTTTGCCATCTGGTCAGAGCGTTTAGACTGCTTTGACTCCATTAAGCAGGAGCCTGACCTGTGAAACTGCTTCACACTCGTTCATTCATTCGGAAATATTCCGGACTGTGTCCTTTGATTGACATTGAGAGAAACATACTGTATGTTTCCAGCAGTCTCCATGGGGGAAATGGATACGTACTAAATGATGTTTTATTAAAAATGTAAAAATGCAGACAGTTTTCTGTGATGGGTAGGTTTAGGTGTAGGAGGAGAGAATGTACAGTTTGTACAGTATAAAAACCATTACGTCTATGGAGAGTCCCCATAAAACATGGAAACCCAACGTGTGTGTGTGTTAGTGTGTGTGTGTCAGCTTTAAACACACTCTTTAATGAACATGTTATTTCAGCTTCACACAACACTAGCAGGTGCAGAAACAGTTATGAAATTTGCTTAGACAATCAATTTTAGTAGAACTGGGTGAACCTTTTCATGATAATACCCCTATTTTTATCCTGACAGTTCCTCAAGATATATATGGAAGCTTGTTTCCGCCACTGAATAAAAATAAAAAAGGTAATTTTGAGTTTATTGTCATGCAATAGGCTATATGCACGGTTACTTCCTGGTTGTGGTTAAGCCAGCTCGGGCATTTCCGGTGAACCGTTAGCTGTTCATTCTGTAGTCGCTGTACATCGACACAAAACCATCAATGGTTGACTTTTTAATGTTGTATTCATATTGTTATCACATTTACCTAATTTGCCAATAAACCAGTTTTATTGATTGTAATAAAGACGAAGCTGTTTAAAAACGCTGTCTGTAATTAGACACACACACATGCATTCACAAGCACTTCAAATGTTATTTTTAATGTGATGACCACAAACATTATTTGTTCATCCTTCTGAGATTGTCTCCATTGTAAAACCGAACGTTTAAAAAAGTAGGAAATTCAACATTTGATAGAAAACACTTATTTAAAAATAAAAAAGACAATAATTACCACTTTAACCAGCAGGTGGCGGCAGAGTAGCATTTATTTGCGCATATATCAGCCATTTCCTCTAATCGTTTTTCACTTCGTTTTTGACTAAATATTAAACATTATAAAATAACTAGGTTTAAAAATACATTTTGTCAATGTGAAGTATGAAAATCTCATGAAAAACAATAACTTTTCTTGTGAATGAATGACAGAAAGCGAGCGGCGCTCTCTCTTTAATCACAGCAGCTGTCAGTCAGTGATTTCAGCACACTTGAGAAAACACACATTTTATTCAATTAATCTAACTAAAGTGCACAATAAATATTACATTTTTGAAGCTTTTTTTCACATAAAAGTGTGAAAACTGCTGGTCGAATTGAATTTAGCCGAGGAGGAACACTGAGGTACGTCTTTATTCATTTGTTTTTTAATGCCGTCTTACGTTTGAGTAACTAAATTAATGCTATGCCTGACAATTTAAGTGACTATATTCTATAAACTAAGTGTTACACTACTGATGCTCAACACACCAGCACATGACTCTCACCGGAAGTGTTCCAGCTGCCTTATATTAATGCAGAAGTTCTAAGAATGCTCTGTTCATATTGTCAATTATGAGAGAAAAAGTCAGAACTGTGAGATAAAAAGTTGCAATTACCTTTTTTTTATGTTTTATTCAGTGGCAGAAACGAGCCTCCATATATATAATCTCTGTAAACAATATATCCATATATTATCTTACACAATTTTGCTGCTCAAGTGAATCTTTTTTGTTTTAACAGTGTTTAACATAAGTATTATTTATAAAATTACAGTAACACTTTACTGCACTTTTACAGCATTTATTAATCTTTGTTAATGTTAATTTCAACATTTACTAATACGTTATTAAAATCTTGTTAACATGAAAATAAACGATGAACAACTGTATTTTCATTAACTAACATTAACGAAGATTAGTAAATACAGTAACAAATGTAGTGCTCATGGTTAGTTCATGTTAGATTTACTAATGAACCTTATTGTAAAGTGTTACCAAAAATACTTTGATATGATACAATTATAATTATTCTAATACTCTATTACATATTCTATTAAATTTGTGATCATGCACAGGATTTTGAAATGAATTATTTAACGAGACATTAGCTTGGTTAGTTTCATTAATATGAACTGATACAAACTACATTAAATAATGAATTATGAAATGCCCTTTAGAACAGTGTTGGGTGTGAGTGTGTGTTATTGTCACAGCTCAGCACTGACTCCTGCTGGTGAGAGAGGGATCAGTCTGTAACTGTGTTTGCTCTGCTCTCTCTCAGGTCTTCTCGGTATGGTAGCACACATGATGTTCACAACGGCGTTCCAGCTGACCGTGACTCTGGGCCCTGAGGACTGGAAACCACAGAACTGGGACTACAGCTGGTCTTATATGTGAGTTCACTCATTGTATAGGTTTAGAAAGTGTTATCTTGAAGTCCAAGGATGAAATACAAGCATACAGTGACTTTGACTTGAAATCACTGGTGTTTCTGACGTCACAAACTACCTTGTAACCAATCATGACAATGTGTGGGCAATATAGCAGGTGTATGATGTATATTACGATGTTATGATCTATATGCCTTTCTCTAAGGTGTTTCTGAGGATAGAAACAGGAACGGGAACATTGTTTGTATAACATTAGCAACACATTATAATCGGCTGTTTGATAATGTACTAAAGCAAAAGGCTAATCATATTAATTACCGTTATGTGTCCGATGTTGTAAAGAGCGATACATTGTGCAGCGTTTACCTCAGCAAGTTGACCGAGTGGATCTCTGAGCTCGTGCGAGTGAGTGGAGGCGGGGCTAATTAGCATATTCATAGATCCACGTATAATAAATGAGGCAAGGGTGTAGAGTTACATTCAAGCTATTTTAAGGCATGAATATTTTTTTTCACAGGAAAAAATGTTTAAATATGTAATATTGGTGATCAAAATGAGTTTTAAGGGATACAATTATTGACTACAGGGGGACTTTAAATAAGACATATATAACATTAAACAATATAATATCATATTATATTATATTATAAAA
This sequence comes from Anabarilius grahami, assembly GCA_003731715.1. NCBI lineage: Eukaryota > Metazoa > Chordata > Actinopteri > Cypriniformes > Xenocyprididae > Anabarilius > Anabarilius grahami. The sequence continues at coordinate 1,116,160 of RJVU01055667.1, read as the reverse complement.
GTTAAGACTAATATAATAATACTTTTTCCTTGTATTTTATATATATATATTGATTAACTTTGACCAAATAAATCATAGATTCTTATTAACTATTTCAATTTCACATAAAAATGTACACAATACTTGGTTAAAGGTACAATATGTAATATTTTTGCAGTAAAATATCCAAAAACCACTAGGCTAGTGTTATATATTTTGTCCAGCTGATTACTAACAATATCTCTAATGTTTTCAACTACTTGTAAATCATGAGAAAATTCCCATTCTAAACAGTGACACGGGGCAGTGCAGTCGCCTGTCAATGACGTCAGTTACCCTTTGTTACCGCCTTTACTGACGTAGAAACCACATGACAACAGTGTCGTGGACAAATGCAGTAGTAGTGTCTAGAGTCAAACCACTAGCTTGCTTCAAGCAGTTCCTTATTTACTTCTTGCACGTTTTATGGTGGATTGTGTTACTTATTTATGGAACATAATTACTGTTTACCATCTGCCGCTGGTTCTGTCGACAAGGACAGCTCCCGTAAACGAAAGCGTACGGGCCAACCAAACGACCCAAGAAGAGTTTGGGACAAGAGGCATACACGCCAAACGCGGGCGCGTCTGATCCATAGTCTGATCGCGTCTTTGCATTGACTTTGTATGTAATCTACTCGGGCAAATCGTTGAACTCGCGTTTGCTATGTATGCCCACTTATTGTGTTTGAATGTACACGAGTGTATATATTTGTTGAACAAGTGGTAATCGTTTATATACAATTTAAAATATATCAAATGTTTTTAATAGTTTACATAACTACGTGAAGTGCATATTCTTAGGTCATAATGAAGTTGCAATTCATCATGCTTTATTTTATATATTAAAAATGTGTTTTCTTGAAGACTAAAGTTTATGCAGGTGCAGTGTTATTGCATTTTGTTATTTACTGATTTTTTATTGTCTTATTTCACCTGACAAGTTAAACAATGTAAATAAATACAGTTAGTGTTATACAGAAATATGAATCAATTATTATTGCAAATGATATTGGTAAGTTCAAAATAACATTTATTATTATTGATTTGAACACTTGAAACTGTGCTGTGTTATCACACCATCGAATTGGACAAACATTCTAACATCTATGACTAAAAATGTCGATGTAAACCTTCCATTACTCGGGTCTAATTCAATATAATAAAACTATGACATCAAACACAACATTTATAAAACTTTACCTCATCCGTTAAATCCATGATTTATCTTTCCGTCGGATTGATGGCCGTCAGCGGTTGGGTAGAAGACAACAAATCCCATCATTCCACGCACCTTCTTAGCGTCATCAAACCACGCAATTTTTATTGTTTTGGTAGTGCGCCCTCAAGTGGCAGATTCTACGAACTGTACCTTTAAGGGACATTAAGTTATATAAGTCTAAAAATAATATAATATAACATAATATAATATATCTTTTTCAGAGAATCTTGTTTTGTGATTTCTTGACATATTTTGTGTCCAAACATTTAACATAAAACATAAAATCTTTCATTATATTATATTATATTATATAATAAAAGTTGACTAATATTATAATACTTTTTCCTTGTATTATATATATTGATTAACTTGACCAAATAAATCATAAATTCTTATTAACTATTTAGATTTCACATAAATAAAAATGTACACAATACTTGGTTAAGGGACATTAAGTTAAATAAGTCTAAATATAATATAATATATATTTTTCAGAGAATCTTGTTTTGTGACTTCTTGACATATTTTGTGTCCAAACATTTAACATAAAACATAAAATCTTTCCCTTCAACTCGTTAATATGAACTTTATTTATTGAACCATTTTACACATGGTAAATTGCAGCTTCAAGAAGAAAATTTTGAATTAGAAATAAAAAAAAATCAAGTTGAAATTCACATTGCAAGAACAGGCTTCCAAAGGTTCTCGTACATGTTCTAAGAACATCTTACTGTTACGTTAACAGAACGTTACTTTTGAATGTTCCCTGAACGTTCAAAACATTACAGGAATGTTACTTTTGAATGTCTCTGAACATTCCGAAACAAGTAGCAACATTCAAAAAATTTCAGAAAAAACGTACCACGAACAATGAATAATGTTTTTTGTGTTAACGAACATTATTAAAGACCGGATAACTTTGAACAAATGTTCTATTAATGTTACTGGAAGAACGTTTGTTCATAACTTTGAGAGAACCTTGCCAGAACGTTCCATGTTAGTGTCTGTATTGCTTCCAGGATGCATGGGTATTTTTAATAATCCATCTTTGATGATGCCTCGTTGTTTAACACCTAATTAAAATGCTGATCTGAAACCCTGTCGACGGTCTTTCCCGCAGCTTGGCATGGAGCTCGTTCACCGCCTGCATGGCGTCGTCCGTCACCACCATAAACAGATACACAAAGACTATTCTGGAGTTCAAACACAAGCGAAAGAACATCGAGAAGAACCTGAAGATCAAGCAGAAGCTGCTGGACCTGGACTCTCCAGACCAGGTGTGGGACATGTACATCAGCTCCGTCCCCAGCACAGCCGAGGAGTTTCTGGACCTGTCCGCGTCCGGACGCAAGCTCTCCTCCAGCTCCGTCTTCCTGGACCTCAATGATCTGCCGGCTCCAGCACAGGGAGAGGAGTACTGCTGAAGACCGGCTCGCATTCACACCACGGCTTTAAGCTTTGATTCGAGGCGTTTCATAACTGTGGCATAATGTTGCGTTTTTACTGTGCTGTTGTTTGAAGGTGACGCTGTGAGTTTTCGTTTATTAATGTGCTGACAATGTGTGCGTAAAACATATTCTGGAACCAGAACTGGTATGAATGAACCATTTTCCTCAGTCTTAGAGAATATAATGTGACACATCCCAATTTTGTTAATCTAAACACTGAAATCGCATTAGAAACATGCATTTTCTTTCTCAATATTTCTGTCTTGTTTTCTAGTACAGACATCTAAACATTCTTAAATCAAGAAGATACATTTACTGGAGAAGCAAAATGATTGACGATATTAAAGGAGAAATCAACATTTCCTGCTTTTCATATATAAGAGGTCATCGTACTGTAAGAATATCCTGTAAGTTTCAGAACTGAAAACGTCCTTGTCAGTCCAAATAAAAGCTTTTATTGACACCAGACCCAGAGAAAGACTGATCCTGGAATGTGTCTATAGATAGGTGAAACTCCGCCTCCACAGAAGAAATCAACGCCCACTTCATCTGAGCCCCGCCCACTGGTGTGTTAGTGAGATGAGGAGGAGAGAAGAGCGATACAGGACTAAAATAACATTAACTTTCAAAGGATCCTAATGCTAGAAATATGGTTATTTATTTTCAACAATGTGAATGTCTCAGTTGAGCTTTATTTATTTGTATTCGGTACATTTCACTGTGGATTCTTTGGTAAATCAAATCGCATTTCGGTGCAAACAGACTTTTACGATATGGACTCGACAGTAATGCAACAACATGTCAGTAACTGTGTTCATTCTAATGCCTGATCTGATATTAATGATTCATGTACAGTCACATGATCTTTGTCTGTGTGTCAGTAAACAAACCTGTGACTAAACGCTCAACTTCATGTTGTTTCTCTTAGTAGGATGAAAATAATCTGTTATTTAAATGGTGATTAAATTATATATAGAAAGCGATCAAATAACGCTCCCTTTACAATCGCTGGAGCTGTCAATCAAACAGCACGAGTTTATCAGTGACTGAGTTCTGGACTCGCACAAAAACTCCCGTTTTATGCAACGAATGTCTTATTTACATCCAGTTTGCTCTGTTAGTTATGATGAAAGCATTCGTTAGTGTGCAGAAACTGAGTTGCAATGACGAGATCACTGCTTTCATGTCTGTGATCGACTACAATCTTCATCACTGCAACCTTTCATGCCACAATCTAAATATAATGTCATAGATCTAAATGTAATGCTTCGCCTTTCACGATTAGTTAACCTCGAGAGCTGTAATATTAAAAACGTGCTAAAAGTTTTCGAGAGAGTAATACTGAGCTATTTCATATGCAAAGATGTCAGCCAATCACAGCAGTGGGCGTTTCCACTGAAGTCTCACAGCAGACACGCCCCTTAAAACAGCGTTCAAACCAGAGGATAAAATCAGTGTAGGAAAAATGCCTTTTATTTCTAAATTATGACAATTTTTGATGTAAAAAGCAAACTAACATTATAAGTGCACCCCAGGAAACATTATAAAACAACACAGTTCATGACCCCTTTAAGTTTTGTTTACTGAAAAATGTGTCAAAATGAAGTGTTTGTGTGTTTTGTTTTCCCTGTGAGTTTTTCTGACTCTATTGGCAGATATTTGTTCTTGTTTTAAGCTCAAACTCACTTCATTTTGACACATTTTTTAGAAAACAAGATTTAATATCTTCAGTCATTTTGCCTGATTTAAGAATGTTTTGATTTGTGCTGGAAAACAAGACAAAAACACTGAGTGAGAAAATAATTTTTTGCAGTATTTTCTGTGTTTTCAGCCACTGATTCAGTAGAAACGTGTTCTACATTTTGTGAAACTGTCTGCTGCTGTATTTTCCCTCTGTGCTGTGCTAAGAAGTCATTACCGAATCGATCCTGAGGTTCTGTACCTTTTCTCTCTGTCAGTTCTAATGAGACACAAATTACATTGCTGAGTGCCTTTGTTTGTGCTATTGATCCCTGTTCTTTAACCGTAGCATGCAAAAGTCCTGGAACAGTTTGATCGTCAACATATCTATAATAATCTCAATACATATTAAATTATTTTTGTCTATTTTGTTAATTTAGCTGAAAAATCGAGAGAATTATTTTGCTTTTTTAATGAATCATTTTGCATTCAGTCAAATGCAAAGAACTGTATGAATGTCACTGTGAAGAGAAAAGGTAGAATTCCAGCAACATGCAAATGTTTGGGATAAAAGTACAAAGAACTGATTTTACCGTGGGAAAACATGATCCATTACTTGAATCCTTCATCAACTCTTTAGGCTTTGTATATTTAATCTCATTTAAATCCCTAAGAACAAATAATGTAACAATTGTCTTTGCACTGCCAAAATGAACTGTTTACATTTTATGTGCCATAATGAATGACATACACATGATTCATATAGTTTTTTACAGTAATGTAAAGCAGCATAGACTGTACTGTGTTGTAGACTAATGGTGTTAAATGCATGTCAGATTGTAAGTTTTATTTGATATTTGGCAATTGCTGTATTTGTTTGGTTGGTTATTTTCACTTCATTGGTTTCCTTTGACTTTATGTTGATGAAATGTACAGTATATTAAGTTAAGTATTTTACAAAAGCAGCCAAGCATAGAGTAATAGCACTGAACAATGCATTATAATAAAAAGAACCTTTATAACCTGAAATGATCAGTTTATTTTCTGCATAGAAACACTTTATTGTTTTTGCCAGAGGGTGGCGCTACAGACCCGTTCTGTGGAGGAACTGGACCCACAGACAGTGTAATGCACTGATATATTTGAAGGAAAATGATTTTTTTGGAAGTCCAAAACCTAAATGACACTAATTGAAGCGCTTATTCAGCAGGTGATTTGATTAAATGAATCAAAAGTACCCCTCTAAACAATGAATCAACAACTGTGGTTAATAAAACAAAATGCATTTGAATTATAATTAATATGACAACGTGTACAGAAACGAATCACTCGGAAAAAATCCCCATTTATTTTTAGATATCTAAAAATTTAATTTATGGAACGATCTGGATCTGCGGTTTGTTTTGTTTTTGTTTTGTTTGTTTTTTTTAACAACCATGTTGCTTAAAATATTGGATGTGAAAGGAACAATTCAGCACCAGAATCCGCATTAATGGTGAGTAGCCTCGTGTTTAATTTACTCATATTGATTTACCGTTTGATTAAACTATTGAAATTGTCATATAGTTTGGTTAAATTAAAGGGTTAGTTCACCCAAAAATGAAATTTCTGTCATTAATTACTCACCCTCATGTCGTTCCACACCCGTAAGACCTTCGTTCATCGTCAGAACACAAATTAAGATATTTTTGATGAAATCTGAGCGGTATATGACTCGTCTATATATAATCAACACTTTCAAGTCATGTGACTGCAGTGATTCAACCTTAATGTTATGAAGAGACGAGAATACTTTTTGTGCGCAAAAACAAAACAAAAATAACCACTTTATTCAACAATCTCTTCTCTTCTGTGTCATTCTCAGTCGTTGTTTACGTCCAGCACTTCCAGGTTCTACGTCCGAATGCCGACTCATTATTGGCCGGCTCCTGCGTCAGCGTCACACGCATGCGTCGTGTTGATCACATGATCAGCTTTGGCCAATACTGAGCCGGCGTTCGGACGTAAACACGGAAGCTTCACTGTGTTACTGCGTCACCTGCGTAAGATAATGACAGAAGAGAAGAGATTGTTGAATAAAGTGGTTATTTTTGTTTTGTTTTTGCACACAAAAAGTATTCTCGTCTCTTCATAACATTAAGGTTGAACCACTGCAGTCACATGACTGTTTTAACAATGTCTTAATTTGTGTTCTGAAAATGAACGAAGGTCTTACAGCTGTGGAATGGCATGAGGGAGAGTAATTGACCCTTCGCCGGGAGTTTGACTGACAAGCGATCTAACCAATCATAACTCCGAATCCGCCATTTTGTCCGACAAAGCAGTCAGGAGTTTAGATTAACCTCGGTGGACTTTAACTTGAAAAATGGTGTGTATTTACATCTTTCCGCGTTTGAAACAACATTCCTTCTGATGTTCATTCATGTTTATTTGATGCTATGAATTAAGTAGTAGGAAGAGATGATCGGTTCACGAGCCGCTTGAGCTGAGGCGCTACAGCGATCTGTCACGACACATTAAAGAGCCACTAAACGGGTTTTATTGTTCAAATTTCTTTAAAAAAATTACACAATTTGGAAGCTGGGACATTGTTTAATATCATAAGTAACCTGCTCTGTCTTGTCTGTCGACGTGTTGTCAGTGTCTGTCTTCTTTGCTCCGCGATGTATTTTTCACTGCGTGTGGCATCACAGCGCCATGGCTTGTCGGACAAAGCAACAGTAATTAAGGGTGGCGGGTCTTTGCGAAGGGTCAATTAATGACAGAATTTTCATTTTTGGGTGAACTAACCCTTTAAATCAAAAGTGACAGTAAATACATTTATAATGTAACAAAAGATTCTTTTACAAGTAAATTCTATTCTTCAAAGAATCCTGAAAAATAAAATGTATGACAGTTTCCACAAAAATCTGAAGCAGCACAACTGTTTTCAACATTGATAATAATAATAAATGTTTCTTGAGCAGCAAATCTTCATATTAGAATGATTTCTGAAGGATCATGTGACACTGAAGACTGGAGTAATGATGCTGAAAATTCAGCTTTGATCACAGGAATAAATTACACTTTAACATATATTCACAGAGAAAACAGCTGATTTACAATATAATAATATTTCACAGATTTTACTGTATTTTTGATCAAATAAATGCAGCTTTGGTGAGCAGAAGAGACTACTTTCAAAACAGTAAATAATTAAAAATGCATAATTATTCCAAACTTTTAAACAGTTGTGTATCTTTTGCTCTTCTGGAAATACATTTCAGCTAAAAGCACCATGAAGGTATTTTCTTGTCATGAAACAATGTATCATTTTATTCAAGCAATATCAACAAATAAAATGGTAAAGAAATATATTATTTTTGCATTAGCATATCTTAAAATGTATCCAATTTTTGGGATTAAACAGAACAAAAAGAATTACACAGAAACTCAAAATAGTTTATTTGATTTCTAGTGGGCTGCATTTCAGACTAGTGCAAAATCATGCATGCAGAGGGAAAATTCAAAAGGACTGGCCTCATCTGCATATTGTCTACATTTGAACCAATTATCTGATCCATTGGATACAGAATGTGATTGTAGACCAGCCTTTACACAGATGTGCTACAATCTGTTCAGTGTAAATACTCCAACAATGACAAATCATGTCTAATGCTACACAGTTAACTCTTTTTGATATGGATGATCGATCAAACATGATTGAAGCTGTTGTTTGACTCGGCAACATAAAAAAGACATCAAAATGGCAAGAGCAGAAAAGTGCTACTTCAACCAATGATTTAAGGTCATTGATATCAGTTCTCTCAAACTGAGCCACACCGACGGACGGTATGAAAGACTATTCTGACCCGAAGTGCTCAGGTCTCTGTTTACTGTATCTGGCAGACGCATTGATTTGAACAGCTATGGAGCCATCGACAAACCTAAGATATCGTGTTTCGCTTCGATCACGATTCACCTGCACTTCTTGCCAACATTGACCGAATAGGCACACAGATGTCCGCGAAAGTTCATTGCCATCCGAAGTCCATGCCTGCCATTTGGTAGAACTTCAGGTTGTGTGGCTGGTAGAATTCTCTCAGTTTCTGAATGACCTCTTGGTCGATTTTAGGATGCGTTCTGCCTTTGGTTTTGCCCAGACAGTGGGGTTTGCTACTGCCTTCTGGCTTTTTGAGGCAAGGGAAGCCCTTAGTCTTGTTAAAGTAGAAGTGTTTATCCGTGATGATCCTCTGAAGGCCGAGAAAGTCCTGCACACGGCCCAACTCGCCCGCTGGGTCGCTGATCAGTCTCTCTCCGTGGACGAAATGGATCTGCGAGAGCGGGAAGTAGGCCAGCCATCGCTCCAGGTGCCTGGCGTACAGGCCGATATACAGCGGGCTCCAGAGCGAGTCTATCTGTCCTGCCGATCGGTTCTTAAATGTCAGGCTCTCGAAGCTGGGAATGTCAGGGGTCTTTGAGATGATCTGGGTGTAGTCTGAAATGGCGCGGGTGATGGGGTCTCGCACCACCACGATCAGCTTGATGTCCCGCGACATGGCGTGGATGCGGCTCGGCGTCTCTGGGGTGACGAAGTATCTGGGCGTCTTCTCCATCACGATTTGCCCGTTGAGGGCTTTGGGCATCATGCTCCTAAAAGACAAGAGGAACAGCAGGGATACTTGATTATAGAGCTGCATGATCTCGATTCAAACACACACAAGTCCGATCACAGCGAATATTCTGATCCAGAGAGAGCCGTTGTCATGAATAGATATCAAACAGATCACAAACAGTTTTTTTTAACCACACAGTATCATTATTTCTGTCTTACAATCACTCAAATTATCACAGAAGTACTGGGATAAAAGTTTATAGTCTATCACCTTTTAAAAATAACTTGACGCTTTAAATAAACATTGTATCAATTGCATGGTGACTGTTAAAAATGTATTTGTCACTGAATCATTCATTCAAGAGATTCATTCAAAAAAGCTGATTCATCCAGTACTGAAACAAGTGAAGTCTTCATGAGTGAGTCATTGAATCATTCATTCAAGAGATTTGTTCAAAAACGCTGATTCACCCAGTAATGAAACAAGTGAAGTCTTCATGAGTGAGTCAGCAAATCATTCTTTCAAGAGATTTGTTCAAAAACGCTGATTCACTCAGTAACGAAACAAGCGAAGTCTTCATGAGTGAGTCAGCAAATCATTCTTTCAAGAGATTTGTTCAAAAATGCTGATTCACCCAGTAATGAAACAAGTAAAGTCTTCATGAGTGAGTCAGCAAATCATTCTTTCAAGAGATTTGTTCAAAAACGCTGATTCACCCAGTAACGAAACAAGTGAAGTCTTCATGAGTGAGTCAGCAAATCATTCTTTCAAGAGATTTGTTCAAAACGCTGATTCACCCAGTAATGAAACAAGTGAAGTCTTCATGAGTGATTCAGCAAATCATTCTTTCAAGAGATTTGTTCAAAACGCTGATTCACCCAGTAACGAAACAAGTGAAGTCTTCATGAGTGAGTCAGCGAATCATTCTTTCAAGAGATTTGTTCAAAACGCTGATTCACCCAGTAACGAAACAAGTGAAGTCTTCATGAGTGAGTCAGCAAATCATTCTTTCAAGAGATTTGTTCAAAACGCTGATTCACCCAGTAATGAAACAAGTGAAGTCTTCATGAGTGAGTCATCAAATCATTAGGCCAATAAAACGAACAAATAATTTTATTAAATATGCATGACAAAATGTGTATGAGAACAAAGAAATAATTTAGAACTACATGGCATGAATTATGCATAGGCAAAATGTATCCATTTAAAACCAATTGCTTATGAAGTAATTTCCATTGGCCTTGGTGCGATAAACCAAAATTAAACCCCTACACCCTTCATCCCTTCGACGGCTCTCACTCCAGAGGGTAAACCCTTTGAAGGGATTATGGTATAGGGATGAGCCAGAATTAATCATTCATTTAAGAGATTTGTTCAAAAACACTGATTCATCCAGTAATAAAACAAGTAAAGTCTTTATGAGTGAGTCATTGAATCATTCATTCAAGAGATTTGTTCAAAAACACTGATTCATCCAGTAATGAAACAAGTGAAGTCTTTATGAGTGAGTCATTGAATCATTCATTCAAGAGATTTGTTCAAAAACGCTGATTCATCCAGTAATGAAACAAGTGAAAACTTTATGAGTGAGTCTTTGAATCATTCATTCAAGAGATTCCTTCAAAAACACTGATTCATCCAGTAACGAAACAAGTGAAGTCTTTATGAGTGAGTCAGTGAATCATTCATTCAAGAGATTTGTTCAAAAACGCTGATTCATCCAGTAATGAAACAAGTGAA
>RJVU01055667.1:1091439-1104750 GCA_003731715.1 Anabarilius grahami | reverse complement strand
CTCATCTATCTATCTATCTATCTATCTATCTATCTATCTATCTATCTATCTATCTATCTATCTATCTATCTATCTATCTATCTATCTATCAAACTACTAAACTAAAACTTTTAAACTGAAAACTTCTAAAACTTCTAAACTTCACACTTTTAAAACTACTTCAAACTTTCTTGACCGGCTTTTTCAAGCCAACTTAAAGTTTGTCCTCAAACTTTTTTATCTAGTTTGGAACTGTAATCTGATTACCAACACAGAAGAGTTAGGAAAGTCATCAAGTAAAGTAGACTCTCTTTTCTTTCCCTACCCCCATCAATCTTGCATTTACACAGATCTGTTTTACTGAAGGCCTGGACTGCGACTGCCAGCACAGTATTGATCATCCCGGCCCACCTGAGCTAATGAGGTGACATGCTTTCTGTCCCGGAGCAGACATGCTCCACTGTGTCTCTTATTGGCTGTAAATGAGGAGTCAGGCGGCTCTGAATGTGTATCAGTAATGCAGATGTGCAGCCGGCACCAATCACGCCTGGGTTACATGGAAAAACAAATGGAATGCATGCGTGTCTTTCTCAGCGTTGGCAGATGGGACTCGTTTGTTTTAAGTAGTTCATCGGCCCACTGACTTTAATGGTCCACCTGCACCCCACCTGCCTTTACAACATGAGCACATCTAATGTCTGTTTAAGGGACGACAAAAACAAACCTATCAGGCTTGGAGAGGTTAAATAGATTCTAACAATAAAAATGCAAAATGGCAGAACAGAGCAGCGGTCAAACACATGACAAAATGAACTGCAAAGAATGAGTTAAAATCAGTTAATGGGGAAATTTCATGAAAATCGGACTTTTTCTGTGTTTAAGTGCAATAATCGGGTCCCCAGCATGAGAAAAAAATTATTATTTCATTCTAAAAGTTGTAACTTCTTCCTGAGTCTCTCCATCAGTGTCGACTCCGGTTTGAACAATGTAAGGCTGAACACTGTCGTCATTTTGGCTGCGTGAGATTCTCCAGCTTTGTTGTTGTTGAGCGACCGAAGCGTGAGCTGTTAAAGCTCCGCCCTCTTCTGGAAAGCGGCAGCTCATTTGCATTTAAAGGGACACACACAAAAACGGCGTGTTTTTGCTCACACCCAAATAGGGGCAAATTTGACAAGCTATAATAAATGATATGCGGTTGCTCTGCTAAGCTTTCTCCTTGTGTTCATTGTTTGGATTGATTAAAGGCTGTTCTTGTTTGCTACTCTATTGTTGCGCGAGTTTCTGCAACCACCCGTGACAGTAGTACTGGGAAACACACTGCATATGATTTAGGAGATGACAGAGACTTGCTGTCCGTCATGCTGTTCAGATGATGTCACACTGAGAACGAGCCATATGATGCCTCTAGTGTCCTTCGCAGGAGACTCAGATTGCTGTGCCAGCTCGTATCGATACAGCGGCAATGCCAATCCCATACCTCGCTGCATTGTCAATGACTTCATCTGAGAAAGCACTTAGCCTAAAGACTTCCCTGTTTACCTCTGCCTATTATGGGGCCAGCAAGTCTATTAGGTCCCGCCATTAATTATTCACTCGCTTCAAGTGATGCGAGCGGTTCGTTTACTTGCGTGTCCCGCAGAGATTTTGTCCTCCTGCTAATGCAAGGATTTCTGATGTCCACTGGCTATTCAACTTTTACGGGATACAGAGGAATGTGTTCAATAACACTGAATATGGGTCAATATTTTTTTGTCTATTTAAAAACGGATTAAAAATGCAATTATGTCAAGGTGATACAACATCCTAATGACAAAAAAGCTTCATTAAAAGAATGAAATGCTTTGAAAGAAACCTTATTATGTAGTTTGACACCTTTTATTATTATTTCATAGAGAGAAAAAAATGACCAAAACTCCAAAATAAATATTTGAAAAACAAATGATGTGTCACGGTCTCTTAAAATATCAGATAACATGATGTTTTATGACGACAAGGCAAGGTTAGTTCAGAATCAGATTGTAAAATGTCATCATGTGGTCAAAATCAACGATATTTACACTCTAAAAAATACTGGGTTAAAAACAACCCAAGTTGAGTTGAAAATGGACAAACTTAGCAATAGGGTTGTTTTAACCCAGCGATTGGGTTGTTTTTACCCAGCAATAGGGTTGTTTTAACCCAGCGAATAGGTTGTTTTTACCCAGCTATTGGGTTGTTTTTACACAGCGAATGGGTTGTATTTACCCAGCGAATAGGTTGTTTTTACCCAGCTATTGGGTTGTTTTTACACAGCGAATGGGTTGTATTTACCCAGCGATTGGGTTGTTTTAACCCGGCGATTGGGTTGTTTTTACTCGGCGATTGGGTTGTTTTTAACACGGCGATTGGGTTGTTTTTAACCCAGAGATTGGGTTGTTTTTACCCAGCGATTGGGTTGTTTTCACCCAGCGAATGGGTTGTTTTCACCCAGCGATTGGGTTGTTTTTACCCAGCGGTTGGGTTAAATGTTTGCCCAACGTTTTGGGTAGTTTTATTTAACTCAACTATTGTTTAAAAATGACTGTACTGCTTGCTTAAAATGAACCCAAAATATGTTGGAAATGAACATTTATTAATAAGTTTAATGAATAATTAAACAATAAACATTTATTAAATTGCTTATTAATAAATGTTCACCTTTTGATTATTATTGTTGCCTCTAGTAATTATGTGTCTGATTTTTAATTTCCAACATATTTTGGGTTCATTTTAATCCAGCCATATATTAATTTAAAAAAAATTGTTTTTTTAACCCAACCACTGGGTTAAAACAACACACTTACTGGGTTTGTCCATTTTCAACAGAACTTGGGTTGTTTTTAACTCAGCATTTTTTTTGTAATTGATAATTTATGCTATTTAAAAAAAAAAAAAAAAGTTTATAAATGTATCTATAATAATATAAATGTAATTAGCCTGTGAGATGAAGTCAGTTTTTCAGTTTATATTGAATAGCCAATATATGTTTGCTCATGAGAATTTGCGTTAAACTCAAAAAGCCCGGGACAAGCAAGTCTTTGTTTGTACAATGTTCACAGAAAACAAAGATCAATCTAAGTGATATGGATTGTGTGTACGCTTTGAAGCGGCTTCATTGTTTCGCACATTGCTCTGTGTTGTCCAATCCCAGCAGTCCACAGGAGCCGCTGGATGGGTCTCCTCTAATTGAGGCTGCATTTGGCCAGGCCTCTCTGAGGTACACTGAATAAACCAAATGGTGCCGTGGGTATTGATCGTGATGGGGGTATGGTAATGTGGGTCTCAGCTGCTGCGGGTGGCAGGTGGAGTTTGTAGATGGGCCTCATCAGCAGCTCGCTGTGCACAAACAGATGTGAAGCAATTACCCTGTCTTCTGTCCAGCTACAGCGATGGATGTGATAAGAATTTTCTCATTCCAATGAAGCTCTTTAATGGGATGATAAAGCCTTCGTTTTTCATTTTTAGAAACGCTGACTTACAAATAAACACCTCTCACACACCTGGACGCTGGAAGACAGGTGCGTTATGATAGTGGAAGAATAGAAATGTCCCACATTGACAGTGTGTAAGTCTTTATGAGCAAAATTTTGGTGTGTGTATATAGAGAGAGACCTCAAAAATCGTTTTCGACATTAATAATAATCATAAATGTTTCTTGAGCATCAAATCATCATATCAGAATGATTTCTGAAGGATCATGTGACACTGAAGACTGGAGTAATGATGCTGAAAATTCAGCTTTGATCACAGGAATAAATTACATTTTAACATATATTCACATAGAAAACAGCTGTTTTAAATTGTAATAATATTTCACTATTTTTACTGTATTTTTGATCAGATAAATGCAGCTTTGGTGAGTGTGAGATTTCTTTCAAACATTAAAAAATACATAATTTAAATGCTTGAACTTGGTATTTGGCCAAGACAGAAAAATTGACAGAAATATTGAAATGCATGAAATTGTATGGACTGACAATTTTTGTGTAAGCACTTAAACACAAATTACTGACACTTTGCAATCATTTGTAAGTGCTAAAATTTGGTTGATAAATCAAAAGTACAATTTAATGAGGGCAATATTATATTTATGTAATAAATCCTGTAAAAACAATGGGGAAGTGTGTGTGTGTGTGTGTACCTGGTATAACCTACATGACATTTTTTTGTCCCCATGAGGAAAACAGCTTATATAAATCATATTAAATGTGTTTTGAAAATCTAAAATAGCAGAAAGTTTCCTGTGATGGATAGATTTAGGGGTAGGGTTAGCGTAAGGGGAGAAAATATACAGATTGTACTGTATAAAAACCATTACGCCTATGGAGAGTCCCTACAAAGATACCGAAACAGTGTATGTGTGTGTGTGTGTTTGGGCCCAATCATCCGTTTCTTTGCATATAGAGGCCATTAAAGAGTCAGTCAGTTGTAACTGTGCCCTGTCCACTTCCCAGAAACATCCATCATCAAGGGCCTCAGACGCCAGATCCCCATTCCCACTCCCCTGAGGGGCCTAATGAGAGCTGAATTACCAATGGACCATCGAGCCTTATGTTGATTTCATAAAGTACTGTACACTTATGCCAATACAGACACCTAGCCAAAATAAACAAAAGTTTCTCACCAGGCTTCTACATTCTGCCATCGAATGTCATTTTCACATAATGTTATATATAATAATTGACAGTCAGATCTGGCTCTTCTAGCATGAATCATGTTGTTTTGTTAGTTTAGTTTAATTCCTTTAAAGTCTCTTATATTCCTCTATTAATATCATCATCCTATTCAGCACTATTTTGATGAGTCCATGGCCTTGTGAAGTAGATGCACTACTCATATTGACAGAGCATTAATAATTAATGGCCTCAAAAAAGCTCCTCTCGGGACAAGCCCATGAATCGCTATAAAAGCATGTCTCATTTCTGCATTACAAGGACAGGAATGCTCACAAACGTCTCTATGATTAGCAATGCAATTATATTTTTTGTGTCTAAACATATGCAAGTTAAAAAAGCAATCCCTCTCGCCAAAATCAAGATTTGGCTTTGAATCCAAGGGTTTGAATTTAAATGGCCATTTTAATGAGCTCTCCATGCAAATGAATTCTCATAATGTGATGACATCAGATGCAACACCAACGTACCAAATTACAGCGAGTGACGCAGCATTACTGCCATTACTTCATGAAGGACTGAAGAGAATAATACACTGCTTATATTCCCACATGGTTCCAGGAAATCCAGTCTAAAACACTCTAAAAAATGCTGGGTTAAAACAACCAGACACATATCAGACACATAATTACTAGAGGCAACAATAATAGTCAAAAGGCGAACATTGTTTATTACTCATTAAACTTATTGATAAATGTTCATTTATTAAACATATTAATAAGTTAATTTCCAACACAGTTTTGGTTCATTTTAAGCCAGCCATATAGTCATTTTTAAACAATAGTTGGGTTAAATAAAACTACCCAGCAGGTTGGGCAAACATTTAACCCAACCACTGGGTTAAAACAACCCAATCACTAGGTTAAAACAACCCAATCGATGGATTAAAACAACCCAATCGCATTTGCTGGGTTAAAACAACCCAATCGTTGGGTTAAAACAACCCAATCGCTGGGTAAAAAGGACCCATTCGCTGGGTTAAAACAACCCAATCGCTGGATTAAAACATCCCAATTGCTGGGTTAAAGCAACCCATTCGCTGGGTTAAAACAACCGGCTCGCTGGATTAAAACATCCCAGTTGCTGGGTTAAAACAACCCAGTTGCTGGGTTAAAACAACCCAATCACTGGGTTAAAACAACTCAATCGATGGATTAAAACAACCCAATCGCAGTCACTGGGTTAAAATAGCCCATTCACTGNCAGACACATAATTACTAGAGGCAACAATAATAGTCAAAAGGCGAACATTGTTTATTACTCATTAAACTTATTGATAAATGTTCATTTATTAAACATATTAATAAGTTAATTTCCAACACAGTTTTGGTTCATTTTAAGCCAGCCATAAAGTCATTTTTAAACAATAGTTGGGTTAAATAAAACTACCCAGCAGGTTGGGCAAACATTTAACCCAACCACTGGGTTAAAACAACCCAATCACTAGGTTAAAACAACCCAATCGATGGATTAAAACAACCCAATCGCATTTGCTGGGTTAAAACAACCCAATCGTTGGGTTAAAACAACCCAATCGCATTTGCTGGGTTAAAACGACCCACTCCCTGGGTTAAAACAACCCAATCGCTGGGTTAAAACAACCCAATCGCTGGGTTAAAACAACCCAATCGCTGGATTAAAACATCCCAATTGCTGGGTTAAAGCAACCCATTCGCTGGGTTAAAACAACCCAATCGCTGGATTAAAACATCCCAGTTGCTGGGTTAAAACAACCCAGTTGCTGGGTTAAAACAACTCAATCGATGGATTATAACAACCCAATCGCAGTCACTGGGTTAAAATAGCCCATTCACTGGGTTAAAACGACCCACTCCCTAGGTTAAAACAACCCAATCGCTGGGTAAAAACGACCCATTCGCTGGGTTAAAACAACCCAATCGCTGGGTTAAAACAACCCAATCGCTGGGTTAAAACAACCCATTCGCTGGGTTAAAACAACCCATTCACTGGGTTAAAATAGCCCATTTGCTGGATTAAAATGACCCACTCCCTAGGTTAAAACAACCCAATCGGTGGGTTAAAACGACCCATTCGCTGGATTAAAACAACCCAATCGCTGGATTAAAACATCCCAATTGCTGGGTTAAAGCAACCCATTCACTGGGTTAAAATAGCCCATTCTCTGGATTAAAATGACCCACTCCCTGGGTTAAAACAACCCAATCGCTAGGTTAAAAGGACCCGCTCCCTAGTTTAAAAAAACCCAATCGCTGGGTTAAAACGACCCATTCGCTGGGTTAAAACATCCCAATTGCTGGGTTAAAACAACCCATTCACTGGGTTAAAACATCCCAATCGCTGGACTTGTCCGTTTTCAACCCAACTTGGGTCGTTTTTAACCCAGCATTTTTTAGAGTGTAGGGTTGGCTCGCCTGTCCTTCCAGTAGTTCTGAATCAATATATTGATGGTTTTAAGACTTCAAAAACTGCAAATGTATGTTTCAAAGTCTCACAAGCACAAAGAGGACCTCAAATATGTTTCAGGTTCACCCTCATTGACAGAGAGGATCTATCTCGTGCACTATTGAGGGTGACTTACACCAAATAGATTTCTTTAAAGGAAAGTGACAGTATTGGCATTTGAAACATGAACTCGGAGCCTCAGCAGAATAAAACCTCTTGCTAATTGTAACTGAATCTCAAGCTAACCGGTTTAATGCCAGTGTGAAGTGAAGGTCAAGCACGGGCGCCAATCAATCGTACTGTAGAAACACTATAAGGACAAAACTCCATCTCTCACCTCCTTAGTCTTGTTCCAGATCTTATCTGTGCCTTACTGCCATTTGTTTTCTGTAAGATCTGAATTGAGATTGCCAAACCACCCCCACATACCCCTACAGATTTAATCTTCGCTTGATAACAAGATTAATGACCGGTCCATTCCATTAGACCCGTATACGTCAGCGCGGACAGATTCCAGGATCTGTGTTTGGCTGCTTATCTCTAGGTCCTCTGACCATATGAAGTCCCTGGCTCAGATCATTATGCTTGGTGGAAAATGTGACTCGGGTTAAAGATCAATTGAAGGGTCTCGCAATAATGTCAAGTGGCCCGTCATGCTGTGAGGTCCATCTGGTCTCGGCAAGATGACAGTCTGCCGCTCTCGGCTCCTCTGAGCAGAACACTGGGGATTCGTGTGCCAACATGCAAACACAAAGGAATATCAACGCAATATGCTTAAAGGCAAACGCCTCGCATGACAACCCTAGAAGCGTTCGTTTCAAGAGCATTTTCAGGCCAATTAATGTGGCCGTGGACACTAAGAGAGCCAATTGTGAATTGACAAAACAATCAATCAGCTGTTTAGTAATTGAGTTTTGTCAACTCTCTGAGCAGTTCAAAGGCAGCGTGACGAACCATAAAATTGAACGGCGAGACTTATTGGGGATACGGACAGAATCTCCGATGGGCTTGTTGATCAAACTGTCACTCTGTTTTTCTAGAAAACAAATGAATAAATAATTGACAGACTAAAGTCCCTATCTGCCAGATTTGTCAATCCCTCTGAGATGATTCAGCCTGTTCTAATGAAGCCGACATATTTCAAAAGCAGCTCAAACAAACAATCGGCACACAAGTGTTCTCGATATAAAGCAACATCTGGCAACAGCTCCAGAGATGATTAACACTGCCAACTTACATCCAGCCCCACTTCAGTGGATTGCAATAGCCAGATGGCATTATTTCTCTCACTCAAACCTTTGTTATATTGATACCGCGCCTCATCAAATAGTACACTTATGCTCATCAAAAACAGACATTTGGGGATGGGTTACATTGAGGTCACGCAGTGGTGAAATTGGCGCTTTAGGACAGTAGCGTAAGCTCTGATCCGTTCGTGCAAATGTGCTGGTGACTTTACAGTGTCTATATAAAGGAATGTACTGAAACACAAGCGATTTATCTGAGAAGAAATGCTGCATGGAAAGTTGCATAATTGTTTAGGAAAGTATAAGTACACTGCAAACAAATTTGTGACTTTGTATTATATAATTGGTTACCAGTTGCTGTCCCTACTTACACTGTAAGGTTTACTGTTGCAATAGCAATGTTACACACTAAAAAATGCTGGGTTAAAAACAACCCAAGTTGGGTTGAAAATGGACAAACCCAGAATTTGGGTTGTTTTAACCCAGCGAATAGGTTGTTTTAACCCAGTTGTTGGGTTGTTTTAACCCAGCGACTGAGTTGTTTTTAACCCAGCGATTGGGTTGTTTTGACCCAGCGATTGGGCTTGAATGTTTTAACCCAGCAATTGGGCTGGGATGTTTTAACCCAGCGATTGGGCTGGGATGTTTTAACCCAGCGATTGGGCTGGGATGTTTTAACCCAGCGATTGGGCTGGGATGTTTTAACCCATTGGACTGACTTGTTTTAACCCAGCGATTGGGATGGGATGTTTTAACCCAGCGATTGGGTTGTTTTAACCCAGTGATTGGGCTGGGATGTTTTAACCCAGGGACTGACTTGTTTTAACCCAGCAATTGGGATGGGATGTTTTAACCCAGCGATTGGGTTGTTTTAACCCAGCGATTGGGATGGGATGTTTTAACCCAGCGATTGGGATGGGATGTTTTAACCCAGCGGTTAGGTTGTTTTAACCCAGTGAGTGGGTTAAATGTGATTGGGTTAAATTTAACCCAACTATTTTTTTTTTATTACTGTACTGCTTGCTTAAAATGAACCCAAAGTATGTTGAAAATTAACTTTGATTAATATGTTTAATAAATGAACAATTATTAATAAGTTTAATGAATAATAATTAAACAATAAACATTTATTAAATTGCTTATTAATGAATTATCAACTTTTGATTATTATTATTTCCTCTAGTAATTATGTGTCTGATTTTTAATTTTAAAAAAATATTTGGGTTAATTTTAAACCAGACATATAGTCATTTTTAAACAATACTTTGGTTAAAAAAACTGCCCAGCACATTGGTCAAACATTTAACCCAGTCACTGGGTTAAAACAACACAATTTCTCCATTTTCAACACAACTTGGGTTGTTTTTAACCCAGCATTTTTAGAGTGATGTCCACTGTACATAGAAACTTAAGCTCCCAGCATGCAATGCATGAATAAATGATGTATTTGCATTTTTTGGGGGTTTTTTTTGGGACTATGTGCTGGTTTATTTTTCTCTTGCCATTGTTGTCCAGTTAAAGGTTCTTTATTGGCATCAATGAATCACTTAAAGAACCTCTGACATCCACAAAAGGTTCTTTAAAGTGGAAAAGAGTTCTTTCGATTATTATAATGTTCCTCACACTAAGAAAAAAGTGATTCTTTCAAGGTTCTTTATGAAACTCAAAATGGTTCTTCTATGGCATTTGCTGTGAAAAAACACTTTTGGAACCTTTATTTTTAAGAGTGTCATTTCATTTTTGGTTTTACTGTCCCTTTAAGAGCTTATTTTCTCCATGCATCACCTGCTCTAAATTTACAGAAGTCCGAATACCATATCATAGTTGCATGCATTAATATTATTACAACTTTTTAACAAAAGCAGCAGCAACGTGCAGTTCCAACCTATTCAAATGTCAAGCGCGTCCCCTGTGTCATTATTACCTGTACCAGCTGAGTCCGCGCGCGTAGTGCCTGTCAAAGAAATGCGGTTCTGACCCGAGAGCGCGGATGTCCGGATGAAGCCGCAGAAACTCCAAGAGCGCGCGCGTGCCTCCCTTCTTTACTCCGATGATAAGCGCGTGCGGGAGCCGCCGGGTCGCGGTCCAGTCTTTCCCTGAGCTGTTGGCATCCACGCTATCTTCTCCCAGAGAGTCAGGCGCAGTTAGCAAGGTCTTATTATACCATCCCATCGCTGAGTTCTGTGAACTGTCCGCAGAGTCCGACTCGCAGCGTCCCAGCAGAAGGTAGAGGATCGAGACGCATACGATGCTGAAGGAAAACATGACGGCTAGTTTTTGCAAGAGTCTCCGCAGGTCCAGGGGCGCGCTGGTAAAAGTTGCCATCCCTTTGAGGACGCTCTGTGGACGGCCATTCTCTTCAGGACTTTATTCGTTTCACTTTGACCAGCTGGAAGCCACACGGGCGAATGACAGCGCGCGCGTCCCGCAGCGGTGCCAAAGACATCGCGCGTCCCGGTTCTCATTCCTTGAGTGAATATGCTGTGCGGAGTTTCATTGTCTCACAGAGAGACTCGTATTTCCATGCTGGACGCGGACAGTAGAGAACAGAGGTTGTAATATCCGTGCAGGAGCGCGTGGACGCGACTGTCCCGGGAGGATCGCTGTTCTGAAGCTGCTCTCATTCATTCATGAAAGTGCGCGCGGAGCTTCAGCTGTCTTTGATTGGAGGCTGACGGATGAAGGCGGGTTTAATGCTGCTCTGCTGATACATAAGATGAGCTGGAGCTGTTGGCGGGGTGAAAAATGCCATGCATTATTTTTTCATCATTTGGCCATGGTGATGTACATTAACTCTCCTTATAATAATAATAATAATTAATTGTACATTCTAACTCAACTATTGTTTAAAAATTACTGTATTTCTTGCTTAAAATGAACCCACAGTAGGTTGGAAATTAACATGTATTAACATTTATTAATAATGAATAATAATTAAACAATAAACATTTATTAAATTGCTTATTAATAAATGTTCACCTTTTGATTATTATTGTTTTCTCTAGTAATTATGTGTCTGATTTTTAATTTTCAACATATTTTGGTTTCATTTTATTCCGGACATACAGTAATTTTTAAACAATAGTTGGGTTAAAAAACTACCCAGCACATTGGTCAAACATTTAACCCAACTGCTGTGTTTGTTCATTTTCAACGCAACTTGAGTTGTTTCTAACCCAGCATTTTTTAGAGTGATGTCCACTGTCCATGCAAGGAACTTAAGCTCCCAGCATGCAATGCATGAATAAATTATGCAGCAAGAATTATGCAAGAAGAATATTTTAAGCAAGAAATACAGTCATTTTTAAACAATAGTTGAGTTAAATTCAAACATTTATCCCAACCGCTGGGTTAAAACATCCCAGTCGCTGGGTTAAAACAACTCAACCGCTGGGTTAAAACATCCCAATCGCTGGGTTAAAACAGCTCAATCGCTGGGTTAAAACAACTCAATCGCTGGGTTAAAACAGCTCAATCGCTGGGTTAAAACAACCCAATCGCTGGGTTAAAACAGCTCAATCGCTGGATTAAAACAACCGCCTTAGGTTGTTTTTAACCCAGCGTTTTTTAGTGTATATTTTTAGAGTTTGTTCCCTCTCTAAAATATTGGAAAACAGACAATAACTCAAAAATGAAAATAATGTTATATTGTAATAGCACAAACGTCACACTTCAACAATGACAAAACAATTTCTTTTAAACTTTAATGTTTAATATCAACTTGGATAAACTTCATAACAGTAATCCAGAAATACTCGAATATTCAATCATAAAAATGTGCATACAGTGATGATGATGAAGTGTAGCTGTCACTTGTACTGTACGCATTTTTATGCATATATAAACCAAATACTTTGGGCTCAAGTAATTAAATGCATCTTGTCCTTCCATTTGACCGATTGAAAAAACTCTTGAGCTGAAAACTGCGATTCAACATGTTAACATCATATACAGATGCCAAATGATTTGATTTAAAACATGAATCAGAACCAATAAAAATAATATAGCTAACCAACTATAGGAGACGCCAAAGGTATCCTCTTAAAACTTCATTCATTTCTGATTTTCATTCTCGTCCCTTGAAACGATTCAGAAACTTCTCTGTGAATAATGACTTAAATGTCTGTTTGTTCCTCGTGCAAAGCTAAGCTGGTATGGCTTCAGAAGATAAAATATATGGGTGCTTTTCGCCCTGACATTCTTCAAATGATGAAAGGAAATCATAAGGATTGGAAGAACATGAGTAGGCATAAATATTGTCTATATGTATTTATTTTTGGATTAACAATTTCGGCAAGAAGCAAAAATGGCACTGAAGAATAGAGTCCCTCAAACATGAACCCCTCAGATCTGCAATGAAGCAAAGGGTTTCGTGACCCTCGATCAGACGCTTAAGCATCTTTGTAAGCGTTTCAAGATGTAAGGCAGGGTGTTCTTGATCTCATAATTGGTTTGGCATGTAGTCCAGTTATCAGATCAGCGCAGTAAAGCGGAGTGATCACATTACTGCACACAGGCACATGAGGACATCTGCAGAAACATTCTTACACAGAACTGTCGTTTTTAGGAAACTATCAGTTTCATTTTTTTGTCCAGGGACCAGAAGACAGACAAAGTGCTGGACGGAGCAGATATAACTATGATTTTATTACCTGCAAAAGGTAATGCGATATCAAGTAAACACTGAGAGTGTTTCATGGGTTTACAGTTCTGATATTTATTGCATTATGTTTAATGATCCTTTTGCATCATGACGGCATCAGGGTAAATGCATTACACGGCCATTTTGTGGTGATTTGTCTGGTTTATGTTGTGATTTATTTCTCCCATCTTCCTAGTGCAGATGTGACCAGGGTCAAAAGGTCAAACGTGTCCTCTTTTTAAAAGAGCCATACTTAGTCATTCTCCAAATTTTGTTGTGTTTCTCTTCAAATCTATACTAATACAATACTGCATAATGATAATGTATG
>RJVU01055667.1:1060913-1085840 GCA_003731715.1 Anabarilius grahami | reverse complement strand
TGAAGCTCAAACGTGCCGCGTAACACCAGAATGAACCTCATTGGTTCTCGTTGAAGCTCAAACGTGCTGCGTAACACGAGAATGAACCTCATTGGTTCTCGCTGAAGCTCAAACGTGCTGCGTAACATGAGAATTAACCTCGTTGGCTCTGGTTGAAGCTCAAACGTGCTGCGTAACACCAGAATGAACCTCATTGGTTCTCTCAGAATCTGACTTTTTTGTTCCACAATAATCATAGTGTTTGCAAATACAAAATGTGATTTTGGTGTGAATTATCCTTCTAGAGAACATGCCAGGTGGTCGAATGTCTTTGCTGTAAGTTGCAGTGAGAGGTGTGAAGTGGATTATTGGAGATCAAGTGCTTTTGTTTTTTCTTGCAACTACTTTTGGCTTCATGTTTCTTTTATCTGCTGAGACAGAGCAATGTTTGGCATGCATTCTCTTTCTAAAATGAAGCAGACAGAAAATGAATTATATGCATTTCTGAGTCCGTGTCTCTTATTGCATGTATTTATTCCTGGCCTTCCCCTTTATTAGGACTGACTGATCTGAAGTCCTCTGCAGGTCTTGAGGACAGACTGTGATCTAACGGTTTAACTCTGTTAATCAGTGCCAGTGCTGTTGTTGGACAAGCTTCTCTGTGCAGCACCTGTATAATCACCTCACTCATCCTGTGAAGCACAAAACCCTCTTAAGTTGAAAGCCAGATTAGCAGACACTTTAATTCACCGCTGAAGATGCTTTAGTTTGAGGTGTCAGAAGATTTAAGGCTGAATAACACCAATACTGACATGCAGACCTTAGCCGGAGAAAACTTTACAACTCAGTTGTAGATGTTTTATCAAAGTCACGACTCATAGAGGATATAAAAACATATTCCATACATGTTCACTGACATACAGCAGCAATTCTGTTTTATTAAAAACAACATTACATTGTGCAGGATTATGGAATTATGGAAGCTTGTTTCCAACAACAGAATTAAAAATAAAAAAGTTTACAGTTTATATCTCAGAATTTGGACTTTACAACTCGCAGTTGTGAGTTTATATCTCACAATTCTGAGAAAAAAGTCAGAACTGTGATATAAACTCGCAAATGCGAGAAAAAAAGTCTAAATTGTGAGCTTCCATATCAAATTCATTTGAGCACTTGAAATATTGCATAAAAAAGTTATTTTTATGGATAAAAAATTTTAAGTTTAAAGTAATTTAAGTAAAATTGTGGACATTCCTGTTTTTGAAATAGTATGATACTATAAAAACAACATGTCTGCAAAATTAAGTGTTTGACTTATTGTGTTGCAAAAGTAAATTATTAAAATATCATCTGCAAAATATTGACTTTGCGTTACGTTTTTTTCTACCCACTATTAATCTTAGATGTATTTAAATGTATTTGTAAAGCCCTTTCACAATAAACATCATTCCAGAGCAGTTTTGCAATGAACTGACAGCCCTAAAAATGCATAAAAATAAAATAGCTAGTAATAGATTGTATGATCTTTATTGAACAGATCATGTTTACATTTACATTTACATTTATGCATTTGGCAGACGCTTTTATCCAAAGCGACTTACATTGCATTATACTATACATAATGTTACAATAAAACATTTAAGCAAACGTAAAAGCAGCTCTCCTAATATTGCATTTCAGTTGCAAGTTACCTTTCGACTTAGAATAGATTGTCACGATGTGAGCAGGCAAGGAAAAACATTTTAAAAACTGGATGATCATTCAGAAATAACGTTCACAACTAAATGGAAATGTTAGCAAAATGTTCTTAGAAGATATTTTTGTTCGCTGAGAATGTAGGTAGAGTGTTTGAGATGGTCTCAACTCAAAAACAAGTTCATTAAACTCTCTCTAAAGAGAGAGAGAAAGAGAGAGAGAGATTACTACCTGCTGAATGTCTGACCTGATTCCCTGTGATCCAGAACACATCTGGTATCGTTGTTTAATAAGACTGTTGTAAATAGTGAGGATTACAGATCACTTTAGGGTGGGGCTAAAACATCATGACAACAGAGCTGTTATCCCTCATTAATCTGCCTGTATTTGTCCTGAAAACTCTGCTGGATTAATGAGCGTTGAGATATGCGCCGGTAATCCGGTCCGTTGTTGGCGTCACCTTTCCTGCTGTGCGAGATGTCACTTAATTCCAGACCACTTCCTGTGGCGCCCCATTTGTGTTACGCTGGATTAAGAATTTAAGTGTGTCACTTTCAGAAAAATTGTTTTGTTAGATTCTGTCACATCTGTTTCATTTAGAAAACCATAAAAAATGATGCGATTTGAAGTCCAGTAGAACTCTAGGGTTCTTGACTCACTTTTGAAGAACCCTATTTGAAGCACTTTAAGATTCCATATAGAACCTTTTCTTCTAAGAGTGCAGCTTTGAAAAGAAAATTAATGAGTTTCGATAGTCACGCTTGAGAAAATTGGCATGAAGTGTCTTGGTCCAAGGAGCCATGATAGTCTATGAGGACATTGGCGTATCTAAAAACACATGGCCGCCATTGGCTAATGAAGTTTGACCACCTATTAGACAAGGTTAACGAAGGCCAATCGGAACGAAACTCAGTGGGCATGTTCGACTCATGGTCCTAGAGGTCTGTGCGAATTTTAAAAGAAATCGGCTACTAGATGGCGCTAACGAGTTTACGCCTCTGTAATCACGTGGTGTTTCACACATACACACAATATGCATATCATTTGATAGATCTCTTCATACTGAACAACTTTGCCTCGAGAAACACTGCTGTCAATCAAATCGTTCATTAAATATTTGCGGTTATGTAAAAAAACGTACTTTTGTGAACTAGTCCTAGGTTTTTCGCCTGATCGGAACCAAACCAGTGCAGTATAATTCTCTGGACTCTCTAGATCAATAATTATCGAAAAAAAAGTTTAACTTTACCCTTTGGATTGCAATAACAGGGTCGTTTAGAAAAGGGGTGTGGCCAAGTGCATGCAAAAGCCTACAACTACCAAACGAAAAATCGAAATTGTATGGTGATTGTACCATAGGTGGCGCTATAACTGTGAAAAAAATCTTTAAAAAACATGTATTACCTGTGGTAAATTGCCTGTATTGGCTTTAAATGGTCTTCCATCTATGATCTAAGTGGTTACAGGCTTGCTAAATAAAACATAACATCTTTTTAAGCAAGTGCTTAAAGGCCTTAAAGTGCTTGAACCCCGTTAATTGCTGCTCGCAGCTATATTATTACATTTACTTTTACATTTATGCATTTGGCAGACACTGTTATCCAAAGCAGCTTGTGTTGCATTCAAGCTGTACCTTTTTTGCAGTTCATGCATTCCCTGGGAGTCGAACCCATGACCTTGGCGTTCTTTTGGGAGCATTTTATTTATGAAGTTATGTTAATGTCTAGATAAAAAGATGTTTAAATTTAAAGTAAGTATTTTCCTGGAAATCTTTGCTTTGACTAGTATCATGAGCCAATTATTTAATTTTGGAAACAACATGTCGTCTTTACAACATCACGTTTGATTTCTTACACAGTTCTTTATGCATGAAAATAAATAGATGCCTTTATGTTTTTTTCCCTGCCAGATCGTTGGCATCAAAACATTTGAAAACCCCACGTCTATGTCATCTACCACTAGGTTAATAATGACAACGTGAGAAATGTTATTTATGTTAAGAAGCATTATCATTTAGGACTGTAAAATATTAATATTGCTATAAATGTCTATTAATGACCCGAATAATTACCATCATTGGAGATTTGATTCCCCCAAATGTTTTTTATTTATTTATTATTTTCCCACCTTTATATCTGTGGGATAATTTGGCATGGGTAAATTATCCCCCAAAAGACCCAAATAACATATAATATATAGTTAATTTTCTTCCAGTACATGAAATGGGTGCACTTATTATATACAACAAGTGTAAATAAATCAAAAGATTTCACATGCACGTCCTTCTGCTAACATACTGCTTTGTGTTGTGACTGTTATCTCTCCAGAAATCAATCTCAGAAGCGATCAACAGAGCGATCAATGGCACGGCTCACAGGTTTGGCAGAACTCGCGCCTCTGGCCCAAGTAGGTCATCACTCATAATGGTGTTGTTTAATTGCGGCTCCCTCCACTGACCCGCGACAGCAGCAAGTATCTGAGGACTGATGAGCCTCTTCATTCGGCCCGTCCCGCGGGACGTCCGGCTCATTGTTCTTAATAGGATCTGATCAACACACAGATCACTCACCTACACACTTTGAGCTCTTTTTGTTTTTCTGATAGCACTGTCAAATAACAGCTTTTGAACTAAATAATTTTTACGAAAATAGTAGAAGGTGTATTCACTGGAACTGAAGGGTATAAATACACACGATAACGACTTGAACACAAACAGGTGAACTAATTAATGAATAACCACGGAAACTACAGTAATGATGGTGGGAAACTAAGGACAAAGGAAACAGGATGTAAACTAAAAGTCATTGAACATTAAAACCAAACACAATGAAAGTGTGACAACGCCCCACAGGAAGCTGAATTGAAATGACATGTTATTTCAGTATGCTCAAAACAGATTTATTTGATTAAAAATCCAGCAACAGTAATATTGTGAAATGTTATTAATATTATTTCCAAAACATCTGAAGCAGTACAACTGTTCTCAACATTGATAATAATCATAAATGTTTCTTGAGCATCAAATCATCATATTAGAATGATTTCTGAAGGATCATGTGACACTGAAGACTGGAGTAATGATGCTGAAAATTCAGCTTTGATCACAGGAATAAATTACACTTTACTGTATATTGACATAGAAAACAGCTGTTTTACATTGCAATAATATTTCTGAATTTTTACTGTATTTTTGATCAAATAAATGCAGCCTTGGTGAGCAGAAGAGACTTATTTCAAAAACCAATTTGATTAACAAATGTTAGTTACCCCAAACTTTTGAACAGTTGTGTATGAAATATATTTGTCAAAAACTTCCCTAACAGGTATATTAATTTCTTTGAATTTAAATCATTGTAAAAACTTTTTCTATAAATGTTAAGTGCATAGTTTCTGCATCACTAGTGGCACAAAATTGCAACAATAATGTAACACTGACAACCAGACAGTCCAGCCCCAAACTCACACACTCTAAAAAATGTTGGGTTACAAACAACCCAAGTTGGGTTGAAAATGGACAAACCCAGTGGTTGGGTTAAATGTTTGCCCAACATGCTGGACAGTTTTATTTAACTCAACTATTGTTTAAAAATGACTATATTGCTCGCTTAAAATGAACCCAAAATATGTTGGAAATTAACATTTATTGATATGTTTAATAAATGAACCTTTATTAATAAGTTTAGTAAATAATAATTAAAAAATAAACATTTATTAAATTGCTTTTTAATTAAATGTTCACAATTTGATTATTTTTGTTCTAATTGTGTGTCTAATTGTTTTAATTTCCAACCTATTCTGGGTTCATTTTAACAACCCAATCACTGGGTTTGTCCATTTTAAACCCAACTTGGGTTGTTTTTAACCCAGCATTTTTAGAGTGCACTATTTTTAAGTTACACATTTTTTTGATAGAAAAGAAAGGAAGCAATGGGAGAGAGGTACCACAGTGAGAAAGGAATGAACAGCTATAGTAGCCATAAGCTGGTTCACAGTACTATTTAAAGCACTCCCTTTACCACATCAGTACAGTCATTTTAATACATTTTTGTTCAAGTTGTTTTTGTGATGATGTCACTCTTTAAATTTTTTGGCACGCTACAGCCAATCTCAGCAAATGTGATTTAACCCTGTGTTACTCTTTCAATGCTTTCTGTATGTAAAACAAAATAAGTCTGCTCATCTGTGTCTTTGCATACATTAGAAATCAAAACATTGTTGAACAGACTGCCAGGAAGATGACTGTGCTCGGTGTCCCTGTGGAGAGCAGATGTGAGATCACAGCCCGCGCATATGCTCCACGACCCTAATGGACATTAGATTACTGCCCATTACACAAACACTATTGATGAAAGGCCAGCGGTCATCTGATCCTCCCACAGTGGGCTGTGTTTTGATTGTCCTGGAAACAAAGATTTTAACCCATAAAGTCATTTTTAAATGAGATCACATGCTCATAATCGATACACTTAACCCTGGGTTATCATCTCTATAAACCCTGGAATAAGGCCACTTTTAATTCTGGGTTATCGTCTCTGTAACCCCTGGAATAAGGCCACTTTTAACCCTGGGTTATCATCTCTGTAAACCCTGGAATAAGGCCACTTTTAACCCTGGTTATCATCTTTATAAACGCTGTAATAAGGCCACTTTTAACCCTGGGTTATCATCTCTGTAAACCCTGGAATAAGGCTATTTTAACCCTGGGTAATCATCTTTATAAACACTGTAATAAGGCTACTTTTAACCCTGGGTTATCATCTCTGTAAACCCTGGAATAAGGCCACTTTTAACCCTGGTTATCATCTCTGTAAACCCTGGTATAAGGCCACTTTAACCCTGGGTTATCATCTTTATAAACACTGTAATATGGCTACTTTAACCCTGGGTTATAATCTTTATAAACACTGTAATAAGGCTACAATTAACCCTGGGTTATCATCTCCATAAACCCTGGAATAAGGCCAGTTTTAACCCTGGGTTATCATCTCTGTAAACCCTGGAATAAGGCCACTTTAACCCTGGGTTATCATCTTTATGAGCACTGTAATAAGGCTACTTTTAACCCTGGGTTATCATCTCTATAAACCCTGGAATAAGGCCACTTTAACCCTGGGTTATCATCTTTATAAACACTGTAATAAGGCTACTTTTAACCCTGGGATATCATCTCTGTAAACCCTGGAATAAGGCCACTTTAACCCTGGGCTATCATATTTATAAACCCTGGAATATGGCTACTTTAACCCTGGGTTATCATCTTTATAAACACTGTAATAAGGCTACAATTAACCCTGGGTTATCATCTCCATAAACCCTGGAATAAGGCCAGTTTTAACCCTGGGTTATCATCTCTGTAAACCCTGGAATAAGGCCACTTTAACCCTGGGTTATCATCTTAATAAACACTGTAATAAGGCTACTTTTAACCCTGGGTTATCATCTCTGTAAACCCTGGAATAAGGCCACTTTAACCCTGGGTTATCACCTCTATAAACCCTGAAATAAGGCAACTTTTAACCCTAGGTTAAGACGTGTTTTCACATTGCAATTTTGAAAGAGGTTCAGCTTCACTTTTAAGATAGAACAAGGGGTGATAACTTCACGTTGTGGTTTGGTAATAGACAAACATTATTTTATTTATTTTTTTGCATTGTGACATTTTTCATGACAGTTGCAGCCTTCTTCTGCTCACCAAGGCTGCATTTATTTGATCAAAAATACAGTAAAAATTGTGAAATATTATTAAAATTTAAAACAGCTGTTTTCAATGTGATTATATTGTAAAATGTAATTTATTCCTGTGATCAAAGCTGAATTTTCAGCATCATTACTCCAGTCTTCAGTGTCACATGATCCTTCAGAAATCATTCTAATGAAACATTTCTGATTATTATCAATGTTGAAAACAGTTGTGCTGCTTCAGATTTTGTGGAATAAATGCAAGGAAACGTGTGAACAGTATGAAAGATGTTTAAAGAGCCCCTAGATTAACAATTTCAAGTGAGAAAAGTAATCGCAAAAATGCAAAGAACATGCAAACATTTTAAAGCAGCTTTCCTTTCAGTGTGAGAGTGTCCATTCATCCAGTTTCTGTGTGAATCCGTTTGACCAGCCTCAGTGAGAGATGACAGCTTGTGCACTCAGTCAAGCCTTTGGGAAAAGACGTGTCACGATTCTACGGGGGTTTTGTTCTCTCTCCCTATGCTCAAATCTCCCTCTTTATGCGCAAACTACTAACAGGTCTCGGATCAGTGATCCTGAAAAGAGTGCAGGAGCAACTGCCATGTTTGCGCTGTGAGCAGGCGCTGTTTGATACGCCGTGTTATACAATTTATTTTTAACATCTGAATGAAGGTTTTGTTCTCAGAACTGAATGGGAACTGTTGCCCAAAGGTGGCTGGTGTGAAGTCTGAATTTACATATTTCATTCCAGTCGACATGATGTGAACCAACAACAGAAATAGATGCTTTTTGTATGATTTCTAAGTCTTCAGCACATGACATGTTCACTACCATGGTTCTTCAGTACTATGTAAAAAGCGTACCAGACAAAGGCTCCCTGACCAATGTTGTTTTTGGTGTGAAATATTCAAGTGGTATGCTCTAAAAAATGCTGGGTTAAAAACAACCCAAGTTGGGTTGAAAATGGACAAACCCAGCGATTGGGTTGTTTTAACCGGTTGGGTTAAATATTTGCCCAATGTGCCAGGCAGTTTTATTTAACCTAAATATTGTTTAGAAATTACCTTATAGCTGGCTTAAAATGAACCCAAAATAGGTTGGAAATTAAAAATCTGAAACATAATTACTAGAGGCAACAATAATAATCAAAAGGTGAACATTTATTAATGATTCACCACTGAAACTGTATATATGCCCTGGTTGTTGTATCAAGTCCCTAAACAGTTCTGTGCTTATATTGTCTTAGACATCATATGAAGGTTTGCTCCTAGGAGACACTATACAATGTGATAAACCATATAGTGTCATATATGCACCCCATAGCCTGCTGCTGGGCCAATATAACAGGTGATAAGAACATAGTCCCAAATCCCATCATGTGTTCGGATCATCTAGATGTCAGAGAGAACTATATTAAGGATTTATGTCTAGTTCTCCTTCTACAATGTGATGTTTTCAGACTTCATTACCTGGTCTGTGACTGCTTTGGTCCATTGGTTAATGGAACTTTTTATCTTTAACAGGGGAGACATACATTTCTGCCCATAGTTTTGCTTGGGTTTTCACTCTGGGTGTAATGACTCTCTTCATGTGGAGCACGACTCTTCAGGGGAACGTTTAACGACAGTAAAAGGCATATAGGGTTGTGACTTTACCTTATACATTCACATTTAATCATTTAGCAGACGCTTTTATCCATAGTGTGTACAAATTCATATAAATAAAAGCAATTTATTAATAAAGAGTCAAAAATATTAGCAGTACTACAATACCAAATTTCAAGCTCAAGCAAGAGTACTAAAACAGCTAGAATGGAAGTTTATGAAAAAGTAGAGGAAAAAAGAAAATACTTTTTAAAGTGCATTTACTTATTTATGATTTAACAATAGTTCTGTTCCTTGAATTTGATTGGTTAAGCAGTCACTGTTTGTTTTACGACACATATTTTTCACGTAAAAACACAGCAAGTCACTCTGTGTGTTAATGTTGGGGATTTTTTTTATTTTTGCATAATTAGGCCAGTAGGTGGCGACAAGTGACTTTAAGAGTGAGTCATTGAACCATTCACTCAACCGATTGGTTCAAAACAATGATTAATTTAGCAATGAAACCAGTGAGGCCATGTCCCAAATGGTGCACTTCATGTGCATTTGCGGTCTTGTGGACTTACAATGGCCACTGCGTATGCACTTCCGTTAAATCTACAAGACAGTAGGGTGTTCCAGTTGTCATTTTGTGTTTCATTTTGTTCAAATCAATAATTCATTTAGGAATAAAACAAGTGACTGACTGAGTGAGCCAATGAATCATTCACTTATCTGATTTGTTCCAAACAATGATTAGTTTAGGGACAAAACAAGTGACTAGGCTTGTTCGAGATGCATCTGCGCTGCGCAGACCGATTGGCATATGACACCAAAATACTGCATAAGTGATTCAAAAGCATAAAGAGTTGTATACTCTCCAAACGCTCTTGCGGTACTTTGATTTCATACGCAGATCGGTCTGGGCAGCACAGATGCATCTCGAACAAGTCTACTAACTTAATGAGTGAGCCATTGAATCATTCACTTATCTGATTTGATCCAAACAATGATTTGTTTAGGAATGAAACAAGTGACTGACTTTATGAATGAGCCATTGAATCATTCACTCATCCGATTTGTTCAAAACAGTGATTCGTTTAGGAATGAAACAACTGACTGACTTCATGAATGAGCCATTGAATCATTCACTCATCCGATTTGTTCAAAACAGTGATTAGTTTAGGAACGAAACATGTGACTGACTTTATGAGTGAGCCACTGAATCATTCACTTATCCAGTTTGTTCAAAACAATGAATCGTTTAAGAACAAAACTAATGACTGACTTTAGGCTTGTTCGAGATGCATCGGTGCTGTGTAGACCAATCGACATCAAAGTACCGCAAGAGCGATTGGAGATCATACGACTCCTTATGTTTTTGAATCGCTCTCACAGTACATTGATGTCATATGATGATACGGTCTGCGCAGCGCCGATGCATCTTGAACAAGCCTTTTATGAGTGAGACATTGAATCATTCACTCATCCGATTTGTTCAAAACAATGATTCATTTAGGGTTGAAACAAGTGACTGACTTTATGAGTGAGCCATTGAGTCATTCACTCATCTGATTTGTGAGTTTAGGAACGAAACTGGTGACTGACTTTATGAGTGAGCCATTGAGTCATTCACTCATCCGATTCTGTTTAAAACGATTCATTTAGGGACAAAACAGGTGACTGACTTCATTAGTGAGCCATTGAGTCATTCACTCATCCGATTCTGTTTAAAACTATTAATTTATGGACAAAACAGGTGACTGACTTCATGAGTGAGCCATTGAGTCATTCACTCATCTGATTCTGTTTAAAATGATTCATTTAGGGACAAAACAGGTGACTGACTTCATTAATTGAGCCATTGAATCATTCACTCATCCGATTTGTTGGTTTAGGAATGAAACTAGTGACTGACTTTATGAGTGAGTCATTGAATCATCAAAACACTGATTCATTCAGAAATCAAACTCTGCTACTGTTTTTTATATATCCAAAGTCTTCGTCAGAGACACAACTGTTGGTTTTATTCATTGGCTTCGTTTAGAGCTATTTTCATAAGGAGAGCATGTGATGGGCAAAATTGAACATCTTTGGTTTTGTTGTAGCCACACAATTTTAAAGGACACTGAGGTTTATTTTCAGACAACATGCGTCTTTCATCTGGTTTTCAAAGAAAGGTTCACTGAGGAAGCAATGAAATACAATTTCTGATAAAAGGAATGCATTTCTTTATGCATCAGATCAACACTGCACCATGATTTTTCATTTGTGTCTGGAAAACAATCAAATTAGTCAGCCTCACTTGAAGGTGTGGGTCTTGTAATCACTTCAAGAAGCGATAACCCATTATTTTTCCTCACTAAAGAAGATGTAAGATGAGCAGCCCGGCGCCCTTTGAACTGTGCATCATATAGTGGTTTTCCAGTCTTCAGCTGGGTCAATAAGTGCACAGGTTTGAAGGAGCGACTGCGTTCATAAGAGACCGGCGGGTCGCGCAGGGGTCACACAGACAATCATTCTTTATGAAGTCCATCACACCGTCCAACACGTACCGTGTGTCCCCATGGGCGCTAAAATAAAGCTCTCTATCATTCCCTAAATCATATAAGGAATTCCATGATCAAACTATCATGGAAATTCGATTTCGACCAAGCAATAGCCGTGTGTGATGAAAAGTGCGGTTGTCCTGGTGGCAATAATCAAAAACAAAAAGCAAGCCTAGAAAACGCAACAGCAAAAACTGTGTGCATTGGATTATATGAATTATAAAAGCGCAGTTTTCCCTAGATTATTCCATAAAACCTTCACAGCTCTCCAGCACATATCCGAACCCCTGTGTTTTATTAGCCGCTCCTCCCTTTACACATTACCACAGCAATTTAATTTCAGCTTGGGCGGAATGATCTGCCAGCGCCGCAACATTCCAGGAGCCAAATCTGTTTTTATGGCCCTAAACGGCACAGACCTAATGACCCCGTCTAATTACAAAGAGTCAATATTGTTGCATTCTAATCTTATTCCAATCGCAAGAAGCAGAGCAATCGCTCACAGGCCTGAGTTCAGGTCTATAAACAATGAGCCAGTGTCAGGACCAGAGGGGCTTTCCAGTTCTAGAATGACTCTACGTTTGTGGGAATTAAAGTGTTTTAAATTTATGATATGATTAAAAAAAAGTCAGTGTTTAACCCCAAAGTCAAACATTCAATGTCATTTGCGAGCGGCAGCCTCATAGAGACCTGATTGATGATGAGGGAAGCAGTCGATGGGAGAAGACGGTGACTTTATTAACGTCTCCAATTAGACATGAGATCAATATCACTGTGACATCCTGCCGATGAACGGGATCATCTGACAAACAGCGGCAGACGGTCACCTGAATGTGACAGAATCAAATGGCTGAAGTCTCGACATGGAGACTGTCATTTGGGATTTTTTCATCAGAATGCTTCGTGTTTACAGGAAATCCCAATTTGTGAGTGGAATACCTCATAAAATTGCAATTTACATAAATTGATACCACACTCTAAAAAATGCTGGGTTAAAAACAACCTAAGTTGGGTTGAAAATGGATAAACTTAGCAATTGGGTTGTTTTAACCCAGCGGTTGGGTTAAATGTTTGCCCAATTGTTTAAAAACTACTGTATTACTTGCTTAAAACGAAACCAAAATATGTTGGGAAATTAACATTTATTAATAAGTTTTATGAATGATTAAATAATAAACATTTATTAAATTGCTTTTTAATAAATGTTCACCTTTTGATTATTATTGTTGCCTCTAGTAATTATGTGTCGGATTTTTAATTTCCAACAAATTTTGGGTTCATTTTAAGCCAGACATATAGTCATTTTTAAACAATAGTTGAGTTAAATAAAACTGCCCAGCAGGTTTGGCAAACATTTAACCCAACCGCTGGGTTAAAACAACCCAATCGCTGGGTTTGTCCATTTTCACCCAACTTCAGTTGTTTTTAACCCAGCATTTTTTTTAGAGTGCACAGTGAATGTGCTTTAAAGTCACATTTATTTCTACAGCACTTCATACAATACAGATTGTTTCAAAGCAGCTTTATAGTGATAAACTATGAAAATAACTGTGGTAATGTTGCAAAGTTCATGAAACAAATACAATTTTAGCAGTAAAGCAGCTCTATAAGACAATAATGTCATTATTCAGCTCAGCTTTGTTCTCATACAATAGTGTCAGTGCATTTGAATCAATATTTTTTATAAAAACTGATTTTGTCCATAAGTCATTGGGGTCCAAAACAACTCTGGACATTTTTCCAAAATATCTTTTTTTTGGTGATTAAATGATGACAGAATGAGCATTTTTTTGTGTTGAACTACAATGACATGTGGTACACTGCAAAACACTGGCTTTTCTCAGTGCATCACCTTGAAGCTTGTACGCGCTGCATGTTTTTAATCTGGTATCATTCTGTCGGCAGCCGCTGACGAACAACATAAAACAAAAATCCCTCCATTTCTACAGCACACTCTCTTGACCTGTCTGTCATAATCACATTGGATGTGATGGATTAATGGAGCGAAACACAAAAGCAAATCTCTTTTAACACACTATCAGTGGATTTAGAGTCTCAAACCTTTGATACAGGCCTGTTTGTGCACGTGCCTGAAAAACACAAATATGGCTCCATAAAGAGTCCTGTTAGAGGAAAGACATAACTTACTGTTACCAGTAAAAGGAGAAAACTGATGTTTTTGGTGTACTGGGACAAAACAGGCTACAGTGCAAAACTAAAACTGGGTTTTGACAATGAATTATTTTGGATGCATCTCAAGCATTTATTATCTATGTGTGCTGCAGCCTCATGCTTCAGTCATTTAGCCAAAAATTGTGTGTTCGTTTTCTTGAGACAAAATCAATGAGTCAGATATTACTTATGAATACTGATAAATCTAGCTCTCACTTCTTTAAAAATGAACTGATAATATAGGAATGTTTCAAACTGATTGTCAGCTCTATTGAGATAATAATAATAAGTAATTATAATTTTAATAATATTGTAATGGTCATGTTTTGTTTTGGTTTCATTTTCACTTTTCTTGTTGCCTGAGTTCTCGTCCTTGTTACTATGGTTTCTGATCAGTTTCACACCTGTTCCTTGTTTGCTTAATTATCGTTCATTGTGTATTTAAGCCCTTTTTTTTTCCCATTTCTGTGATCATCGTTGTCAACGTTTATGTGTAGTTGATTTGTTAATTCTCACACTTTAAAAAATGCTGGGTTAAAAACAACCCATGTTGAGTTGAAAATGGACAAACCCAGTGATTGGGTTGTTTTAATCCTGTGATTGGGTTGTTTTAACCCACCAGCGATTGGGTTGTTTTAACCCAGCGATTGGGTTTGGGATGTTTTAATCCAGCGATTGGGATGTTTTAACCCAGCGATTGGGTTGTTTTAATCCAGCGATTGGGTTGTTTTAACCTAGAGATTGGGATGTTTTAATCCAGCGATTGGGTTGTTTTAACCTAGAGATTGGGTTTTTTTAACCCAGAGATTGGATTTGGGATGTTTTAATCCAGCGATTGGGATGTTTTAACCCAGTGATTGGGTTGTTTTAACCTAGAGATTGGGTTGTTTTAACCCAGCGATTGGATTTGGGATGTTTTAATCCAGCAATTGGGATGTTTTAACCCAGCGATTGGGTTGTTTTAATCCAGCGATTGGGTTGTTTTAACCTAGAGATTGGGTTGTTTTAACCCAGCGATTGGATTTGGGATGTTTTAATCCAGGGATTGGGTTGTTTTAACCTAGAGATTGGGTTGTTTTAACCCAGCGATTGGATTTGGGATGTTTTAATCCAGCGATTGGGATGTTTTAATCCTGTGATTGGGTTGTTTTAATCCAGCGATTGGGTTGTTTTAACCTAGAGATTGGGTTGATTTAACCCAGCGATTGGGTTTGGGATGTTTTAATCTAGTGATTGGGTTGTTTTAACCCAGCGATTGGGATGTTTTAATCCAGCGATTGGGTTGTTTTAACCTAGAGATTGGGTTGTTTTAACCCAGCGATTGGATTTGGGATGTTTTAATCCAGCGATTGGGATGTTTTAACCCAGCGATTGGATTTGGGATGTTTTAATCCAGCGATTGGGATGTTTTAATCTTGTGATTGGGTTGTTTTAATCCAGCGATTGGGTTGTTTTAACCTAGAGATTGGGTTGTTTTAACCCAGCGATTGGATTTGGGATGTTTTAACCCAGCAATTGGGTTGTTTTAACCTAGAGATTGGGTTGTTTTAACCCAGAGATTGGATTTGGGATGTTTTAATCCAGCGATTGGGATGTTTTAAACCAGCAATTGGGATGTTTTAACCCAGCGATTGGGATGTTTTAATCCAGCGATTGGGTTGTTTTAACCCAGCGATTGGGTTGTTTTAACCTAGAGATTGGGTTGTTTTAACCCAGCGATTGGATTTGGGATGTTTTAATCCAGCGATTGGGTTGTTTTAACCCAGCGATTGGGTTGTTTTAATCCTGTGATTGGGTTGGGATGTTTTAACCCAGCGATTGGGATGTTTCAATCCAGCGATTGGGATGTTTTAACCCAGCGATTGGGTTGTTTTAACCTAGAGATTGGGTTGATTTAACCCAGCGATTGGGTTTGGGTTGTTTTAATCCAGCGAAATGTTTGTCCAACCTACTGGGTAGTTTTCTTTAACTCAACTATTGTTTAAAAATTACTGTATTTCTTGCTTAAATGAGCCCAAAGTATGTTGGAAATTAACCTTTATTAATAAGATTAATGAATAATAATTAAACAATAAACATTTATTAAATTGCTTATTAATAAATGTTCACCTTTTGATTATTATTATTACTAGTAATTATGTGTCTGATTTTTAATATCCTTTGGGTTAATTTTAATCCAGCCATATAGTCATTTTTAAACAATAGTTGGCTCAAATAAAACTGCCCAGCACACTGGTCAAACAGCTGGGTTTGTCCATTTTGTTTTTAACCCAGCATTTTTTAGAGTGCAGTGTTGATTAATGTTTTTTTTTAAATTGTATTTTTAAATAGAAGTTAAAATTGTGTTTTGCCCCATGTCTCAATTTGAAATCACTGATTTCAAAGCAAAGGCATTAAGATTCATAATAATAGCTCCTTTTTTATTAGAGATTGTGAAGTTTAATTCAGTTTTATTTTGCTGCTGAAATGAAAGCCTGAATGCAGGCAGCAGATTCCCTTCATCTGGATGGAGTGGTTTAGCTTTCTGCCATGTGTGTCATAATGTCTGCCCATTAGTGTAATTAATGCCGCTAATTAGTGGAGCATCATTAATACAAGTCTAATGCCAAACTGCACGAGCAACAAAGACTTAATTTATAGCATCTGCTGTCATGTGAATTCTTCAGTCCACTATGGCTGACATCCAAAAGCATGATGTACACATGAAGCAATGTTCATCAGCTGTCAGTGAATCCAGTCACAGAAGGATTTAAGTCTCACAACATGCAGCGACTTTCCTCGGAAATGAAATATGAGCCTTTCTCATCCAGCCAAGTATTCTTTAAAGAAAGAGTTTAATAAAAGATTAATTCAAACTCCATCCTCAAGATTAAACTCTAATCTGGGATGAACAATCCTGCGGGATGCGTTTGTCTCCATCAGTCAGGCACAGAAGAAACTCATGTGCGCTCGAACTCCAGCGTTAATGAAAAAACACAAGGACATCCATCCAACAACAACAGCGATATGTGAGAAAATCATGGTGTATTTTAATTCAGTGTGTGAGGCAGGTGTGCAATCAGAGGCTGCACTTCATTTAAAGAGCTGAAATTGGCCTCCACTGCCACGGATTCATTAGAGCGGCCCGTAAATCAACGAGCTGTCAATAAATGTAGCCTTTAAATATTAATAAGAGGCTCCTTTCTTCATACACGATTGAACACATCCCCCATTCAGCAGAAGCTCCTGTTTGAGTCCTTTCTGCACGTCCGTGTCATCTCACACCGGCATCACCTACTCAGCGTTTTTTTAGTAGGCCATTTACCAAATCACCAGGACAGAATGACACCCGATATGGAAAAGCAGTGAGTTGTGTGCGTTTAATCGTCTAGCGCTCAGAAATACTGATGTTCTGTGTTGCAACAAAATGCAAAATGCTACAGCTCTCAAAATGTTGTGAAATGAAATGCTTTTGAATAAAACATTATTTTGTTTTATATACCATTGTGGGACTTCCTAAAGATACTGTTCAGAAATTCCAACTTTAAAAAGGAATATTCTGGGTTTGATATAAATTAAGATCAATCGACAGCATTTGTGGCGTGTAGATTACCACCAAAAAATAAATAAATAAATATATTGGTAACATTGTACAATAAGGTTTGATTTGTTAACTACATTACTTGACTTTATATAATTTTTATAAATGTTTATTTATTTTAAATAGAAGGTAAAAAGTCGTATCTATCTATACTTCTGTAGCATTTAATAATCTTAATGTTCATTTCAAAATTTAATTGCATTTTTTCAAAACCAAATGTTGCATTTGTTAACATTATTTAATGTACTGAACTAACATTAACAATGACCAATAGTTTTACAGGAACAAAGATCAAATATAGCTGCGAGCAGCAATTATCGGGGTTCAAGCACTTTAAGGCCTTTAAGCACATGCGTAAAAGGGTATTATGTTTCCTTTAGCAAGCCTGTAACCTTCTCGGTCATAGATGGAAAGACCATTTACAGCCAAAACAGGCAATTTACCATAGGAAATATGTTTTTTTAAAGGTTTTTTAACAGTTATAGCACCACCTATGGTCCAATTACCATAACATTTTTGCATGCTTGTTTAGAATCTTATGTCACATGAGCTCACCTATTTTTGTAAAAGTCTGAGTTTTCGTTTAGGAGTTGTAGGCTTTTGCATGCCCTTGACCACGCCCCTTTTCGAAACGACCCTGTTATTGCAATCCAAAGGGTAAAGTTAAACTTTTTTTTCGATAAATAGTGATCTAGAGAGTCCAGAGAATTGTACTGCATTGGTTTTATTGAGGTTGAACAAAAAAATCTAGGACTAGTTCGCCAAAGTTGTTTTTTTACATAATCACGAATATTTTATGAACGATTTGATTGACAGCAGTAGTTCTTGAGGCAATTTCATTCAGTATGATGAGATCTAACAAATTATATGAATATTGTGTGTATGTGTGAAACACCACGTGAATACAGAGGCGTAAAACGTGACGGCGCCCCCCTCGAATTTCCCACAGGCCTCTAGGGCTGTGAGTCAAACAGCAAGTTTCATTCTGATCTGCCTCCATTAACCTTGTCTGATACCTGCTCAAAATTCATTGGCCGAAGGCGGACATGCTTTTTGAGATACGCCAATGACAATCATGGCATCTCGGACTAAGACACTGCATGCCAATTTTCAAGTCAATCAGACTAACGGTGAAGTAGTTAAAGCCGTTTTCGTTTTTTTCTTGTTATAGCGCCACCAAGTGGCCAGTCACTGCCTATTTTTTCGCAGGACCACAGAATGCACTCTTACATAGCTGTGCCAAGTTTGGT
Organism: Anabarilius grahami; assembly: GCA_003731715.1. NCBI lineage: Eukaryota > Metazoa > Chordata > Actinopteri > Cypriniformes > Xenocyprididae > Anabarilius > Anabarilius grahami. Next base: position 1,067,350 of record RJVU01055667.1, on the reverse strand, counting down.
GAAAATATCTCATCCCGTTCACAAGTTATAGCCATTTTAGTAAAAGTGGCTCCGCCTACTTTAAGCGTTTTGACGTCCCTTAGGGACCATGAATTGAAATTTCAACTTTCTTTTAACAATAAATGACAATTAGATTCCAGAGAATGTTGCTGCACTGGTTTGGTTCTGATTGTACGGAGCCCCGCACATCACATGCAGGATAAAAATAGTAGGCTAAATCGCGTGCATGATTTACTAATTCGTTCCCTCGATTTGCTAAATCATGATTTATAAATCGAGGGAACGAATTAGTCAATCATGCGCACAATTTAGCAAATTGAGGGAGCAAAATTGTAAATCGTGCATACTATTTAGCAAATTAAGGATGCGAATTATTAAATTGTGCATGCAATTTAAATTGTGGGCACAATTTTGCCAATCTAGGGAGCAAAATAGCATATTGTGCACAATATTTAGCAAATCAAGGGAACGAATTGGTAAATCGTGCACACAATTTAACAAATCAAGAGAGTGAAATAGTAAATCGTGTGTACAATTTAGCAAATCAAGGGAATGAAATAGTAAATCATGCGCACTATTTAGCAATCTCGATTTTATAAAGTGACATCGCCATCTACTGGCCTGACAGCAGAATACAGTGTTTTTAGTCGCTTTCATGGATCCGTGTGAACGGGGTTCATTTTGAAAATGCTGTCGACTCTATGCGAAAAACGCAAAGAAAAGACTTCTCCATTTTTAGTATATCGTTGTCGTGTAAACGTGCCCTTGGCTTAGCCTATAGACAAAGATCTAGTTCGAATGTGAGTCACAAATACATTTTTGTCACTTTTCAGACACTTTGGAGTTTTTTTCTTCTCTGAGCCGAATGTTAATGTTCACACTGAAGGTGCTGGTAAATTACCATGATTCATTCAGCTGTCAGTTTGCAGTCGGTATGAAAGCAGGGTCAAATCCCCGTGGGCTGAGTGACCTGTCGGATAAAGATTCGCGGAGGCCAGCTGGACTTTAACTTGGTGTCAAGGACCCTTCTCATCGTGGAATTTACATAACAACATAACAGACTGTATTCATTAGAATCTCGCGGCGTGTGAGTGACGTGTGTGCTGTCAGGCGTCTGAGCCCGAGGCTCTGTGAAGAGACTTCACTCGCTACCAGTGTTTTACCATGATCTGTCATGCAGGATTACAGGCTGCCATTAGAAATGCTGCAGCTCAGCTGTATGTTACCCATGTTTAACAGATTCCTCTCGAAGAAACACAGAAACACACACAGATGAGAAGTGAAACGCTCATCATCACAACCCTGAAACACATTCAGCCAGCTCTCCAGAAACTGCATGAACCCAACAAACAAAAATATGTTCTAAAAACGTTTCACTAATGTTCTGAATGTTCTCTGAACGTTAAAAACGTCCAGTTTTTTAAATGTTTCACATGTTTTTTTCTTGGTTATGTGAATGTTAAGGGAACATTCCATTTTATCATTCTTCAAACATTATGTTTTGAATGTTCTCTGAAACAAGTAGTACCATTTAAAAAACGTTAAACGAACCTCCAACTAAAACTTTTCAGAAATGATCCATGAACATAACGTTATTAAACACCAGATAACTTTGCACAAACGTTACTGGATAACTTTAAGAGAACCTTGCCAGAACGTTCGGAGGTTCTCTTGAAGTTATAAACAAATGTTCTTCAAGTAACATGAAATAAATATTTGTTTAAAGTTATGTTCTTAAAACGTTAGCACAAAAACATTATTTATACATAAACACTGTAAAGCATATTTTTATGATTTGTTATCACATTTTTTCTTTTTTGTCAATTATGAATGTGGTTCAGATAACAATATTTTGAGTTTCTGTTGATTAAATCAATCGCCTTCATTGCATTAACTCAAATTTTTAATTTCAATGAACTCAAAATTTGAAGGCAACCAGAAAATGTACTTTTTAAAGTTTTTTTCCCTGAAACGTTTTAGTTTTAACAATTTTTTTTAAATGTTACTAATTGTTTCAGAACATTCAGAGAACATTCAAAAGTAACGTTCACATAACGTTTGAGGAATAATAAAATAGAATGTTCCCTTAACGTTCACACAACCAAGAAAAAACCTTTTTCAAAACATTAAAAAAAAAAACGGGATGTTTTAAACGTTCAGAGAACATTTTCATAGCTTAATGGGAACGTTGGCAAAACGTCATAAGAACATGTTTTTGTTAGTTGTGTAAGGGGCAAGTTGTCACACTTTTTACTCCAGTGAATATTTCCTATAATGGGTTTATGTTTGAAAGGTAATTTCTGTATAGACACATACATTAAGGTCTTGTCTACCAAAAAGCATGTATATTTGCACCGTTATTTCACAGAATAAGAGATACTGTTTATTCTTTTGTGACAACATGCCCCAATTGCACTGCATGTTATGACCTGCCATTCAACGGACTATTAAAGGCTTCTCGGCTATAACATTTACATTTACATTTACGCATTTGGCAGACGCTTTTATCCAAAGCGACTTACATTGCATTATACTATACATTTTGTATCTGAGTATGTGCAATCCCTGGGATCGAACCCATGACCTTTGGCATTGCTAGTGCCATGCTCTAACCACTGAGCTACAGGAAAGCTTTTAACAGTAAATCAGCTTGAAAAGCATTACTTTAACAATTTTCTCATTCAAACAATACTTAAATATAAGTTTCAGTTGACTGTCTATTAAATAATAATAAAATGATATCCCTATTAAACCTTGTTTGTGTGTGTGTGTGTTTTAAATGTCTCTTACGTATGGCAATAACGCATGAACATTGTAGTTTAATTATATAATGGACATCTATAACATGTATTATTCATATGCTTTATGAAAGCCTGACACAATGAATTACAGTACGCCTCATCAAGCACATGTTTGCACTGTATGTCTCTGTGTTGTATGGCTGTGTGTCATTCATCTGCATGTCTTTGGCTTGAGGTTACTGCCACCTTCAGGTGCAACAGTGCTGGTGTTTGACTCAGATGTGGCCTCTAGGTGCTGATAGTGAGTCCTTCATAGAATATATGAGTTCAGCTTGATTGGGACACTTTTTTCCACTGAGATGAATGAGGAAAAGTGCCCCTGAATTCATGTCGCTTGATTTTAAGTTTGACATTACATTAAAACTTTAAAGCATTCAAGATAAGGTCGTTGAGTTGTTATCTATGGTATATCACTTAAAATAGATGTCTAATAACAACATTCAAAGGAGTCACAGCACAAGCTTTATTGTTTAAATCTGTACTTCGATTAAAGATCATTACAAGGGAAGAATGTTGCATTAAATGCCCAGATTAAAAAAGCATCTCATTCCTAAACAGATCTAAAATAAAATAAAAATAAAACCAAAAATAAAAGCTTTTTAAGGCGAGACACTATAATCAAAACAGTTTACATCTTTCTACGAGTGGAAATTAAACATCCAAAATGCGCATTTAAGTGTTTCTTTTCTTGCACTTTCTGTAGATTTCAATCTTTAAAGGAGTCAGAAATCTCCACTTCAGCAGCTTCACACACACCAAACTTTACAGTTTTATTCATATCTATATTCTGAAGGTTTGTTCATACATCATTCGTCTGATTTATTCAACGTTTTACTCCTGAAAAATGGTGAAAATGCAGTTTTTGACATCTGCTGACATGATAAAAAGAGAAAAACGTATGTTGACAAAATGAAACAAGAATTATGAATCTGGCTTTTTCCAGTGTTCAGATTTCTGTTCTGGAAATGAATGCAAATGAGTGCATATATAATTAGATATCTCATTTGCATATTTAAACATAACATTTTAACATGTGTTTAATCACCTGTGGAAGTATATGGTGAGATCTATTATTTAATCTTTACCCTATTCACCTGTAGTGCCTTGCTTTATTCATTTTAACATGAGAAGATCTTTCATTGACTTCTCTATTCTCTATTTCAGCTGCTCGGTCATGGCTCCGTCCTTCACGCCAGCGGCCACCACAGCGAAGAAGCAGCTGGGCAGCAGCGCGCGGAGGTAGAGGGCGATCCACGGGACGGGGTGGGCGAGCAGCACCTCTCGGTTCTGCCTGTTCACCGTTCTCACGATCTCATGAGCCAGACTGTCGGGACTCACGCCGTGAGTGTTCAGCATGCTGGAGATGTCTGAAACCAGATCAGAGTCAGGGGCTTTGTTCCAAAACCTAGTGAGCAGCTTTGCTATTTGATGTCTCCATGCCTAACAAAACATGTTCTAAAAACCTTTTGTTAATGTTCCCATTAAGTTATGGAATTCTGAATGTTCCCTGAACGTTTAAAACATTGTTTTTACTAGTATGAACATTCCATTTTATCATTCTTCAAACATTAATGGAAACGATACTTTTGTATGTTCGCTGGGTTAAAAACGACCCAAGTTGGGTTGAAAATGGACAAACCCAGCAATTGGGTTGTTTTAACAAAGCGGTTGGGTTAAATGTTTTATTTAACCCAACTATTGTTTAAAAAATACTATATGTCTGGCTTAAAGTGAACCCAAAATAGGTTAGAAAGGTACTCAATCGCTGGGTTAAAACAACCCAATCGTTGGGTTAAATCAACTCAATCGCTGGGTTAAAGCAACTCAATCGCTGGGTTAAAGCAACTCAGTCGCTGGGTTAAAGCAACTCAATCGCTGGGTTAAAGCAACCCAATCGCTGGGTTAAAGCAACCCAATCGCTGGGTTAAAGCAACCCAATCGCTGGGTTAAAGCAACCCAATCGCTGGGTTAAAACAACCCAATCGCTGGGTTAAAGCAACTCAATCGCTGGGTTAAAGCAACTCAATCGTTGGGTTAAAGCAACACAATCGCTGGGCTTTTCCATTTTCAACCCAACTTGGGTTGTTTTTAACCCAGCATTTTTTAGAGTGAACATTCTGAAACAAGTAATAACATTTAAAAAATGTTAGATGAACATCCAACTAAAACATTTCAGAAACAAAACGTTCCATGAATCATGTATAAATAATGTTTTGTGCTAAAGTTGAGAGAACAATATTAAAGTTTAAAAAAAAAGTTCTATTAACGGTACTGGAAAAAACATTCTGAGAACGTTCCCTGTTATCCGGGCCGGCAGGATCCAAATCACTATTAAACCGTGTCTGATTTGGAACGCTCTACATAGACAACAAGCCTGTGCTTCACACAATAGCGACTCACTGCTGATTCCAATAGAATCTGATTTCAGCATGTTTATAGACTAACAATATCATACTCTAATAAACATAAAAAGACACTAATATTGGGTCAATTACTACAAGCTAATCAATACCTGTCAGAATTGAATGGAAAATATTTATAATCAAATATTCTCTTGACTGAGCTTGTCGCAGTGCATTCTGGGACTGCCTTTTCCGATTTGTTTTCCAGCCATTGCTTGTTCAAAACCTGCCCAAATGTTAGAAAAAACTCATCTAAACATGATTTTTCTTCATGCTCAAACTGTCAAGTATCATATATACTGCAGAATGATGGCGTATATTCTTGTCTACACAGGCCGCTCACTATGTTTCTGCACCAGAGCGAAGGTGTGAAACCAAACAGAAGGTGTGTGACTCAATTCCTGTCCATTTTCAGTAAGGTGCGTACTGAACCAGGTGTATCCAAGGGTGTATGTCAGCATTTTTACTTTACAAAATGAACAACTGATTTTGGTTAATTGCACATTTCTGCTGCTGCATGACAGTGAGTCAGTGACTGGCTGTTACTCACAGGCCCAGAGGGCGTTGGTGGGCGGGGCTTTGGAGGGCGTGGCGTCCTGTGCAACCGCATTAATGAAGGTGTGGCTGATGGTGCTGACGGAGATCCCGTACTCCTCCACCTCCGCTCTCAGACAGTCAAAGAAGGCCTGCACCGCGTGTTTGGAGGCAGCATCTTCAACACACATTTGATCAGAAATTAAAATATTCTTTCATGGTGACACTACAGGAAAAACACTGGGCTAGTCTGTCAGTGACTCTTACAGCAGGTTCGGAATGGAAGAGCCAGTTTCCCTTGGATGCTGTTGACCAGCACAAACTGACCTGTCCGTCTAGTGATCATTAATGGCAGGACACCTGCAACAACAACAAGCAGCGCTTTAATATTCTTCCTGCCGGTAGACGATCGGCACTGCTACAGCGCTCTACCTTTGGCCAGCGTGATGGGCCCGAAGTAGTTGACATCCATGACCGTTTTGTCCATCTCCAGGGAAAGATTCTGCACCGGCGCTTTGATCTTCATGCTGCTGTTGCAAATCAGCACATCCACACAGCCGTAGCACTCGGCAATCTCTGTGATCGCGTCCGAGAGGTTCTCCATATCACTGAAGTCCAGCAGCACCAGCTTGGGTGTGAAAGTCTGAAACAGGAGGAAGTTTAGTAGGAAACCAGATGACACATTAAAGCCTGAAAATTA
>RJVU01055667.1:1031163-1060025 GCA_003731715.1 Anabarilius grahami | reverse complement strand
ATATTTAGATATCTACTGGAGTGAAATAATGGTCTGCTGGGTTCTTTGATCATATTAGTAATGCTTTTAATCATTAATATCTTGTAATCATTACTGATTATGGCAAAATAAATGAAGTCAACATGATTGAAACACTGTTGTGATGCAGCTGAGAGGATCAGCGTTTCAAGAGACTCGTGGACATTCAGCTGTCAGGAAATCCTGCCATTGTTCATGACAGAGGAAGAAACGCTGACAGAGACACAGACACGTTTGAACTATAAACACCCTGAAAGTGAAGAGAGCGCGTGATCAAAGTGACTGTCTGATGAGATTGAGTTCTGTGCTTCCATACTCACTTTACTGGGGTCTGATCCACTGCACAGAGAATCGTACAGAGATTCAAGCTTGTCCCAGCTGGGCCCGCACAGAACCAGCCTCGCCCCGCCGTCATGAAACAGTCTGGCACACTCTGAATAACAGCAGAAACAGAGCAAGGAAAATACTGGAGAATACAGAGGATACACTGAGATTGGGTCATTTATTTATAGTGCATTTTTATTTTGGTCTAATCGCAAATCATTGTTTCCAATTCAAACCTGTTTTGTTCAGCTGGTCTAAAAGCAAGAACACACTTTACTGACCGCAGAAATTATTGTGGGATTTACTTGTTTTTATCTTAGGTGAAAATTCTACTTTCATATTATAGCTAATTCAGCTTTTGTTTATGGTGAAATTAAGTCATCGTCGTCTTTTTCGTCTTCCGAGTCTTTGGCAGCATAGAGAACCGCGGGCGGGAAAATAATGAAATTTGGCACACAGATAGAGGACAGTCTGAACATTAACCTCAGCCATTTTGGAGTCTCTAACTCAGTCACTCTAGCGCCACCAACTGTCCAAAGTTGCACTTATGTTTATGCTTTTGAACTGTAAGGACTAGAAACAAAATTTCCTTTTTCAAACTCGTCCTTGACAGTTCATCTGATTTTCACCAATATTGGCTCAGATCAACTTCAGACCATGCTGGCACAAAGTTATTAAAAGCTTTTTGATAAACCAATCCGTTCTCTAATAACAAGCGAATGAATATGGCGAAGAGCACGCCAAATCGGATTCAAGGCTCAGAACGCTATATCTCTTTAACGCTTTGGCGTATTGAGACGAATCTTGGTATGTGTCATCACAAGCATGACCTGAGACTACATGCAGCGTTTCAGCACATCGCCACCTACTGGTCTGGAGAAATTAAAATGGCTATTTTTGCCCAAAAATCATAAAACAATAAAACACGGTATCAGTACAGTATACCGTGTTGAACGATACCCAAATTTCCCATATCTGCCATTTACGGAGTCGGCCATTTTGGGAGTCAGCCATTTTGGGAGTCAGCCATTTTGGAAGTCGGCCATTTTGGGAGTCCGCCATTTTGGGAGTCAGCCATTTTGAATTTTGTTGTAAAATGCTATAGTTTATGAACGCATTAATATATCTTAACGAAACTCAGTAGCCTATGGGTCATCAGAACCATGCCCTGAAAGTACTCAAAAAAATTTGAGCTAGCGCCACCTTGTGTTAATATAAAATGTTAATATAAAAAAATGGCATATTAACACCAAACTTTGTATCATTGCCTCCTCACACTGACCACACATCATCAATTTGGAAACAGCGCCACCTATTGGTCAGAAGTGATAAGCAATTTAATCACAACACAAGTGATTGTATTGTGATTTTTTCAGTCATTTTGAATAAAATAATCTAAAAATGTCTTCAATTTCTCATTGTTGCAGTGCTTTGCCCCTTAATTGCTGCTTACAGCTATATATATATATTTTTCCTCTGAAATATTTCACTTTGGTTTTTAGTGACATCGTATTTTCGTTGTTAGTTCATGTTAACAAATGGAGTCTTATTGTAAAGTGTAGATGGCCAAAGATACAGAAAGAATGGAGGATGGGCAAAAAATGTAAAGAAAAACACGATAAAGTTGTTATCTGCTCGTTCCTTTCAGAGACGAATGCCTGTAAAGGCAATGAATGCTTTCTGATGAGCCAATCACAACACTGCCACAATCCCATCAGTCTCTCTCTGTTGTGAGAAAGCACACAGCTCACTTCTTATCAGTCCTGTGTCGCTCTCTGATAATCTTAAACTGCTTTCTTTCAGGCACATTGAGGACTAGTCTTTGCCCTCTGTACTGTATAGTTGCATAAACTTATCCACTGAGTCTTGAGAACTAGTTTGACCAACTAGCAGAGATAATCAGTCTTTTCCAATACAAATTAGACCGATCTGCCTTTTTATGTAACGGACTTTAAAAAGTTAGGATCTTGAAGAATTAAAAGAACACTATCACACTCCATAGAACATTGTGAACACAAACTCTAAACAATATGCCTTGATAACAAGACTTGGTAACACTTCACAATAACTTCCATTAACAACATTAACAAAAATAATTTATGAGATCCAATTGTTACAAATGCCACTATATGACCAAAAATGACAAACGCAGCAATAAAAAAGCATGCTTAGTTATGAGATGTGACAAACAATGGTGTTTGGTGTCACTGATGTTGTGACGTGCCTTGTGCATTTATGCAATTTGTGAAAAACAAAATTTTCTGTGAATAACTAAAGGTTTTGAATATAGTGCACAAGTCATACAAGCAACATTTTCATTGCTTTTTAGTGGTTATTTGCCATTTTTAAAGACTGACATTCCGCGCTCACTGCATGTTTTCATTGTACGGAAAATATATGCATTCTCCAAAAGATATTATAAAACATATATGACTCTCATATTGTCCACCATCAGAGACGTGACAACCTGAAGCTGAACACTCTGTGTTCTGTTCCATGGAAGAATAATTTTTTTTTTTCATTTTTATCATGCACCATAATTAATTTTTATTAAGCATCATAAAATGTACTCATAAAGCTTACTTATTGAAATTATTACAAGGTGTCACCACACAATCTAAAAAATTCTGGGTTAAAAACAGCCCAAGTTGGGTTGAAAATGGACAAACCCAGCGATTGGGTTGTTTTAACCCAGCGATTGGGTTGTTTATTAATAAATGTTCACCTTTGGATTATTGTTGTTTCCTCTAGTAATTATGTGTCTGATTTTTTCAACATATTTTAGGTTCATTTTAAGCCAGACATATAGTCATTTTTAAACAATAGTTGGGTTAAATAAAACTACCCAGCACACTGGTCAAACATTTAACCCAACCGCTGGGTTTGTCCTGAAAAAAATAGTCACAATTGTGCTCCTCGCGGTAAAAAATGAGAGCATTGGAAATGAACGGGAAGCGAATTTCGAACTTTTGGTACTGCGGCCAAATGTAATCTTAGTGAAAGATAATTTTTTTGTGATGTCAACCTCAATTTTGGAACACAACTTTTTTAGATTTATGACTTTGATTTTTCTCACTGTTTTAGAGTAAAACGTGTTTTGGAAAATATATATTTCATATAAAAATTAAAATGAAAATGGTTTGTGCAGTTTTCATAACAATAAATGTAAAATTGTATAACTTTAAAAAAAAAAAAAAAACTTTTTCACTTCAGCAATAATCTGCCAAGTGTCTTCTTTAAAAAGAGACTAAACTAAAGTCTGCTCTAAAGCATTCATGATTTAAGACATTTTAGTTTCAGGTCTATCCTCAAAAAGGTCAATAAATGGATAATAACTGCTGCATAAATATAATTTAGTACCACAAAATACCCTAAATATAAAAAAACCATTATTGAACTAAAATATAGTACATTCGTTTCATTGAAATAAAAAATAAAAAGTCAATTTTGGGTTACGATCTGTTTACTGGAGGTTTCTCTTGGGAACCTAAAATGGTGGCTGTAAAAACACCCTTTTGAAGCCTTTAATTTTAGGTGTGTAGAAGCATCAGAACTAGAAAATGAGTGGAAGCCCAGTTCTATACTGGTTTTGTTTAATTTAGTGGTGAAGAAGTCATTAATAGCCCATTAATGAAGCTTTACCACTTCCCATTCCGGACACGGCGTCTGTGATCACCACCACCTTGTTCCGCACCATGGACTTGGACATGAAGCGCATGACCTCATTGTAAACGTAGTAAATCCCAGCGAAAACCACGATCAGCAGGGGCAGCACCATTACAGATGGGACACCCATCTTCTGAAACACAAGAACAACATGGGATGATCCTGAAATCATGCATTGCTTTCTGAACTGGAGACCAATGAAAGGTGTGACGAGCACTTTCTGTTCAACAGCGACATTGTTTCAAAAGACAATATTTATGGCTTGACTACATTTGAAGGGGTGATTTGACCTTTTTAACTTTAGTTAGTGTGTAATGTTGCTGTTTGATCATAAACAACATCTGCAAAGCTACGACACTCAAAGTTCAATGCAAAGAGATTTTCTTTTACAGAAATCACTGTTTATGGACTACAACAAACGGCTGGTAGGGACTACAACAAGCTTCTTCCTGGGTTGGTTACATCACTAACCTTAAAATTTACATAAACCCCGCCCCCGAGAACACGCAACAAAGGGGGCGGGGCCATGTAGGGCTGCTTTAGAGAAGAGGAAGAGTTGTTGTAGTAGAGTGTTGTTGTCATGCCGTCATTTTACGCCGGACTGCTTCACAAACGAGGGTCAATTCAACACAAAAGATGAACATGACGGCACATGCTAGTGGATGAGTTGAATCAACTCCACAGCAACTACATAAATTTATCCACTAACCATTCAGAAACGTCCAGTTTCATTCTAAAAGTTGTAACTTCTTCCTGAGTCTCTCCATCAGTGTCGACTCCGGTTTGAACAATGTAAGGCTGAACACCGTTACTGACAATCGTCATTTTGGCTGCGTGAGATTCTCCAGCTTTGTTGTTGTTGAGCTGTTAAAGCTCCGCCCTCTTCTGGAAAGGGGGCGGGAGCAGCAGCTCATTTGCATTTAAAGGGACACACACAAAAACGGTGTGTTTTTGCTCACACCCAAATAGGGGCAAATTTGACAAGCTATAATAAATGATCTGTGGGGGATTTCGAGTTTCATTCTTCACAATTCTAAATGCTGTCCAAGTGCCTCTAATGCTTTTGTCATGAGAAATGATAGAATACAGTCACACAGAAAACACTGAACGGTTGTTAAATCCTCAGAGCAGTGACTGACTGACTGATCGTCTGTATACAGTAACGTGTCACTATTTCCATAAGTGTGGCCGAGGACAGGGTCTATAAATAGCTCTCGCCACTGACTCTGGACACACAAGAAGCTCATATTTGGACATGCATAAATAGAATAGATGTGATTTAACCAACAAACATTTTGATGCAATTTAACAAAACATTTCCAAGTCCATCTCAAGCAGCAGTGTCACAGACTGAACCGCTGATATTTAGAGCCAAACGCACGAAGCCACATGCAGACGAGCGTAATCTGTGTTATTTTCAGTGTACTTACAGTGTGCGTAAAGAGTTAATCCAGCCTTCAGTGGAAATGTCTGTTGTTTAAGCAGATCGAAGCCTGTCGTCGTCCCTGTTCATTCAGACGCAGCCAGGGAAACTCGTCCGGATGATCACGGGCTTTTAATAGCACATGGCCGAGAGACCCACTGCTCATGAGAGTTGAGAATAGAACTGAAGGCATGTGGGGAGGCTTCAGCTGATCTCTCACTGGACTGGGTTCTTTCTTTATTACATGCATAAAATTATATTTTTACACTTTATTTCAAGGTGTCCTTGTTATACATACATTTGAGTTCTGAGTAACACTGATTTACTAGAGGGTTTCGTGTTAAAGTGTTACTTTTTTTATTGATAATGCATATGTAAAATATTGTAATATGGAGTCATGAGATACAGTATAGATTAAAATATTCCATCAAAGATTATATTGCATTGAAATGACAGTATCTGCAAAGATGAAGCGTTGTGGAAATGTTTTGGCATGTCGTCTCTTAACATGTTTATATTTTCTATAATATAAAAAAATAACAGGAAAGCATAGAGAAAGGTTTAAGTTTTTGATTTGCATAATTGACAACTGCATGATTATTTTTTCTCTTTTACTTCAGATCCCCTTTTAATGTATATTCCTTTTGTGCTGAATTTTACACTTTGATGAATCGTAATTATGACATACGACGACATTATGAAACAAAAAGTCGAAATTATGACTTAAAAAGTTTTAATTATGTCATGCTAAATCAAAATTATGAGATGAAAAGTTGAAATATGACTTAAAAAGTTTTAATTATGTCATGCTAAATCAAAATTATGAGATGAAAAGTTGAAATTGACTTAAAAAGTCAATTATGATATGAAAATATTATGAAAAGTCAAAAATATGAGAAAAGTATGTCAAGTCATTTATGACAAAAAGTCAAAGTTATGACTTAAATATGTAATTATGACATACAAGGTGAAATTATGTCATGCTGTCAAATTTATGAGACAAAAAGTCGCATTTATGACTTAAAAAGTAAATTATGACGTGCTAAGTCAAATTAATGAGATGACTTTAATTGACTTAAAAAGTCAAAAATATGAGATAAAAAGTCATTTATAAGGCAAAAAGTCGAAATTATAACTTAAAAAGTCAATTATCATATCTGAAAGTCGAAATTATGACAAAAAAAGTCAAAATTGTCATGCTGTCAAGTTTATGAGACAAAAGGTCGAAATTATGACATTAAAAGTAGAAATTATATCTTAAAAAGTCATAATTATGACAAAAAAGTCAAAACTTTGACTTGCTAAGTCATATTTATAACTTGAAAAATGAAATTATGACATAAAAAGTCATAATTATGACAAAAAGTCGAAATTATGGCATGCGAAGACAAATTTATGAGAAGAAAAGTTGAAATTGACTTAAAAAGTAAATTGACAAAAATGAGATAAAGTCATTTATGAGACAAAAAGTCAAAATTATGGCTTAAAAAGTCACAATTATCACATTTGAAAGTCGAAATTATGACATAAAAGTCAAAATTATGTAATGCTAAGTCTTAAAAAGACTTAAAAAGTCAATTATGACAAAAGTTGAAATTATGGCATGCTAAGAAAAAGATGAAAAGTTGAAATTAACTGTCAATTATGACATAAAAGTCAGAAATGGGATAAAAAGTAATTTGAGACAAAAGTCAAAAGTCAAAATGTCATGCTAAATCAAATTTATGAGACAAAAGGTCAAAATTATGACATAAAAAGTAAAAATGATAACTTAAAAAGTCATAATTAAGACAAAAAAGTAGAAATTATGACTTGCAAAGTCATATTTATGACATGAAAAATGAAATTATGACAAAAAGTTAAAATTATGACATACTGAGTCATAATTATGAGACAAAAAGTTACAATTATGACATAAAAAGTAAATAATTATGACTTAAAAAGTCAATTATTACTTCTGAAAGTTAAAATTATGACATAAAGTTGAAATTATGTCATGCAAATTTAAATTTATGATAAAAAAGTCGAAATTATGGCATGCGAAGACAAATTTATGAGAAGAAAAGTTGAAATTGACTTAAAAAGTAAATTGACAAAAATTAGATAAAGTCATTTATGAGACAAAAAGTCAAAATTATGGCTTAAAAAGTCACAATTATCACATTTGAAAGTCGAAATTATGACATAAAAGTCAAAATTATGTAATGCTAAGTCTTAAAAAGACTTAAAAAGTCAATTATGACAAAAGTTGAAATTATGGCATGCTAAGAAAAAGATGAAAAGTTGAAATTAACTGTCAATTATGACATAAAAGTCAGAAATGGGATAAAAAGTAATTTGAGACAAAAGTCAAAAGTCAAAATGTCATGCTAAATCAAATTTATGAGACAAAAGGTCAAAATTATGACATAAAAAGTAAAAATTATAACTTAAAAAGTCATAATTAAGACAAAAAAGTAGAAATTATGACTTGCAAAGTCATATTTATGACATGAAAAATGAAATTATGACAAAAAGTTAAAATTATGACATACTAAGTCATAATTATGAGACAAAAAGTTACAATTATGACATAAAAAGTAAATAATTATGACTTAAAAAGTCATTATTATGAGATGAAAAGTCGAAATTATGGCATACTACGTCAAAATGATGACATATAAAGTCATAATTGTGACATTTTCAAATAATTAGGAATCAGAATGCCATCATTTCCTCATAATTCAGTATGTCATCAGTACATGCTTTTGAGGGAGTGTCCTGCACGCTCAGTAGTGACCACAGGGTGGACATCCTCCGCTTCAGGACAGTCCTGCTCTCGCGCTCCAAACTCTCGCGAGATAAAAATGAAATTCCAGCAGCAAATCTGCGAGCTCGCGACCTCCCTCCATTGGGAAAGCTCGAGCTGAACTGAAGGGAGAGAAAACAGACCCTGGCTAGCCCTGGAAAACCTTTGAAACGATGCGTTTGTCGCAGCTCATGGAGACGTAGCGCGCGAGAGAAGAGGACATGCCCGGTACCGGCGGAGGCTCGCGGAACAGAGGCTCTGATGAGGCTAACCGACGCTAACCAAACTTCGAGACTTTGGGATTAAACACCAGGATATACCTCCAGTTTTTGCGTTTTTTTTCATCGCCTCCTCGAAGGTGCAGCTTAATGCGTCGGGAGGAACACGTGAAATAATCGCTTTGTTTACCGCTTGCACAATTCCAGCATTGATTCGCGCAGAAATGCGATTAGAGAGTCGCTTTGTGAGGCAGGCCATGAACTCAACCACATCATTAACTACAGATCTGCTTATATAAACTGCTGCTGGGAGAAAGAAGATCTCGAGGCGTAAAGCGGAGCATGTTTTGCACGTCAAGAATCGGATGAAAGGATCATTTCTGTCTTCTGTTCGTTGCTGGGATTCTTTAAAACACGCACAAGTAGAGGAATAAGATGTCTAGTGCGAAAGAAAACACGTGTAGGAAATTTCAAGCGAACATTTTCAACAAAAGCAAATGTCAGAACTGCTTCAAGCCTCGAGAGCTGCATCTGCTGACGGACCAGGATCTGAATCAGGTGTGAACGCGCGCTGCAGGCACTGGCTTCACTTCGAATTGGCTCTGTGATTATGGAAGCCCATAGTAGAAATAAATCATAATTATGAGATGCTAAATCAATATTATGAGATGTAAAGTCGAAATTATGGCATACTAATTCAAAAATCACATAAAGGTTGACTTTTAATTTCGTTTTTATTCTCATAACTGACTTGATCCTAATCGTGATTTAGTAAATCATAATTCGCCTTTTATCTTATAATTTTGATTTTATGCTTTTAACTATGATGTAATCCTAATTATGACATGCTAATGAAGTCGAAATGGTTTCATACTAAATCAAAATTCACATAAAATGCTGAAAATTTGTTTTATTCTCATAACTATGATTTAATCCTAATTGTGATTTAGTAAATCATAATTTGACTTTTATCTTATAATTTTGATGTTATGCTTTTAACTATGATGTTAATTATGACATGCTAATGAAGTTGAAATGGTTTCATACTAAATTGAAATTCTCATAAAAGGATGAAAATATGATTTGACATTTATCTCATTTTGATTTTATTCTCATAACTATGATGTAATCCTAATTATGACATACTAAATTATTATTATTATGAGATGAAAAGTTGATTTGATTACATACTAAATCAAAAATCACATAAAAGGTTGACTTTTGACTTAATTCATAATTTCGTTTTTATTCTCATAACTGTGATTTAATCCTAATCGTGATTTAGTAAGTCATAATTCGAATTTTATCTCATAATTTTGATTTTATGCTTTTAACTATGATGTAATCCTAATTATGACATGCTAATGAAGTCGAAATGGTTTCATACTAAATCAAAATTCACATAAAAGGCTGAAAATTGGTTTTATTCTCATAACTATGATTTCATCCTAATTATGACATACTAAATCATAATTATGAGATGATAAGTTGAAATGATTACATACTAAATCAAAAATCACAAAATGTTGACTTTCGACTTTTAATTCATAATTTCGTTTTTATTCTCATAACTATGACTTAATCCTAATCGTGATTTAGTAAGTCATAATTCGAATTTTATCTCATAATTTTGATGTTATGCATTTAACTATGATGTAATCCTAATTATGACATACTGAGTCATAATTATGAGATGAAAAGTCGAAATGGTTTCATACTAAATCAAAATTCACATAAAAGGCTGAAAATTGGTTTTATTCTCATAACTATGATGTAATCCTAATTATGACATACTAAACCATAATTATGAGATGAAAAGTCGAAATGGTTTCATACTAAATCAAAAATCACATAAAAGGTTGACTTTTAATTCATAATTTTGATTTTATTCTCATAACTATGATTTAATCCTAATCGTGATTTAGTAAATCATAATTCGACTTTTATCTCATAAATTAGATTTTATGCTTTTAGCTATGATGTAATCCTAATTATGACATGCTAATGAAGTCGAAATGGTTTCATACTAAATCAAAATTCACATAAAATGCTGAAAATTGGTTTTATTCTCATAACTATGATTTCATCCTAATTATGACATACTAAATCATAATTATGAGATGAAAAGTCGAAATGGTTTCATACTAAATCAAAAATCACATAAAAGGTTGACTTTTAATTCATAATTTTGATTTTATTCTCATAACTATGATTTAATCCTAATCATGATTTAGTAAATCATAAACTCGACTCATAGTTTTGATTTTATTCTCATAACTTTGAAGTAATCCTAATTATGACATACTAAATCATTATTATGAGATGAAAAGTTGAAATGATTACATACTAAATCAAAAATCACATAAAATGTTGACTTTTGACTTGTAATTCATAATTTCGTTTTAATTCTCATAACTATGACTTAATCCTAATCGTGATTTAGTAAATCATAATTCGACTTTTATCTCATAAATTTGATTTTATTCTTTTAACTATGATGTAATCCTAATTATGACATGCTAATGAAGTCGAAATGGTTTCATACTAAATCAAAAATCACTTAAAAGGTTGACTTTTAATTCATAATTTCGATTTTTTTTCTCATAATTATGACTTAATCCTAATTGTGATTTAGTAAGTCATAAATTCGACTTTTATCTCATAATTTTGATGTTGTTTTTATAACTACGACATAATCCTAATTATGACATGTTAAGTCGTAATTATGTTGAAATGGTTACAATCTAAATCGAAATTCTTCTTGATTTTATTCTCATAAATGTGACTTAATCCTAATTTTAATTTATTATGTCATAATTTCGACTTTTATCTCATTTATGACAGTAGGACAATTTCGACTTGTCATAATTTCACCTTTTTGATCTCATATGACAGCAATTTTGATAGTCAAAATCATGATTTAGTGTGACATTTTAGACTTCATTTCATATATCATAACTAAGACTTTTTATCAGTTTCTTATGTGGCAGAAACAGTGTTCCATACAAAAGTGAAATGGTTCATTCTGAAAAATGCAGTTTGTCATTGATTTCCGTTAGCTGACAGCACTTTATTGATCAGTTTGCAGTGACCACTAATCAGCCTTTTGCAAAATCAACAACCCGTTCTGTTTAGAAAGGGTTTGCCCTGTTAACATTAACTAGTGTCATGATAGGGATTGCGACAAGGCCTTTACTGTGAAGGAAAAATGTATTATTGATCTAATATATTTATTCTGTATGCGTTTTCTGTTGTGGTAAACGGCTTGTGTCGGCCAATCAGGAGCCAAAACCACACGTTCCATTCTCGCGATAATCCCTATTACTGCCTGTTTTCTGTTCTGTTATGTCAGGGACTATATCTTCTAGTGAAAGGGTGGCAGTTAATTTGTTGAATAAAGTAAAGGTTTTAAATTAAATTAAATGACGTTTCAATGCTGGCTACTGCACATTGTATTTCCGTATAACTATATTCCCAATATAGCTTCATAAACTCACACTTTGGTCATTGTCCATTAACTTTGTTTGCTAAAACCTTCCAGTTGAATATTTCTAAGATGTAAGAATGCATTATTTTCTGCTTTTAGAGGAAACGTTTAATGAAGTCAAGGATTGGTCAGGATTACAGGTACTTTATGACTTTGCTGTTGGGAAGTAATTGGCCATCTCTACATGTATTTGGAGGTTGGAGTTAATTTCTTAGCAATCCAGTGTGTTTTCCTCCCTCTAATTATCTTATTCAATGAAAGTTTTGGTTGATTGCATTGAAAAACTGTGACCATATTGCCATATTTAGCTCTTGAGAGAGCATGATGAGAGGAAAAGTTTCAGACCATAAGGGCCTATTGTGTGTTTCTTTTAATTGATCCCATACTCATAAGAGCCGCCGAGCGAAGTCAGCATCCTCCAGCATGTGTGTGTTGTGGTTTGAGTGAGATTACCAGCAGTTCACCCGTTCTGTGCCGGATTCATGAGTCATTGTTATGGATTACATCACTCACTAATCCCGCTAAAATCACCCGGTGGTCATTACAACCTCAAACCCTTTAGAGCTCCGGTATTGTTGTGTAACGATCTTCCTCAGAGTTTCAGTTCATTAATATGTCTTTATTTTTGTTTTGACACCAGTATGTTCAGATTAGACACTGAACACAGCTTAAACCAAGTACATTCTCCATTTTCTTTATATCAAAAGGATGTTCACCCAAAAGCAAACTCAATTAAAAAAAGTTCATAAAGTGATTGTAAAATAAATCCATATGTTTTTAATCCAAGTGATACAATCACTTAATATGATGAACAGATTCATTTTAGGCTTTTATTCACATAAAACAAATTGCTTGACATGCGAGAACCAGTGAGGTTGGATCAATATGTGGCATTCAAAACATTTGTCAGATGTGCCATTTGTTTCTAGATTAAATCTAATATTTCCACATCATCTATTTTATTACCTGGCAAAGCAGAATATACCAATCACAATTGTTTGCATGCATTTTGCCAAGAATGATTTTGGCCTTTCAAACTGTTTGTCTTATTAGTGAATAACTAGTTTATCTTCACCGTAATTTTTCAAAATTGAGAGAGAGTGCTACTTAATTTCATTTTAAAGGGTTTGTTCACTCACAAATGAGAATTCTGTCATTAATTCCTCTCCCTCATGTCGTTCCACACCCATAGGACCTTTGTTCATCTTCAGAACACTAAGATATTTTTGATGAAATCCGAGAGGTATATGATTCGTCCATAGACAGCGATATAATCAACACTTTCAAGGTCAAGAAAGGTACTAAAGACATTGTTAAAACAGTCATGTGACTGCAGTGGATCAACCTTAATGTGATGAAGAGACGAGAATACTTTTTGTGTGCAAAAACAAAACAAAAATAACCACTTTATTCAACAATCTCTTCTCTTCTGTCATTATCTTACGCAGGTGACGCAGTAACACAGTGAAGCTTCCGTGTTTACGTCCGAACGCCGGCTCAGTATTGGCCAAAGCTGATCATGTGATCAGCACGACGCATGCGTGTGACGCTGACGCAGGAGCCGGCCAATAATGAGTCGCCGTTCTGATGTAGAACCTGGAAGTGCTGGACGTAAACAACGAATGAGAATGACACAGAAGAGAAGAGATTGTTGAATAAAGTCCTTATATTTGTTCTGTTTTTGCGCACAAAAAGTATTCTCGTCTCTTCATAACATTAAGGTTGATCCACTGCAGTCACATGACTGTTTTAACGATGTCTTTAGTACCTTTCTGGACATTGAAAGTGTTGATTATATATAGACGAGTCATATACCTCTCAGATTTCATCAAAAATATCTTAATTTGTGTTCTGAAGATGAACGAAGGTCTTACGGGTGTGGAACGACATGAGGGCGACTAATTAATGACAGAATTCATTTTTGGGTGAACTAACCCTTTAAGAGCTAAAGGTTGACCATTGTGGATCTATAATATATATGCAAAGCATATAATATATATGCAAAGCATATATATGTCCACAAGTTAGTTACCTTATCTGTTCCTTTATGTCTCACAGAGGAAGTGGAATGTTACAGTACGCGTTGATGTTTGGGCCAAACGGTTCCTTTGAGGAAATGTTGGCAGCACACAGTCATTGACTTACCCAGGGGGTAAAAGGCTTTCAAAATACTGTAATTTTCACAGACTCGTTTCTTAAAGTATGCTCTTGACTTCTCTCTAGCGAGCTCTGTGGAATTGACTCCATTCATGCCGACTGGATCTGTATTTCTGTTAATCTCAACGCTACGGGAGCTTCCTCTATCGTATTCTCCCATAGCATGGTAGTGACTCTTGTCAATCAAAAATATTGCATTATATTATAGTATTAATGTATATATATATATTATCTATAGTAAACATAACATTTTAGTATGTTGTATTAAACCGTAATGCTTTAGTGATGAGTTCCAGATGCTTTAAATACCTTTAGTGTAAAGGTGGATCTTATCAATATTGCTTTGTCCAATTGTGTAACACTTCCTCAAGATTTAATTTTCATACACTACGCTGCAACTGAAGTCGTGTCGGCCAGTGAGGCTAAACAAGAAAGCAATTGTCCATTAAAAGAGATGAGCTTCAGAAGCTCGATGCAGAAATTGAAACGCCTACATTTTGTCTTGCTTTTACACTTGTCTTTTACTTCAATATCCAGCCCACATGTTAAAAATGGAAAGTTGCATCAAGCGTCCCAGTGCGATTCTCATGCAGTGACACGGAGCGGGAGGGACAGGGCTTGTGAAAGGAAGTGCGTGTTGGGAAAGTGGAGCAGAGTTTCCCAAAGGTCGCTCCCACTTCTGAAGCTGCGGTTCGTCCCGGGGTGGGTGTTGGGTATGTTTAGGTGGGGGGTGGAAGTTCAGGGCGAGTGCGTCCAGGACTGTGGGGGAGGCAGGGATAAAGTGGACCGCTGGGAGCCGGCCGACCCTCCGGCTTCAGCCTGGGAGGAAATTGGAAGTTAAACGTGATGTAGCCGGTCGGGCCGTTGGGTTAGGCGTGAAGCTGGAGAGAGGAAGTGGCCCTTCAATGTGTGGAGGAAAACGCAGGGGTGTGCCGCTGCTCTCTCGCCTCCGTGGATCACATGCTGGAGTCACAGCTGTGTTTTGTTTTGCTTCCATTCCCCCACCTCTTCCAAAGAGGAAAGAGGCTAAATTTGGTCCCCAGGTATCCTCTGTTGTTTTAAAGATGTATTTATGGATCGCGATCGACCGATATGGATGTTTTGATTGCAGATGTCTTACAGAGCTGGGTGGCCGATATATAAGTGTGATCTCACACAATTTAATTTAAAGATAGTAAATTACACATGCATAACAATTGCTGCAATAAATATATTTATCTTACATATTTACTAAATTAGAAAAAAGCAATTGGAAAGTATATTAATATGTAGAATTTTTTTAAAAGTATTTGGTACTGTGATGAACACAATAGCGAATAAAAAAATCTGAATGGTTGTTTAAAACATTGCAGCTGCTTTGTTTACAGGAGTTACCGGGGTAACCGCTGCGTTTCTGCTGTTCCATCAGCGCCATTATCTGTCAGAGTGAAATTGCAAAAAAAAATTTTTGAACTAAATCCTTAAAATAAACACATACTTTAGATAGAAACTTCTTCATTCTTAAATCCTATTGTATTTTTTCACAAATAAAGAAACAGTTAAAAACATGAATAAAATATATGTTTAATAATTTAAAAAATGCCAAATATCGGCCTTTGCAAGATTTTGGTCGACCACTATTTAAAGTATCCCATTATGCTTTTTCAAATATTCCCTTTCATGCAGATTGTATAATAGCTGTTTGTGAATGTAAAAGGACTGTAAAGTTTAAAAGATCAAAGTGCATGACAAATAAAGTTATTGTCTCCTAAAAGAAAGAATCGATTCCGAACTGCTGAAACGTGTCGTCAGCAATTCCAGTCCCACATCCTGTTTCAAACCTACAAAAATGTAACAAATTTGCGTAATGCCAGCCCATTGGCTGCCCGTTAACAAAGTCTATGTTGCCCCGCCTTCAAACACTGTAGTTGTATCTGAGACTGGGAGAGTTTGGTTCATGTTGAGAAGATGCTGTTTTCAGTGTTGCGAATCCACTTTGATTTTGCCCATGTCTACTGGCTGACATCTCGGACGTGTGTGTCGAATTCCATGCGATTTGAAGCATGCGAAGAGTCTCAAAAGCATCCAAATTAATATTAAAATTTGATGCGTTGCCATGGAAACAGTTTAATATATCAATAATCTTTTCACAGGTTTTCTTGACGTTATTCTGATGAAGTTTGAAGCAAAATCGGGTAAAAATAAGAGGGTGATCTCAAAGCATTTTGAAAGTGACACACTTTGTGCTGCCAGTTGGTGGTGCTATAACTTTTGTTTTTGTAATCAGGCTTTAAAAAATTGTATAAAAATTGTAACTTGGATTTATCGGCCAATATATCGGTTATCGGTACCAGCCAAAAATTTCATATCGGTGCTTCCCTAGCTGAAATTGATACAGAAAAATCGATGCCATTATGCTACTATTTGAATCACTGTATCAAGCACTGAGAGAATCTATGAAGTTGAAATTCAAATATGGTAATCTGCATTTTGTTTCCAACAAAGTGGTAGACCAATCACTACAGACTGGGCCATCTAACCAATCAGAGCACAGCAGGCTCTTGGAAAGGAGGAGTTTAAAGAGACTGGATCTTCAAACTAACCATTTGTTGAACACTGAAAAATGCCGTGTATATTATGAGAAAATTAAAGTGTTTTTTGACCTTGGATGCTATTGTAGGAGACTGCAAAACACATTAGAAGCCTTTAAAATAGCATAATAGGGGCACTTCAACAGTACTTGATAACCTTACAAAATCAAGGTCCTTATTTTGGATGCGAGGGTAAAGAATATTCAAGTCAGATATTTCAGGTCATGGCATTGCATTCAGTGAGAAGACATGATCATAAATCTGTTTGAATAAGATGAGCTCACATTTTTGATGGCAGGTGAGACGCTGCTTAATAACACTGCATTTTTAACCTTTGAGGCAAAACATCTGCTGTATAGAGAAGCTATATTAACTTGCCTAGTCCTGCTCAACTGCGTCTAAGCTTGCACCCGTGGGTCATGTTCTGAAAGTGGTTTTGCTAGATGTTAAAATTGATTGAAATCTCCATTTTTCCAGAAAAATTATAGCATTATCACAATCAGACCTCAAAGTGTTCCTTTGACTCCAACATGCACCATTGTTGATTGAAGATTTAATAATATTTTTTGATTTTGTTGCAGGCCAAGCCGATCTATGGCGGATGGCTGTGTTTGGCTCCAGAGGGGACGGACTTTGACAATCCCATGCAGAGATCCCGGGTAAGAGACGTGATGTTATTTGTTGGCATCTGTTAGCGTTAGTATCTTGACATCCACTGTACACAGATAAAACTTGTTTGGTGTGTAACACAGGTGATCAGGTGTGTGGGATACTATGTTAACTTTAGCCTAAGATATACTTCTGTGGCTTAAACTCTCAAAACTCAACAAAATTTTGTGTTATGGCTGTCAATTTAGCACTTTAATTTGACGTGATAATTACAGCGGCACAGTGGCCAAAGAACTCAGTCTGCATTTGAACATACACCAACAATTAACAAACCATTGGCCGGTTTCACAGACAAGGCTTAAATTCATGTTTGAGCTGTTTTAACTGAAAGCAACTTGCACTGAGATATCTTAAAATATTAAAAAGCTACCTAATTGTCCTACCTAAAAGCCTAATCCTGGCTTAATCTAAGTCTTGTCTGTGAAACCGGGCCTATAAGTCTTAAATAATAAGTCTACCTTGGACACACTCTAAAAAATAACAAACAACAAAGAAACAAATTTACACAGTAAAATAGTGAAACAGTAATATACCGTAAAACAATGCATTCTGGGTAATATTATTAGTCATTTTCGAGAAAGTTACCTATAGGCTACTTTCTTGAAAATGACGAATATTACCCAGAATGCATTGTTTTTACAGTTTATTCTGTGTATTACAGTGCATTCTGGGTTTTATTATATAAATATCTCTCTTCTTAATGACAAATATTACCCAGAATGCATTGTTTTTATGGTATATTACTGTTTCAAACTGTATTTTACTGTGTAAATCTTTCGTTTTTAGTCATTTAATGACTTTGAATTAAAACAAGCAATAAACTGATTTTTAAAGGCACTACTATTCATTGATTTACTCATGCCACAATAATGTAAAGTCTTTGAATTGTTTTAAAAGGGACTTATTATGCGACTTTTTACAAGATGTAAAGTAAGTCTCTGATGTCCTCAGATTGTGTATGTAAAGTTTTATCTCATAAAACCCGCAGATTATTTTTTATAGCATGTTAAAATTGCCATTTTGTGGGTGAGCAAAAACATGCAGTCCCTTTAAATGCAAATGAGCTGCTGTTCCTGACCCCCTTTCAAGAAGAGGGTGGAGCTTCAAGAGCTCATGCAACAACAAAACAGGACAATCTCACGCACTGAACATGTCAGTAGTGGTGAACACAGCCTTATGTTTTCGAACCGGAGTCGGACACTGATGCTTACAGAGCCAGAGAATATATGCTGCATGGAGATAGAACGGGTATAGTTTCGTTTACACATTTGAGTGACATTTAATGATATTTCCTTTCAACACAGAAATGGCAGCGGCGATTCTTCGTCCTGTATGAACACGGCTGCTTGCGCTTCGCACTGGATGAATCGGTAAGCTGTCTGTTCTTTTGATCCCACAATTGCACATCAGCGATCTGTGAATCTTAATTGCTTAGTTGAGAGATTCTTGTTCTTTAAACAAACCAAACCAAACATCAACCTCAGTGGAATCCTGTCCAATAAAAAAAACAATATAATGTGAGCTAAAATAATCCACGAAAGAGTTCGAGCTCCGAGATGAGAATGACAGAGGGAGTCCGTCGGATGCGATGTGAACTAACAGAACATGGTCCTGTGGTTAATGAGAGCCCGACTCGGCCTGTTTGTTTCACAGGAATGTGACATGGGTGACCAAATTAGTTGCCTGATCTGCCCGGAGATTACAGTATTTGTATGTAAACAGTGAGGCCCACACACAAGCTCAGTGCTAGGAAAACCGAGAGCCACCGCATCCCTCCAGACCCTTGACTCCCGTTGCTTACGCTTCTTCGCTAGGTTGCTTACTACAGGAATGCCCATTAGAGCAGGGCAATTCATCATTCTGCTGTGCAACATGAGGCAAAAGGCGATTTGCCTGGCTGGAGTCACATCATTGTGCGAGATGGCTGAGGGAGGACATTGTTTTTATTTCCAGTGAGTGGTGAGGACAATCAAAACTAGTTCAGGGTACTACAGAGTTTCCTGCCATTGTTTAGCTTTGAAAATGCTGTCAGCCCTCTTGTCTTTATAGTCTTTTCATCTGTGCGGGGAGTTTCAGGAAATGCTGTTAATTTAGGTCAAGAAAATGGACACTTCAGAGCAGCAATGTTTTATTTGTGCAACAAAAAATTATGTGCTTAATGCTTTTGAGGATTCCAGAAACTTTTTGTATGTTACAGTATTGAAATCTCTAGTAAAGGTGGTTGCGTTACAACTGTGAATTGAACTTGTAAGAGGCTAAATGGATTTTCATGAATGTCTTCATGAGAATTGTTACTTCGGTACCAAGTCGGTATCAATATTTTAAAATCCCGACGGTACTTGTTTTTCTACAGTACCATAAGTACTGATGGTACTGAACATTTATGCACTATAGCATGTAGGTTGAACCAAACAGATTATCAGAGCAAATCAGTAATTTTAAAACTTTCTGTGAGACGTAATTTCACAAACATTGTGAGTGATTCAGCGGTACTGCGTCTTCTCTCTGAAAATGTGCAAATGGCTTCACATCCATAGTAACCACAATGCTCTGCTAGTGAGCTGCACGGTGCAATATAAGATTTTAGTGCACATTGTTTTATATCATGCACAAATAAAACAAATGACTTATTTGTTAAAGGATTAGTTCACTTTCAAATGAAAATTAGCCCAAGCTTTACTCACCCTCAAGCCATCCTAGGTGTATATGACTTTCTTCTTTCTGATGAACACAATCGGAGATATATTAATAAATATCCTGATGCATCCAAGCTTTATAATGGCATTGAACGGGATAGATATTTCACTTCATAACTTGTTAAATATGGATATTTTATTACACAAATGCATCGCTTCGCTTCAGAAGACCTTTATTAACCCCCCGGGTTGGAGTAGGTTTATGATGGATGGATGTGGATGGAGGCACTTTCTTAAGCTCATACTCGTGAACCCTGTTCACTGCCATTATAAAGCTCAGATGCGTCAGAATATTTATTTATATATCTCCGAATTTGTTCATCAGAAAGAAGTGATATACACCTAGGATGGCTTGAGGGTGAGTGAAGCTTAGGCTAATTTTTATTTGAAAGTGAACTAATCCTTTAAATATTTCTTGCAGAAAATATGCATTAAATATGAATGTTGTACAAACTTATCTTAAACACGTCTTGTATCCTCATAAATAATATAAAATAAGAAAAATGCAAAATTTTTCTTAGCCAAAAAGTAATAGTAATAAATACCACCAGTTACGCTGTTAACAGCAAATGCTTTGTAAAAACAGAAAATAACAGCACCATTCAGCCTGTCACCATCATGCAAACATGAAATATCAAACACACAGTAGTTCTTTACAGGTTTTTGCATTCCATTGTGCTTTTTTTTCCTATTGTTTTTGTTTGGCAGACATGTTTGGCTGTTGCACTTGTGTCTCGCGTCTTTTGCAGCGTCTCACCCATGAAACGGCATTCTAAAAAATCGGCAGTCAAGTAAAAAAAAAAAAAAAAGTTCAACTCGTGTTTAACTTTGCTTTTTTTCCCATTCCACTGCCTGCATCTCGTTTTTTTTCAAAGCAAAAGGCATTTCTGAGTGAACAGCCGCTTAAAGGATTAGTCCACTTTTAAATAAACTTTTCCTGATAATTTACTCACCCCCATGTCATCCAAGATGTTCATGTCTTTCTTTCTTCAGTCGAAAAGAAATTAAAGTTTTTGATGAAAACATTCCAGGATTTTTTTTCCATATTGTAGACTTCAATGGGCACCAAACAGTTGAAGGTCAAAATTAGTTTCACTGCTGCTTCAAATTGTTCTACACGATCCCACATGAGAAATAAGGGTCTTATCTAGTGAAACCATCGCTCATTTTCTGAAAAAAAATTAAAATTATATAAGTTTTAACCATAAATGCTCATCTTGAACTAACTCTCTTCTTCTTCTTTATTAGAATTCCGGCAGTGTAGACACTGCTAAGCGTAATACTGCCCTCCACAGGTCAAAGGTTTGAACAAATTTTTATATGCAATAGTATAAAAAATAATAGAAAATGAGCAATGGTACTACTATATGGAGAAAAATCCTGGAATGTTTTCATCAAAAACTTTAATTTCTTTTCGACTGAAGAAAGAAAAAGTAATGAGTGAATTATCAGGAAAAGTTTATTTAAAAGTGAACTAATCCTTTAAGACTGGCGATACGTTCATAGAGCGTCACACGAGAGCGGTTAATCAGGTGCGCCATCTTGTGGTCGAATCATTTTCTTCTCTTAATGGTTATCATTGCTGTATTGTCAGCATGTCTAATTGTAACGTTTGCTAACATTTTTATTCAAAAACACAATTTCTCGATTTAAAAATAATAAAATTGTGGCAAAACATTAAATTCAAATAATCGAAAAAATCTGAAAAATCGCCCCAGTCCTACAACTTCTATTCCTTTTCAATCAAATTATGATTACAGGGGCAGATTTTCGATTAATAAAGACTTATTTTCATGTGGCTCTTTGCACAACACTGTACGTTATGAGCTCAAAACACTTTTACCATAGTGTATGATTTATAAACGAACACATTTTGAGGTTTGCATCACAGTCAGCTCCATATGTGTCTTTTCTAATCTAGTAAACTTGCTCTGCAGCTCACCTGATACAGCACTGCTCTTGTGATGTGAAGCGCTCGGGTACGAGTCCTGTGAAACATGAGTCCCAATAAAAGAGCTCAGAAGACTCGCAGAAGCAGCTGAAATGACATGGTTGCTTCAGCAAATGTGTTTTTATCTCATAGAGATAAATAGAGCATTAACCTTTTAGTGCATTTCATTTCTGAACCGCTGCGATACGTACAATAACCAATGTTGCCAGATCGACATCTATTTCGGATCAAACTGACTGGTCATTTGACTTTAAAAGTCTTGCAGGAAACAATGTAATATAATTTAGTTTTTCTAATGAGCCTGAGTTGATTCTTTTTTGGCCAGTTTTTATTTAAGTATGTGTTCATGCGTTGATCTTAGGAAACGCTCAAACGTGCACTTCTCACTCCAGATGAATGGCAGACACTGATGTAATCATGTCCAAGTATGGTCGTAGTTGTTTTAAAACACATGAACTCTCTAATCCCATAACTTGTCGGTTACATTAAGAGAGTCTGCCGGTAAGTAGCCATTCATCTAGCTTCACTGGTGGCTCTTATAAACATGATGTGCGTTCAGCTTCGGTCTTGAAGCAAAGTATTTTAATTGTCCGACTGAGATGTTCTGAACGTGGAGTCTGCGCTCAGGATTGCATTTCTCCCAATATGCCCTTATTAGGAGAAACTACTGAGGACTGTGGGTGACGGCGCTAAACTCTGAGAACGTTATCCCCCTAAAACCACATCGAAATGTTAAATATGCTTTGAGATTCACGTTCCGCTGAGGGCCCTGCCACTACACCTATTTCTACAACAGGACACTGGGTTTAAACTTAGCACGACTAAAGCAGAGTGTTTTCTTTGTTTCATAAACCCGATTTTATGTTATACGTCAATCACCCAACATTGTTTCTCCTGCTCTTCATGACACTGGGTGAACAGAGTTCGCTCTAGGGGCTGCTGATTGCCAGGTGTTTTATGAAATGGTGCTGTTTTATAGCCCTCAGGTATTCCTGAAATGGAAGATTTACATAGGTGTGTTTTTACTGCACGTCTGGGCACATATACTGTAAAATAAGAAGATGGAATAGCTTTGATATTTAAACACTTACGTGTTGTTGTTGTGACCCAAAACATTGTCACTCTTAAAAACTTGTCCATCTGGCTGTTTTTGTGTTTTGATCCACCCTCATCAACACACTGGAAACTGTTGAGCTTTTGCATCATGGGCTGTTATGTTGGCATAAGTGCCTGTTTTCTATTTTTTTAAAATAAATAATTAAAGTTAATTGGCAACGGATATTGTCAAGCTCTAAAATGACTAGAAGCCAACCATAAAAGAAGTCATTATGACTCATGTGCTGTATTTTAAGTCTCCGAACGTTATGCAATAGCTTTTTGTGAGGAACAGACGGAAATTTAAAGTAATAGTTCAACCCATGCTGACAGCTGTCATTATTTACTACACTGTACAAAAAAATAATGCTATGAAATTTATGGCATAAAATGATAGTTGTAGTTGCCAGACCTTTTTTTTCTTTCCTATGGGACTGAACTTTAATTTATTAAAATCTGTTATGTACCTGGGTCAAAGACGAAAAAGGGTTTTCAAGCATCAAAACAATAAGTGTAATACATCAGAATGGGTCCTGTTTAATTTGTTTGTTTGTTTTCTGAGCAAAAATTAAATATACATTTTCAACATGATTTACCACTAAAATGTCATTCAGTGTAACAATCTTGTCTGGGATATTTACAACAAAATCTATATATGTCATATTAAAGACTAATTACTTTTACCCCAAATACTAATTACTTGTAATTGTAAATTTTTTTCAAACTTTGCCACTATCCTAGATTTTGCCCATTTGTCAGCAAGAATATTTTACTCATTTAAAATGCAATAAAATTTAGTATGCACACTTATTCTTTTATATATTTTAATACGTACAGGTCAGAAATAAGTGTTTCAATTTTTACATAAATATACAGTACAGTCCAAAAGTTTGGAACCACTAAGATTTTTAATGTTTTTAAAAGAAGTTTCGTCTGCTCACCAAGGCTACATTTATTTAATTAAAAATACAGTAAAAAACAGTAATATTGTGAAATATTATTACAATTTAAAATAACTGTGTACTATTTAAATATATTTGACAAAGTAATTTATTCCTGTGATGCAAAGCTGAATTTTCAGCATCATTACTCCAGTCTTCAGTGTCACATGATCCTTCAGAAATCATTCTAATATGATGATTTGATACTCAAGAAACATTTATGATTATTTTCAATGTTGAAAACAGTTGTGTACTTTTTTTTTCAGGATTCCTTGATGAATAGAAAGTTCAAAAGAACAGCATTTATCTGAAATACAAAGCTTCTGTAGCATTATACACTACCGTTCAAAAGTTTGGGGTCAGTAAGAATTTTTATTTTTATTTTTTTGAAAAGAAATTAAAGAAATGAATACTTTTATTCAGCAAGGATGCATTAAATCAATCAAAAGTGGCAGTAAAGACATTTATAATGTTACAAAAGATTAGATTTCAGATAAACACTGTTCTTTTGAACTTTCTATTCATCAAATAATCCTGAAAAAAAATATTGTACACAAATATTTTGTACAATTGTACACATTAAATGTTTCTTGAGCAGCAGATCAGCATATTAGAATGATTTCTGAAGGATCATGTGACACTGAAGACTGGAGTAATGATGCTGAAAATTCAGCTTTGCATCACAGGAATAAATTACTTTGTGAAATATATTCAAATAGAAAACAGTTATTTTAAATTGTAATAATATTTCACAATATTACTGTTTTTACTGTATTTTTAATTAAATAAATGTAGCCTTGGTGAGCAGACGAAACTTCTTTTAAAAACATTAAAAATCTTAGTGGTTCCAAACTTTTGGACTGTACTGTATGTGTTACACTGAATGATGGAACATTATTTCACCCACATTTTGACATTTTATTCTCCCAAAACTTATTTGAAACCTTAAAAGTAGATGTTTTACTTGCATTCAATGTGCTTTCTATGTATATAAAATCACTTTTGTAAATTTCTATTGATGCGAACATCTAAATGTCTTTGACCCATCTGTATAATATACTGATAACCATCATATTAAGACAGGTGACCAAGAGACACATGCCAAATATTCCAAATACCAAATATTAATATTAGTTTTTGATTTTTTTTCTTAATCTGTTCTTTACTGTAAAATTACTATATATGGTTAAAAACCATAATTTATGTAAGGGAATTTCCTGTTAATCAGTTTCCATAGCTTTTACTGTTTAAATTACAAACTTTTGTTTGCAGTGTAACCAAATCTATGCAGCTCTTTCCTTAAAACATGATGTCTTTCAGCTCCTCATTTTTTGGGTGAAGTATCCCTTTAAGATGGGCAATGGTTATATGGGACCTTGTCCACTGATCATTGTTTTTACTGGATTAAAATGCCTCTTATTAAATGATGAATCTGTTTTCAGAAAGCATTCGACTGTCACATAGTTATTATGCAGTTTGATTGCCTACAATACCGGACAAGTTGGCAAGTGAGCATAAATGTTTGAGTTTTATTACAATTCCAGTATTCTAAAAATACCAGAACATGCTGGAAAATGAAAGGAAATGAGATTTGATGTGTTTTGGAATAAAACCACAATAATGTGAAACGCATGAATGGCGAACTTGGCAAACGCAAACTCATCCAATAATCCATTTATTCTCTGCCTATATGCATGTTTACTAAAACAGGGCTTTTCAATCTTTAATCTTCCACGGACCCCCAAATATGATCAATTTCATGAAAGGGATCACCATCCTAAAGTTTAAATACATTCATATAGTTTCTGGTAGGGCTGGGCGATACGGCCCAAAAAAATCACGATAAACTTTTTCATATCAGTCGATATTGATAATTATCATGATAAATGTCAAATCTTTATTTCTATCAAGTTTAAAGGCAGATTTTTGCTCCTAAATGAAAGAAACCAAACCATTAATTGTGGTTTTAAACTGCTTTATTTAATTTATTGTCAGAACATGACAAACACGGATGATATTGTTTCAAGTCATGAAACAGGTTTGTGTTGCCTGACTTTGACTCGTATCTTTGGCACAGTTTGCAGTGCAGGCTGCAATATTAATAATACATGTTTTGTCTCTTAGAAATGCAAATTTGACAGTAACTGGAGTTGACAGTAATAGTAGCTTGAGTTAGGATGCAAATGCACATTTGTTCATTAACAAAAACGGTGACATCTGTAAAAAATGGTAACAACCTCACTTTTATATGGTGAAATTTAAATATTCTGACACTTTGGGTTTATTTTTATTTTTATTTTTTTTTATTAACCATTGGTCTTCTATAGTATCGTACATTTAGATTATGATAACCAGTTAAAACCATGCATATTGCACCTCAATACCGTGGTAAAATGTAACTATATGGTTCCTGTGGTATTTGTATGAAAAACTGTAGCCTAAATACATTTTGTATAAATGCACAAACGCTCTTAATCACAAAAAAAACGAGTTATATTCCATTACTCCTTTAATACATGTCTACTTAAATAATATAATAAAATTCTATTTGAATATTCCACATTTCTGCCACAATACCATGGTGCAGTTAATGTTACTACAGTAAATCCATTGTAAAATGATGGTGATTTGTAGATTGAAAAGCGTCTGACTGTATCGTTGCACACAGTGTTTCTTCTGTTTGTCAGCGCTGTTTCATCTGGCTTTAAACTAGCTTGAGACATTCGTGTTCTTCACTGAATTCAAGCGCTTCTCCCTGGATCTCACAGCGCTGTTCAGTGGTCATGAGACCGAGACTGATCAGCGAGTAAATGCATCCACTCTAGTAAGCTCGCGCTGCCGTTTGAGTCGAGCGGATAAATGCTTTGTGTGGCGCGCCGTTCAAATAAGCAGCACTGTTTCATTTCGCTTTTGGCATATGAACATTATATCGAACATCTATCGAACTCTTATCATTTTATCGAGGGAAATTGTATCACGATAATTATCGTTATAGCTTTATCGCCCAGCCATAGTCACAATTTGGGACAATACATCAATTCTCAAATCACAATACAATAATTCTGTCTCGATTCTGATATCTGTATCCCGATCCTCTCTCGAATCGATTCAGAGCTTAGTTTTTAACAGCAGATGGCGTTCTAGGCTAGTTTTTAACCGCACACTCAAATGCTCGAAAAGATCAGTGCTGGAGAGCATTCAGGCTTTCGGCTAAGTCATGTAAGCGGTTAAATACACTTGCACCTCGACTCAGAATGCTTTCATGATGCGAGATTAATGTAAACGCAGCCCACTGCGAACACTTGCCTTTTACTTGCTTTCTGTGTAATTCAGTCACAATTTGAAGAAAAGTTTTTGTTTTTCATGAGACTTTGAGACTTTTCCTGCTTTTCCCCATATATTAGGGAGTGAAAATGGCAAATAAGCCAATAAGTGCTCCTCTGCCGCCAACTACTGGTTATACTGGTAATTTCATGTCTTTAAATAAAAGTTTGTTGAACAAAAGGGATTGAAACGTCCGGTTTTGTGTTTTCGGGCCATTCCAAAGTGACGTGAAGTTCTTTGTTGTTGTGTCATCCGTTCTTACACTGCTGGTGTCTCATTACCCATAACACTTGCTTTCTGTGTAATTCAGTCACAATTTGAAGAAAAGTTTTTGTTTTTCATGAGACTTTTCCCCATATATTAGGGAGTGGAAATGGCAAATAAGCCAATAAGTGCTCCTCTACCGCCATCTATACTGGTAATTTCATGTCTTTAAATAAAAGTTTGTTTGCCACAAAGTTTTACAAATCATCAAATTAAATTGGATCATATTTAGAGATTTGAAGTGCTGGAAAAAGTGTGAAGCACTTTTAAAAAGTCATTGAAAAGTGCTTGGATTTCCGAGTCTTGTATAACTTGTTCATTCATAGCATCAATATTTCTCCTAGTTTCCACATCACTGTTTGGTCTGATACCTGTAGTTTATAACAGTTAAATGCTTCCCACTAGATCTCGCTGTGATGTTATTAATTCTGTGGCGAATTCTACACTTTCTCATTGGATCTCCCACTGCGAACACCCTTATAATTCGCTTCAACGTTTCGAACTTTATGAATGATTATTTTAGGTTAACCTGGTGTGTGTAAGGAATTGGAAGCAAGCAGAGTACGGCTGTTTCTAAAGCACGCAGTGCCATCTAGTGTTAAAAACTAAGCTGAGAATCGATTTCAAGAGAGAATCGCGATATACACTACCGTTCAAAAGTTTGGGATCGGTACGATTTTTTTTATGTTTTTAAAAGAAGTTTCGTCTGCTAACCAAGACTGCATTTATTTAATTAAAAATACAGTAAAAACAGAAATATTTTGAAATATTATTACAATTTAAAATAACTGTTTTCTATTTGAATATATTTTACGAAGTAATTTATTCCTGTGATCAAAGCTGAATTTTCAGCATCATTACTCCAGTCTTCAGTGTCACATGATCCTTCAGAAATCATTCTAATATGATGATTTGCTGCTCAAGAAACATTTATGATTATTTTCAATGTTGAAAACAGTTGTGTACTTTTTTTTTTGTCAGGATTCCTTGATGAATAAAAAGTTTAAAAGAACAGCATTTATTTAAAATATAATCTTTTGTAACATTATAAATGTCTTTACTGTCACTTTTGAATGATTTAATGTATCCCTGTTGAATTAAAGTATTCATTTCTTTAATTTCTTTTCAAAAAAATTTAAATTAAAAATCTTACTGACCCCAAACTTTTGAACGGTAGTGTATAATGCTACAGAAGCTTTGTGTTTCAGATAAATGCTGTTCTTTTGAACTTTCTATTCATCAAGGAATCCTGAAAAAAAAAGTACACAACT
>RJVU01055667.1:1008611-1030975 GCA_003731715.1 Anabarilius grahami | reverse complement strand
AAATATATTCAAATAGAAAACAGTTATTTTAAATTGTAATAATATTTCAAAATATTCCTGTTTTTACTGTATTTTTAATTAAATAAATGCAGTCTTGGTGAGCAGACGAAACTTCTTTTAAAAACATAAAAAATCGTACCGATCCCAAACTTTTAACGGTAGTGTATATTCGGAAAATATCAGAATCGATCCAGAATCATTGTATCACGAATCAAGAATCGATTTATTGTCCCAGCCCTACAATTTATACTGTGAAAAATTATTAATATGGTTAATAAAAATATTTTTTTTTATTTCTATTAAGTTACATTTAGTATAGTACTGTAACATTTTATTTTTATATTTGAATGTAATTTATTTTAATCATTTATTTCAATCTTATTTTACTTATTTGTACATTTTATTACGCACTTTTCCACGGACCCCCTTGCACTTCCTCATGAAAACCCATCTGCTAAAAGACATTATGAGCTGATTCACTGACTGTAGCACACATAAGCATCTGTACTGCTGTATTTCACAGGACCTGCGACTGTATTTTTATGGGTGGGCCTCCTTTCTTTCCCCCGGGCCCAATGTGTAAGGACCTCAGCGGGCCCCTTCATCACAGGGCCTGGGACAACATTCCCCTCTGATGACAGTTCTGCTTCTAGCTATTTGCTCTTCCTGTTTTTCTTTTTCTTTTTTTCCCCCTCCTCCATACATTGCCTCACATTTTCCTCACTCATGTGAAGATGACTTAAAGACTCCCACCCCCAAGTGAGTCCAAAGACCCAACTGAACTGGTGTCGAACTTTGGCACACATAGCTCAAATTATTTGAGCGCTTGTGGCAGTTTTACAGGACTTTATGCTGCAGTTTTGGGTTAGTTCTTAAATGGATAAAATAATATGAAATTAGTAATCTGATACGTCTAGGTTTCTATCATGATTTATGGCTGAACAAAAGGGATTGAAACGTCCGGTTTTGTGTTTTCGGGCCATGCCGAAGTGACGTGAAGTTCTTTGTTGTTGTGTCTTCCGTTCTTACACTGCTGGTGTCTCATTACCCATATATTTTCTTCCCTCTGTAGTGAAACAGAAACACTGCTGCAGTTTATAACTGTGACACACTGTAATTTCCATATTTGGCATTCCCTGGAGTTTACTGGCAGCTTTTAATAAAACTAGATCACTTAAAATGGCCATAAAAGGAGTCAGGAAAAGACGGCACCTGTTTTACATCTCGAGTCTGTGGAACGTCTGATAACGGCCAAGGCAGACGTTACGAGACGATTGAGTGTGAATCTCAGGATCTCGACAATGAAAGAATCTTCTTCAGTGCTTCAAAGAAGTAGTTCACCCCGAAATACTCATCCTCACCTCCTTCCAAACTGTCCGACTTGCTCCAAAATGGCAAGAAAGGACGATATGACACATGCACAATATTTCAATTTTATATCAGTAAATGAACAATGAACTGAGAGACGTTATAGTGCACATTCTTTATAAAAACAAATGACACCGGCAGGTCATTTAAACTAAACAAATGATGTCAAAAAGGTGATTTTAAAATCATGACTTAAGATTTACTCTACCATTCAAAAATTTTTTTTTAAATGTTTTTGAAAGAAGTCTCTTCTGCTCACCAAGGCTGCATTTATTTGATCAAAAATACAGTAAAAACATCGAAATATTATTACAATGTAAATCAGCTGTTTTCTATGTGAATATAAAGTAAAGTGTAATTTATTCCTGTGATCAAAGCTGATTTTTGAGCATCATTACTCCAGTCTTCAGTGTCACATGATCCTTCAGAAATTATTCTAATATCAGGGCTCCAGACTAACATTTGGAATCACATTACTATTGTTTTGCATTAATAAGTTCAGTTACTAATAATATTACACGTTTATTTATCAGAAACGTGACAGTAAAGCACTGAGCTTGAATCGAGATGTAGATAAAATGAACTTTTGTTGACAACAGTATCATGCAAAAAGCTAATTTTTATAGGGAAAAATGTAAATATTCGACACTTAATAAATGTGCCATACTGAACTGACCGACAGCTTCAGTGAATATAAAATGTGCGCTCTTTACTTGCTTTGTGTAATTCAGTCTCAATTTGAAGAAAAGTTTTTGTTTTTCATGAGACTTTGACTTTTCCTACTTTTCCCCAAGTGATCCTCTGCCGCCATCTTCCGGTTATACTGGTAATTTCATGTCTGTTTAAATAAGTTTGTTTGCCTCAAAGTTTTACAAAACATCAAATTAAAATTAACATTAAAATTGGATCATATTTAGCGATTTGAAGTGCTGGAAAAGGTGTGACGCACTTGAAAAGTCTTTAACTTGTTCGTTCATAGCATCAATATTTCTCCTAGTTTCCACATCACTGTTTGATCTGATACCTGTAGTTTATAACAGTTAAATGCTTCCCACTAGATCTCGCTGTGATGTTATTAATTCTGTGGCGAATTCTACACTTTCTCCCAGCGCTAGTAACAGTGTCATGTGATCTAGATCGGCGCGTGAGAACCTTCTGAGGTTCTGTTCCGCTTAGGGCTGGGCGATAAAACGATAACGATATGTATCGCGATAGACACGTGATCGATATCAATAAGAAAATGTGTTCGATAAAACGTCGTCGGAAGAAAACAGAGGTTGCGAAGCAAGTTTGGTTGCATTAACAAAGGCACTCGTTGTCTCGTGCTGGTCTGCTGGATTCCTCTTCAGTAACCGGCGACTGAGAAGCAGAAAATGAGTGCCGCAGCGAGCGAGGAAATTGTAAATAAAAGAGGAAAAGTGTTCATTGTGACTTTAGACTAGGGTGACCACCTAGTAGATGTGATTTTGCGGGACACATGAGACAGATAAATTTACAACTATTACGCTATGTAAATATTGATTTACATTTGTTGGCAAACTTGGCATATGCGCCGATGTTTCTGCCGGTGGATGCCCACACTATAATGTTGCGCTTATGGCAACATTGAATCCTGGAGAGAAGACAATTCTAGATTCACGGCTGCACATGCAGGAGGACAAAAGTTTGAGCGCGCAGATGTGATATCTGAGCGAGAGCGCCCGCGCGTCCAGTTTTGTGCAGAGAAATCTGCCTTTGAGGAGAGATTGCTCGCGCATTTGATGCGCTCTCGACATTTTTCAATATGATAACGCCATAGAACCCGCATTACATGAAATATTTTCTCTTTGCGCTGTCCACTCAGTTGTCATCAGAGGGAAAACCTCTCTCTATGATGGTGTTGGTTGGTTATTTTCACAGCTAGAATATGACGGCTGCACAAATAGATTTTTAAATGCTCACAGTTTTTATTATATTTCTTACTGTGGTATTGTAATTTCAGGGATGAAAAAAAATTACAGACATAAATAAAATGCGGGACGGGTGGTCACCCTACTTTAGATTTACATTTACATTTATGCATTTGGCAGACGCTTTTATCCAAAGCGACTTACATTGCATTATACTATACATTTGTATCTGAGTATGTGCAATCCCTGGGATCGAACCCATGACCTTGGCATTGCTAGTGCCATGCTCTAACCACTGAGCTACAGGAAAGACTTAAGTTTGCATTTTAATTATTTGAGTTTTCCATGGTTGTTGACATTTCTGTCTTAATAACTGAGGGGATTATGATCAGAGGAAGGTTAAGTTTAAAATAAAAATGTTTAAATGTAATACATTTTTCTCCTGGTCCTTATTTTAAATGGGTCATAAAAAATATCAATAATTATCGATATCGACCGATATGAAACATTGATATCGTGATACAGTTTTCAGCCATATCGCCCAGCCCTTCCGCTTTCGTTTCGTTTGCCGTTTGATGTTTCTCATATGCATTATGTCCAACAGAAATGGCAGCTCTCATCAGTGTGGCAACCCTAGTGCGAGCTCTAACAACATTTAGTCGCGTCGGCAGGAAAAATTTGCAAAAAGCCACCATTCAGTTGCAGCTCTGATAATAAACATTTTTGATTATCAAAGTTGAATTTTGTAACATAATAAATGTCTTTACTGTTACTTTTGATCAATTGAATGCACTTTTAATGAATAAAACTATTAATTTCTTGATAAATTAAACAGTGTAAGGATGAGGCCACACAAACAGACGCGATTCAGTTGAATGAAGGAACTTACAGGTTGTATTGAATGCTGAGGTCAATGAACCACATTCGGACAGTGTCCTTATTGTCCAGATGAAAACAAGTTAGTGGATATGTGTTCGTACGGTCATTAGTCCACCTGCAGGAGGTCCAGTACAGGACGTGACCAGCCTCTCAAAGCACACCAGGGTGACGGGCGTAAATAAAGGCTTGTTTCCAGTGACGTGTTTGGCACGGGCTGATGATGGCAGGCCTGAAGCGTTAGGGAACACTGGCATCAGCAGTACAGTAAAGATTAAGGCTGATATTTGTTGATATGAAGAATATATTACAGGGCATCAGATTGCGACCAAATGGTCCATTTTGCAAATTTTGTTAGAGGTCGCACTGGTGCCCAACTGATTTAACCTGAATGAAACCTGCGCACCGCGGACAGTTTATCAGCTTGGCTCACTGTAGCCCCTTACTGAATATTTTAAGAGCACAAGCAGAAAAAATGGGTTTGTCCAAGTTAATTTGTCATGTTTTGTCACA
Source organism: Anabarilius grahami (assembly GCA_003731715.1). NCBI lineage: Eukaryota > Metazoa > Chordata > Actinopteri > Cypriniformes > Xenocyprididae > Anabarilius > Anabarilius grahami. The sequence continues at coordinate 1,026,329 of RJVU01055667.1, read as the reverse complement.
CACAGCCAAGCACGCTACCGCAAGGGACCGTCAACATGAACCTGTGCACTGACGTGATCGACGCCGAGCCCAGGACGGGACAGAAGAACGCGCTGTGCATCGTCACCCCCGAGCAGGAGTACTACATCAGAGGAGACAACAAGGAGATCATCAACGGGTGAGTGGCGTGTTCAGGGTGTCCGTCTCACCCGCCGATGGGACACACGATGAGCGTGACCTCTTCTGTCTTTCACCAGATGGACTGAACAGCTAGTGGTTTATCCCCGAACCAACAAGCAAAATCAAAAGAAGAAGCGCAAAGTGGAGCCAGCAACCTCACAGGTATTAGTTGTGCCCTATAAAATGTTTTGTTTATTTTATTTTTGGTCCCAAATTCAATGTTTTCCGTTTTAATTTTTCTGGATTCCTATTAGACATCTTTTTTTTTTTTATTAATCAAAAAGGATGTCTAATCAATGTAATTAATACAACTTAAATAATTTATTAAATTTTCAACAATAATATGGCCATTTGAAATGTTATTTTTTCAGAAATTTTCCGTTTTAATTTTTCTGTACTCTGTTTAACCCCTTAGTGCTGTTTTTGTTTATTGCCTTTTTTTCTATCACATATTTTAGTATTCATAATAAATAAATGGTATCATTCGAAAGCTTAACTTAAAGAATTCATCCTGTGAAAACCGTTTTGAAATTGGACATTGCGTTACCATGGAAATGGTATTTTATATTCTTTTAGCGGGCTCCTCCCCCTAGTGGGCGGAGTCATGTTTCATATCACAACATTTATTTGAACTACTTTTATAGTCAACTTTTCTAATCTTGACAAAACGCATATCGTCGGAAAGGTCTGAGTCTCAAGCTTTCATATTTGTTTTTAGATGGAAGTGATATTTGGACAGAAGTTTATTAATTTGTTACAGAAGAATGCATCAAAACAATTCAATGGATTGTCAATGTCACCCGGTGGCTATTTTTGGTACAACGCCTTAACAAAATCTCATGGGGACTTCAATTTTTGTGATATCAACTTCAAATTTGGAACACAACTTAGACATATGGCTTTGAAATAAAAATTTGTACAGTACATTAGAATTTTCAATTTTTCATACTTTCATTTTTTTTATTCACAATCTGAAGTGAAATTCTTCAAAACAAGACCAAACTTATGTCTATATTCCAAAGCATTCTTGAATTACTATAAGTTTGGATAGTGCATTTTCACGTCTGTGCGCAAAAAGGGGGGTGACAGTGAAGGGGTTAATGGTTTGATAAAATTTTAATAATCAAAAAGGTATGTCTAATCAATAGAATTAATTAAACTTTAATGATTTATTAAAATTCAAACAACAATAGTGCCCTATAAAGTGTTAATTTCCAGAAATTCTGTTTGGTCTGTTGTAATTTTTCTTCAAATGAATGAAATGAATGCATAAAACTTAAACAATTTTAATAAATCTTTTAAAATGTAATCATGAAATTTAAATAAATCCTTTCATTTTTGGCAAAACAAAGTGAACAGAAGGACATGGACTAAAATATATTGAAATTGTTTTAATAAAAAAAAGTTTTGTTTACCATTATTATTACTTTAAGAAGTACATTTTGCTGTTTCTTTTGATTTCTTTTTGATTTATTCAAATTATGCCAAATTCCATTTTTATGACTGGATTCTGTGATTCTGATGCGTTTTCTGCATAGTAGAAATCATAGAGCAATCATGAGAAATCATATCAGTCACTAGTTGCCCTTTGAAATCTTTTTTTTTATTTTTTTTTTATTCTGTGTTTTCCATTTTCACTTCTCTGAATGGTTAAATTAATAATGGTAAATTAAATTTCAATAATAAAAAAGGATGTCTAATCAGTAGAATTCATAAAACTTTAACATAGCAAGAAAACAATCAACAGAGAATTTCTGAAAAAACATTTTATAGGGCACTATTATTATTACTACAATTTTAATACACTTAAATTGTTAATGATTTTCTTTGGTTATTAATATTATTTATTATATTATCTAATGCTCACTTAAAGTCCTCATGAAACCGCTCATCTTTTCTTCTCTATTGTGTCATATCCGAATGAAACGCTTCTCAAACAAGAACAAATGTAGGGCGGGGCTTGATTTTGTCTGTGTGGAATTGATTGGATGGTTGTGGTTTGCTATTGGTGGATCTCATGTGAGTGACAGGTTGCCCCGCCCTCGTCATCAGAGAAGAGAAGAGATGCTGCAAGAGGAAGATATTCTGATTCAAGATTATGAGGAACAATAATGATGTGCACGGATAAATCATACTGCAATATTCCATTAAAAATAAGAATTGTCTATTTTGATTTCATGGTGACTTAAACTGCCGTGTAATGAAACGATGATGTATGTTATACGTTCGATCGCAGGAACCAGGTCCAGCGAAGGTCGCGGTGACCGGCTCGGGCATCCCTGAAGCGGAGAAGACGCCAGACTCCAGTTCCATCATATGGCAAGAGGAGCTGCAAAGCAGAGAGGCTGACGTTTCCCAGACATGGACCGCCAGCGACATGCCACCTCTCGGCTCACCACTGCCCTCTGCAGGTGCGGGAGAATCCACATACACATCTATCTGGCTACAAACCCACAATCGCACCATGAAATCAACGATTTTCCCATTGCGCTCTACAGGTGAGGGATCGATGGCGAGTCGGTGCTCCGATCAGAGCTCGGTGAACGGTGACGAAGTGGAGCGGAGCGGGCTCTCCTTCCACTCGGCGGTTTCCCAGCCCTCTCACGACCCTCTGTCGCCCACAGGCAGCTCGTCCAGCCGGCACAGCGCAGAGATGGGAGGCGTCCCGCGCTGCCTGTCTCCTGCTCCCAGCGACCCCTTCCCATCAGGCAGCAGCCTGCTGTCCAACGGTTCCCACATTAGCGGCTCCATGAGTTCTCTGGACTCGGATGCCAGCGGCAGCACCGTCACCAGCACCGACAGCCACCCGGCCGAACCGATGGGACGCCCGCACCGCGCTCTGCCCCGCCGCGGCGACGCCGCCGACCCTCGCAAGCCGGAGAAACGCAGCCGCCTCCGCAGTCCGGAAAGACAGGACAAAGAGTCTGTGTTCAGCCCGGAGAGAGGGTGAGCGCAGGCCATTCTCTCTCTGCCTCTCCTTTTAAAGGCATGCTGGTTACGCTCCGGAGAGCTGCGTGATAAAACCACATGCGCCTTATTAGGCCAAAAAGTGTTTTGCAACATGCTTTTGACGTGGAATAATGGAGATTACAGGGATCATTATATCATTAATGTTGGTGGTAAACATCATCGCTGCTTTGTTTTTGTTTTTTTGTTATACTGTCCAAAGGAACAACATAAAATATAGAATTATTACTGTTTTTACTGTATTTTTAACAAGTAAATACAGCCTTGATGAGCATAAGAGACTTCTTTCAAAAACCTCAAAAAATCGTACAAAATTTACTGACCCAAACTTCTGAACGATAGTGTTTGATATTAAAAAATATTATACATAATGATAATATCATTATTATTATTATTTGATCATAAAATCAAATGAGCACAGTCCTTTGAAGTAAATATTAACAAATTAAATCAAAATGATTCCAGTATTAAATTTACTAGTTTAAAAATGACCATTAACAGGACAGTGAAATAAACAGTGCTTGATGGTATCAAGTATTCAAGTAAACAAAAGTAAAAATGTACAATAAAACTACACAAAATACAGAAACTTTCCCACCCTAATATATGTAATAAATTCAAATTATAATAAACAACTAAATTACTTAACATAAGTTACAGTTGTAAAAAGGGTCCATATTTTATTAAATGCATCTACTTTTCCTCTAACTATATCAGTTTTTCCAAAGCAAGACATTTCTTTGATCCACTGAGAGGAAGGTATTTTCCATGTTAAAGCACTGACACATCTAGCCTGTATCAAACTGAAATCTATCAGCTTACATTTGCTTGCATTTACAGCTAAATGAACAGGGTAAATCCTTTTTTAAGGCGCTCCCATCAACCCTTTGAGGTCAGTGTCTCAAACAGCATCATCTCTGACGTGCTTCTTAAGACAGCTCACTTTTTCCCGACAAGCAGACGGATCATAGATGAGCAGCGCTGAAGAATTCATACAGAAAGAACGGAACGCTCTCTACTCTGGTTTAATTTGGGTTTATGGGAATTGTGCCACTTTGTACCCAGTAGCCAATGAGGCTGTGAGCAGTCATGTGACAGAAATACCTCACTGACTAGCTTTCTTGTTTCCTTTTAAGGAGGCCTAACAATGTGGTGCATATCCCAAATAAGGGCAAAATTTGAAAAAAGTCATTTAATATTTTCAGACATCGTTTTGTGAACTGAATTCCTGTCTGTAGTTCGGAAAATGTTTGCATATGTTGGGGTCATCACAACAAGGAGACGCATTTAACCTCTTCCTGATAATTTTGTATACATCATTATATACATTACCATTAAAAATAATACTTCTATTCAGCAAGGGTGCATTAAACTGATCAGAAGTGACATTAAAAACATTTATAATGTTAAAAAATATTTCTATTTCAAATAAATGCTGTTCTTTTGAACTTTATATTCATCAAAAAATCCTGAAATAAATAAAATGCATCAGTTTCCACAGAAATATGAAGCAGCACAACTGTTTTCAACACTGATGATAATCAGAAATATTTTTTAAGCATCAAATAATCATATCAGAATGATTTCTGAAGGATCATGTGACACTGAAGACTGGAGTAATGATGCTGAAAATTCAGCTTTGATCACAGGAATAAATTACACTTTACTGTATATTCACAGAGAAAACAGCTGTTTTACATTCTAATAATATTTTACAATATTACTGTAGTGTATATTAGTAAAATATGTATTATATTATATAATATAATACGTAATAATCATCGAATAATATTACAGCCATTTTTACTTAAAGTAAAACTCAAACACATACTAACAAATTAAATTAAAATAATGCCAGGTTGTATTTCTCTGTTTAGTAAACATTGCTTTAAATTTTTCAGGTAATTATTACCAGCAACAGGGCAATAAAGTAAACAATGCTTGAAGGTTTTAAATGCAATAAAAAGTAAGTATTTAAGTACAATAAATATATTTATTACATATGATATATTTATTGACTGAGCAGCAGGCCTGTAATTAAAATGAGCTGTGCTGAATTTATATTGTGAGACTGTTTTGACACACATTTTTTTGGTTACATTCACTGAAAACATAACAAACAGTATTTATATTAGCCGCATTAAGATCGCTCTTCACAGCGCGTGTGCTCGAATACCCACATGAGCATTCAGACAGCATGTGAGATCTATAAGTGAAGGAGCCGCTTTGAATTTCAACACAAATTAAGCCAGAAACTGCTAAATCTATACTTAAAGCTTTTGTCTCTGTTAAGATCTCTTCCTGTTTCTGCATTCTCAGTGGGCGCTCGAATGTGATCGAGAAGCTGGAGGCGTTGGAGCTGGAGCACGCTGAGCGGATGGAGGTGGAGGAGACGAGCCGCGCTGGAGTCAGACAGGGCCGCAGTGAAATGAGACGCTTCCAGAGGGAGGTAATGAATGCTTACCGATGCCCCCGGAGTTCATCCTCACAGACACTGATGGGTTTACACTCACGCCAGCTCTTAAAGGGTCACGAAATCCCCAGTTTCAGCAGCAGTTAGGGGACATTTTAGGGGTGTGACGGTACACTTTTCTCACGAGAAGAGACGATACACAATATTGGGTTTACAAGATGAACACTATTTTTAAGAAATCTTTAATGACGAAATTTATTACTGAATTATAGTATTTTATAGAAGTGAAATGCTTTAACTAATCTAGGGCTGTCACCGATGATTATTTTGGTAATCAAGTAATCGATCGATTATTTTGACGATTAATCGAGTAATCTGATATTTTTTTGTTATTAAAATAGACTTAATTGAAAAATAGCCTTTAAAATGACTTAAAATACATGTATAATAACAATGAGGGAATAATAATTGGTTCAAATAAAGCAAGTTGTTTCATTGAACAACACTGTTAAAATACATAATGTATTGTACATTATATAAACAATCAATTTATGTACGTAATGTATTATCACAACAGCCTGCAGAGGGCGCCAGCAACATAAAGATTGTTGTTACACTTTACAGCATGATCAAATCCTTGTTTAATATCGGCTAAATAACATTTAATTCAAATTATATTTGGTCTCTTCTTTGTGAAAGTAATTTCTTGAACAAGAACATGTGGGACATCAGAACATGCAAACTAAGAGAGAGAGGGTTTTGTGTTGGCGTAGGTTTATAAATGATTTGCGTTACAAATCTGGTGAAATGTCACACTCGCAGCTTATGCAAACACAGTGCGTCAGATGCAATTTGTATGCGTTCCCAAATGCACGTTATTGGAATTATGCGGTAAAAGACAGAACAATATAATGCAAACACTGTAAAAGGTTTTGTCAACCTCAACCTGATATCACGAGACAGCTTTTCACCTCGATGAGTAATAGTCACATTTTAATATTGCATGCTAAAATACGTTTTTTTTATTATATGTATACAGCTATGGAAAAAAATAATTTTTTATATAGCTGTGTATATATATATTTTATTTCAGCTCACATTTATTTTATTTCAAGGGGGAAAATAGTTTAATGGTTTTAGGTTTACTTTTTGTTAACTATAATAACCCTGAAATGAACTCGCTGTTGCGTCTTTAATAACTTTTGAGGCTTATTTTGCAGTTTTTAAAAAAATAAGCAGTGTTTAGAATCACACGAGACTCTGGGTTTATGTAAGAGAACATATGTGACGCAGAAACTCTTATAAAACAAAAACAAACACTCACTTGTGATCCATGAACGTGTCTCTCACTTCCTGTATGTGATCTTACAGCGTCTGTCATTGGAAATCAACACATGCGGTCATGAATAATTAAGCGAGGCGTCTTCTCATAGGATAAGGACATGCAGTCTCATGAATAATTATGAGACACTGATGAGTCATTGATGTACTATAGGTGTAAGAAGATGTCAGATCGTGTGATGTTGAGTGAGTGACGAACTTAAACCTGGAAGATGAAAATAACGCAAAAAAGCTCAAAATTAACCAGTTTTCTCCTACAGTTAAAACTAACACTGTCTTCTATGACGTGCAACACGCATACCTCTGTTAAAATCTCAAAGTGTACTTTAATGTTTTATAACCAAACACAAAAGATGACCTAATGATTTTTTGTTTAAGAAAACATTCTGCTGTTTTTCGGCTCTTGCACGCATGACCTTTTGTCTCAATTCATTTCCAGTTTCCATTATGTTCTCGGATTCCCTTGACAGTTTTTTCCTTTTCTTAGTCTTGAGCCTCAGGCCAAATAAATTAGCTTTGACAAAAACAAATAGTTACCATTTTTAAGTGCCTCTGTCTTCATGTCTGGCTCTTTGTTTTTGTTGTATTCCCTTCCCTCAAAGAATTATTCCTTATTTCATCCTGATGCTGCTCATCCAGACTTACATCATTCACACACTAACTGGTGCTAGTAAACGCTCACCTTCCCTTTTGTTCCTGTTTCCACTTATGCAGGTTCAGTGCAATGTTTGGTGGTTTCTCAACAATGTGAACGATAGAGATTTTGATCTTGTTTTTATGACGTTCTTTAGCGATAGTATCTGCGTCTGTGTGATCGGTGAAGCAGCACAAATACCATTTGTTTCTCCGGCCGAACTGCTCTGAAAAAATAACAAGGATTATTGTTGCGAGCGAAAGCATTTGTCAGTGTAACACAAGGCTCAAGCTGAATCTAAAATGAGGCTGAAAGCTCCTCAAGCCCAAGTTTGTTATTGTTTTCGCTGCTTTCAAGGTCAGTCCAGGGTTTTGATGTGAGGCATTTTGAAGGCAATTGAAGAGCTGTTTATGAAGCTTCTCTGTTGAGGAGGTCAGTGATCCACAGACTGTCTGTCAAATATTGTTCTAGAGCATATGGACATAATCACACATCTATATCCAGGCAAGCTGCTCAGATATGAGGCGAAACATCTTCAGCGAATGGATAAACAAGTCCACACCCTTGAATAAAACTATGCTTTCAACATTTGGTGTGACTTTAATAAATAATACAGTTTTTACTGGGGTATTCTGAAGGGATGCATATTATCAGTGCCATATCATTATCTGTTAACATTAGAAATATAACATTAGATAAATATTGAACATTTTATTGTGCATGCTTGTTTCTATCGAGGATTGTTTCCGCCATGGAATAAAAAAATAAAAGATTATTCTGACTTTTTCGCACAATTACGAGTTTATATATCAAAATTCGGACTTTTCACATAATTGTGAAATATAAACTCGCAATTGTGTGTTATAAAGTCAGAATTGCGTGATATAAACTCACAATTCGGACTTTTTTTTGTTTATATCTTGCAATTCTAAGAAAAAAAGTATATTAATAATATAGTTTATATTACACAATTGTGAGATAAAAAGTTGCAATTACCTTTTTTTATTTATTTTTTTATTTATTTTTTATTATTTATTCAGTGATGGAAATAAGCTTTCATATGTTCCCCTATTTTCATATTTAGATTATTTTTGCCATCATTTAATGCTCACTTTTTTTTGTGAAACTCAAATTTATTAAGACTTATATGTAATCTTTTGTAAAATACCTTTTATTATTTTATTTTTAAACGCATTAATACAGATGTAGACTACTGTTCAATTTCAAAAGTTAAGGGTCATTAAAATTTTTTTTTTAAAGAAATTTACTTTTTCTTCATTAAGGATGCATTAAATTGATCAAAAGTGACAGTAAAGACATTTATAATGTTACAAAAGATTCCATTTCAAACAAATGCTGTTCTTTTGAACTTTCTATTTATCAAAGAATCCTGGAAAATAAAATGTATGACAGTTTCCACAAAAATATGAAACTGTTTTTAACATTGATAATAATCATAAATGTTTCTTGAGCAGCAAATCATCATATTAGAATGATTTCTGAAGGATCATGTGACACTGAAGACTGGAGTAATGATGCTGAAAATTCAGCTTTGATCACAGGAATAAATTACACTTTACTATATATTTACATAGAAAACAGTTATTTTAAATTCTAATAATATTTCACAATTTTTACTTTATCTTTGTTCAAATAAATGCAGCCTTGGTGAGCAGAAGAGACATTTACTAGTTAGTGATGTTGCCTTTGCCTAAAACCTCTCAAAGTGTGAACCTGCTGTTTCTTTCTTGTCGTTCAGGAGCAGAAGATGGACCCGGCACAGGGTTTAGACTTCCATCACTCCACCCTGCCTCCTCTGAGAAGAGCAAAATCACTGGACCGCAGGACCACCGAATCAGTCATGACCGTAAGCCAAACATTCTCACAGCTTCTTTCAGCAGAGAATGCTGGACGTTTGAAAGTGTGTCCTGCCACTTCCAAGACGTTTTCAGAAGGGAGCGTTTCAGTCAGAGAACATTGTGTGCGAGGTGAACCGCTTCCAAATCCTCACAATGGCTCTGTTGTTCGCTGAGGTTCAAAGGTTAAAGAGAGCAGCAGCAGGATTTGGCATGTTTTGAAGCAAAAGATGGACTACTGTTTTGGAATATTTTAGTCAGCATGAGATAAAGAACATCTCAATTTATAGAGACTTCATTGTCAGAAGGAGATCACTACTGTCCAAAACTCACTCATTGGTACTTTATGTATTGTACAGGCCACAAATACCTATTTATTTAAAAATCATTGACAGACTTGTATTATTTCTTAGAAAAAAATGAACAAAACTGCTTTAAAATTGAAGCTTTTGTCAAAAGACAAAAAGTCAAAAATCTGATAATTTGACCATATTTTGACAAGGTAACGTTAGTTGAGGTTGTAAAATGTCATGTTGTGCGGTGATAATTTCATTGATGAATAATTTTGTCGACAAAAAAGTTCATGCATTTTCACTTTTTGCCAATTGAAACAAAGCAATTTTAAAATATAGCTGCAAGCAGCGATGATGGGCCCAAACCCCGGTAAATGTAAAATAATTATATCAAGATATGCGACTCTTCCTGTTTCCCTTTTTGTGATTACTTTAATCGCTCGCCATGGCAACACCATTTGGGATAACCAGTATCTGTTCACAATTTAACATCTTCTATGTCTTGCCACCATGTTCTGAAAGTTTGGTGTGAATCTTATGAATCCTGTAGGAGGAGTAGTTAAAAATTAAAAGCCTGATTATTAGGAAAAAAATCACATTCAAACAAAAATATCTGACTTCCTGTTGGTTGGAGCTAATGACTATAAAATAGAAAGTTGTCCGGCTCGGTGAGAACAATATATGTACCAAGTTTAGTGACTGTAGGTAAAACTAACCCCCCCACACTTTTGTCAAAAGGTGGCGCTATAGAGGCCCTCCTCCCCGCCCGTTTCTAGGGTTTTGCCCATGTCTACTGGCTGACATCTCTGACAAGTGTGTCGAGTTTCATGCAATTTGAAGTATGCTAAGAGTCTCAAAAGCCTCCATAATGAATATTAAAGATTGACGCGTTGCCATGGCAACAGTGTTTAAGATATCAAGAATCTTTTCACAGGTCTACATTCGCCATGACTTGACATTATTCTGAAGCAAATCGGGTAAAAATAAGAGGGCGATCTCAAAGCATTTTGAAAGTGACACACTTCCTGCTGCCAGTTGGTGGCGCAATCGCAAGAAGACGCGAAAGACCTTGAAAGGATAATTGCACACAAAAAATTGTCAAACTGCTCGTTTTGTCGAGTAATAATTTAAACAGAAAATCGTAATTGGATCAGTGAATTAGTTCTTAAAGTGACAGTAGCCTAATAAACCTGCGGCTGTCTGTCATTAATGTTAATTCAAACAACAAAAGATAAAGAGAAAATCACTCACTGCTCTCGACTGAGTAACTTTAGTAACTTTAATAAGGGTTAATACAAGGAAGGCACTGTTATTTTACATTTGTTAATATTAATTAATGCATTACAGTAACATTAACTAACAATGAGTAATATATATTTACAGCATTTATAAGCATATATAGACATAGAAAAAAAACCTAAAATGAAAACGAAAAATATAAAAATAAAAACAAACTTAAAATAATAATAATAAAAACTATAATGGTATCTCAGTGATACTGAAATAACAGGTGCACATGCTTTAAACTACATTAAATACAAGTTTCCCTTATCATGGACATGTTCACATGTCGTTGACCCTTAAACTTTAGTCTCTCTAATGGATGATGTGCGCTGGTGTCTCTACCCACACTAATCCTGATCGCCCTCTTGTTTCTCTGTGGTATTTGTGCACTTTATTGTTGTGAGACCATGGACGTCCTGTTCCTCCCCTGTTGCTGCGGGGTGTAGCGCTCTCCTCTCTCCTGCACAGGTCATCCTCACCTCCTCCCTGCATCCACTGCTGTCCTCTTGCCTCCCATGTGTTCCTGTGTGAGTCAGAGGCCTTTCCATCTACTTTATTTCACCGTAGCCTGAATACGTTTTGCATTTCAGAACTCTTGAGGCCCTGATATACTCACGGCGAAGTTCTTTTTCGTTCTTCGCTTAGGGGTAAAAAGCTCGAAATACATTTTACACGTAAATATGTGCTGCAGCTTTCTTCTCAATAACAAAATAAACACACAACATAAAATGAGAAAACAGCAGTTCAGAAACCATCTGATCATAGTGATGTGGATGTTTGCAGCAGGTCTGCAATTCAGACTCCAGTCACGTTTATTAATGCAGCACTTTATACAATAGATTGCTTTCTAACAGTATTAAACATGAAAATCAGTGTCCGAGTATCTTTCAATTAGAATTACAGCTTCAGTTTCTACTATAAAGCATCTCTCCAGTGTGCTCATGTTTTTACTTGCGTCTGAACAGAAGAAATGAACCTCAAAGAAGGCGGAGCCTCAGAGCCACACCCATCTATTACATCATCACCACAGACCAAAGGTAGTTCTGAGGTGTTTACCAGCCAGAACGAACTTTTCTGGAAAGCAGTTTCGAACTCTAGTAATAAACACAAATCAAGCTTCGTTTTGGCCTAATTTTGTTCAAAATGATGTTCTTCGATTTCGCTCTAAGTATGTCGGGGCCTTTATCCAGGGGTGTAAAACGTACTTGAGATTAGGCATGTGACGGTATCAAATTTTCATGTTGCGATAATTGCTGAAGCTTTTATCACGATATACGGTATTATCACGATATTGAAATAAGTTGCAAAAAAATTGTCATACTATAACAGGTTTAAGAACTCTTTTTCTTATAACTCTGAACATTTAAATACAATAACGCAGTACACAAATTATAAAGTAAAATGTTTCAAACAGATTAAAGTGCAAAAGAATTATAAAGAACAACAGGTAACACTTTACAATAAGGTCTCATTATTTAATGTTAGTTTATGGATTAACTAAGATTAAAAATGAGCGATAGCTACATTAGTTACAGAAGTTATTTTCTGTTAATGTTAGTTAAAAAATACAACTGATCATTGTTAGTTTTAGCTCAGGTCCATTAAATAATAGTCACAACTTTTGATTTTAGTAATGTTATTAAACATTAACTAAGAAATTAACATTAACTAAGATTAATAAATGCTTTAAGTATTTTTATGAACAATAACAAATAATCACAACATTTTCCATCATTATAGCATGTTGTAGTCCAGATTAAAATATAAAAATGTCTAAATTTGAAAGTAAATAGCCTATTAAGTCTTTAAGTATTAAGTATTTGGTGCTGAGATGAACAACATTGCGAATACAAAAAAGTGAATGGCTATTTGAAGTATTTTAAATACGGTTTCCGGGGTAACCGCTGCATTTCTGCTGTTCCATCTGTGCCCTCTGCTGTCAGAGAGTGAACGCGCACTTTCATTCAGCACGTCTCCTTCACTCGTTCCGCCATGTGCTTCTCATGCACGTTGGGCTTGTTTACATGAGTGCTCATGTCCCTTTGACGCAGCATACAGCGGTGTTGTGCTTTTTATACGGTTGATGGGGAAAGTATTCTTAAAATGTATTATAAAAATGTGGATAATTCGTAATAAATAAATATTCACGGTATTTTGAAGTGCCCACGATAACAATATCGTGCATATTCTTTATCGTGATATATCGTATTACCGAATATCGGCACATGTCTACTTAAGAATAATACTTAAAGGCACAAAATGTAAGATTTTTGGATTAAAATATCCAAAAACCACTAGAACAGTGTTATATATTTCACTTCCAGAACATTTGTTGCACTCTGTTGTTCAGCTAGTCTAAATAATGCAGAAAACCTACTGTAATTAGGGAGAAGTACATGTATTCTGTTTAAAGTGCAAATGCCCCCAAATAATACTTAAATATAGTAATCAAGTAAAATAATTCAAGTATTGTACACTCCTGCTCTTTTCAGTGTGTGTGTGTGTGGCGCGTGTTTGAGTGTGTGTGTGTGTTTGTTGCTCCATCCAGCACTCTTAACACCCTGTTTTCCCTGGACGCAATACACAAATGCCTGTGGTGTTGTTCCTTTTGTGTGGAGCACTTGAGTTCTTCAAGAGAATCAGACCTGGCATGTGGAGTGTGTTTTATCCTTACCGTCATGGGCTGTGAGGTCAAGTAGTCCAGAAAAACACCTTGACTTGCATCTTTTTTTATCACCCAAGAGTGTCAAAGAACCAAAGTGCTTTGTGTTGCGCTTGCTGAAATGTCTGAAAGCGAGGTGAGCTCTTGGACTCCTGTCGGTAGGTTTTGGATGGCGAGTAAAAGCTCGCCGTAGTTTCAGTACTTCACGCCGCACACCTGATATTTGCTCTGCTCCTCATGCATGGAGACCTGTGTGATCTCACGTCATATGACACGAATAGCTCGACTCTTCCTCTGTTTATATTCATGACTGCTTCTCTTTTGGATTACAGCCAGACCTGCTGAACTTCAAGAAAGGTTGGATGGTGAAACTTGATGAACAAGGACAGGTAAGATTGTGTTTCTTTTGTAAACAAACAAAAAGGATCTCTCAGCGATTGTATCTCATAGATGTGTAGTGTTGAGAAATGAAATGATGAATCTGAAACTGCTGGGTGATAAATTGTGTATTCTCAATGTTTTCACAATGATTTTACCTGTGAGATATAATTATATTTAAAAATATATATATTATGAATTGTATAAAAGCAACATTGCAAATATTACTGATTTTATTGCCTTTTTTTTATAACATTTCCTAAAAACATGTCTTTCAACTATTTATTTTCGATTTTAGACTATTTAGTAATATTAAGATATTGTAGTATTATTAATTTTACTAGTATATAATATTTTACTAATATATCAAATATATAATGTTATTTCTGTTTATTACTTAATTGCAACTTTATATCTCGCAATTCTGGCTTTATATCTTGCGATTCTGACTTTATATCGTGATTCTGACTTTATATCTCGCAATTCTGACTTTATATCTCGCAATTCTGGCTTTATATCGCGCGATTCTGACTTTATAACTTGCAATTCTGACTTTATATCGTAATTCTGACTTTATATCTCGCAATTCTGACTTTATATCGCTCAATTCTGACTTTATATCGTGATTCTGACTTTATATCTCACGATTCTGACTTTATATCGTGATTCTGACTTTATATCTCACGATTCTGACTTCAGAACTCGCAATTCTGGCCTTATATCTCGCGATTCTGACTTTATATCTCGCAATTCTGGCTTTATATCGCGCGATTCTGACTTTATAACTTGCAATTCTGACTTTATATCGTAATTCTGACTTTATATCTCGCGATTCTGACTTTATATCTCGCAATTCTGGCTTTATATCTCTCAATTCTGGCTTTATATCGCTCAATTCTGGCTTTATATCATGCAATTCTGGCTTTATATCACGCAATTCTGACTATATCGTGCAATTCTGACTTTATAACTCGCAATTCTGACTTTATATCTCGCAATTCTGGCTTTATATCGCTCAATTCTGGCTTTATATCGCTCAATTCTGACTTTATATCACGCAATTCTGACTATATCGTGCAATTCTGACTTTATAACTCGCAATTCTGACTTTATATCTCGCAATTCTGACTTTATATCGCTCAATTCTGGCTTTATATCGCTCAATTCTGGCTTTATATCGCTCAATTCTGGCTTTATATCATGCAATTCTGACTTTATATCTCGCGCAGTTCTGACTTTATTTCTCACAATTCTGACTTTTATATCTCGCAATTCTGGCTTTATATCTTGCGATTCTGACTTTATATCGTGATTCTGACTTTATATCTCGCGATTCTGACTTTATATCTCGCAATTCTGACTTTATATCTCACGATTCTGACTTTATATCGCTCAATTCTGGCTTTATATCGCTCAATTCTGGCTTTATATCGCTCAATTCTGGCTTTATATCGCGCGATTCTGACTTTATAACTTGCAATTCTGACTTTATATCTTGCAATTCTGACTTTATATCGCTCAATTCTGACTTTATATCGCTCAATTCTGGCTTTATATCGCTCAATTCTGGCTTTATATCGCTCAATTCTGGCTTTATATCACACAATTCTGGCTTTATATCATGCAATTCCGACTATTTCTCGCGCAGTTCTGACTTTATTTCTCACAATTCTGACTTTTATATCTCACAATTGCGACTTTATATCATGTAATTCTGAAGAGAAAAAAAATCTGAATTGCAGGATAAAAAGTCACTTTTGTATTTATTTTTTTTGTTTAGTGGCAGAAACAAGCTTCCATAGTAATATAAACAATTAAACTGTAAAAAAGCAAAAATAAAAGGAGAAAATAACTTTTTTCATGACATTTATTCAAACTTACATTAATTAAATATTGAAGATATCTCTAGCAGGTTAAGTAAAATATAATATTTTTCTAATATAGTGTATATATTCAGCAAAATGCTCCTCTAGAGTTATTATTTCTGCTATAAGCATTGAATAGCTTTTGAGGTCAAAGGTTTGATCATTGATTTTGCATCAATGTCGGTGCATCACTAGGATTGTGTAGCATATTGTATATTATACCTACAGTATTATATTTTATTAAGTCTTGGCTTAATGTGGTTTAAAATGTACAAATGTACATTGGCTTCTGTGTTTGAAGTTTACAGAGCAAGCTCTTAGTTTTAAATGCATCTTTATTTACTGAAGATGGAAAGCTGTTTTCTGACTTGACGTGGATCAAAGTTATGACTCAAAGCATGCACTGATGCTGTTTAAAGGCCATCGCACACTTTGATTGAACTGCTTCAATAGGTCGAAGTTGAAAGGATAGAACCTCTCAACTCTTTTTTCACATGGTCTTTAAAGAAGGATAAATGTCTTAACCTGCCTGTACATCAGACTGATGCAGGCTTCTGTGCGACCCAGGGCTCTGTGTAATGATCTGATAGATTTCATTTCTATATGTATTATATGTTATCTATTCTAGTGTCTTATATCTTGTCTGTCTTTTTCTTATGCTTTTCTGTTTTAGTGGAAGAAGTATTGGTTTGTGCTGACAGATCACAGTCTTCGATACTACAAGGATTCTATCGCTGAAGAGGTGATTCACAGTATTATTTGTGTTTGAAGAAGTTCAGTGTGCACTCATTGCTGGCTCATTTATCTTTTCATTCTCCTCAAATTTTTCAGCCTGATTGCTGTAACTGAGAACATTTCTCTCACTGAATCTTTGTTTTTTATTTTTAATATCAACAGGCGTCTGATCTTGACGGAGAGATTGACCTCAGTTCATGCTATAATGTTACAGAGTATCAGGCTCAACGGAACTATGGCTTCCAGATTCATGTAAGTCTGTCTGAAGCTTTTTTTTCCCTTTTCTTTCTTTTTCTTTTCTTTTCTTTTATTTTTGTACTTTTTATTTTATTGACTTGTTTTATGGACTTTATTATATTTTATTTTGTGGTCTTTTTATTTTATTAACTTTTTTTTAGTACTTTTAAATAAAAAGTCCTCAAAATAAAATAAATTTTACTTTTCTGACTTTTTATTTATTTTTTAGACTTTTATTTTATTACCTTTTTGTTTTATGGACTTTCTATTTTTTTTTTTTTATTTCAAGGACTTTTTATTTTATTTTTTTTACTTTTTATTTATTAACCTTTTTATGAGCTTTCTATTTTCTTTTGTGGACTTTTTATTTTATTAACTTTGTTTTATGGACTTTTTATTATTTTATTTTATGTNGACCTTTATTATTTTATTTTATGTACTTTATATTTGAAATTTATATTTTGTGGACTTTTTATTTTATGGACATTATTTTATTAACTTTTTTAAATAAAAAGTCCTCAAAATAAAATACTTTTTATTTTTTGGACTTTTATTTTATTACCTTTTTGTTTTATGGGCTTTTTACAAAATAAAATACTTTTTATTTTTTGGACTTTTATTTTATTACCTTTTTGTTTTATGGGCTTTTTATTTTATTTTTTATTTCAAGGACTTTTTATTTTTTTACATTTTTATTAACGTTATTAACGTTTTGTTTTATGAGCTTTATATTTTATTTTATTTTGTGGACTTTATTAACTTTGTTTTATGGACTTTTTTATTTTATTTTTATTTTGTGGTCTTTTATTTTATTTTATGGGCTTTATTTTATTAACTTTTTAAGGACTTTGTATTTTATGCTGTGCACTTTTTTTTTTTATTTTTAGACTTTTT
>RJVU01055667.1:994000-1008534 GCA_003731715.1 Anabarilius grahami | reverse complement strand
TATGGACTTTTATTTTATTTTATTAACTTTTTTAAGGACTTTGTATTTTATTTTGTTGACTTTTTTTATTTTATGGGCTTTTTATTTTATTTTACTTCATGGACTTTTTATTTCATTTTATGGCCTTTATTTATTGACTTTTTTATTTTATTTTAAGTTTATTTATATTTAGCATGTCATGTTATAAAGACGTTTTTAATTATTGTACTTGTTTCTGTAATTGTAATTGAAGAAAACTTATTTTTGGCATCCAAGCACAGCAGGAACGGATAGTCCAGTTCTTTGAGCATGTTAATTTCTTTAGAGCTCAAACGAAAACACTCTTTTCATTATTTTCAAAGGTTTTGAAATATTTATGAAGCAGAATGATCTTCTGATCTTTGTGCTCAATTTTTGTTCACCCCAGACTCAAGAGGCGGTGCACACGCTCTCCGCCATGACCGCAGGAATACGGCGCAACTGGATCCAAGCAGTCATGAAAAACGTCCGGCCGTCCACCGCCCCAGATGTTGCGAGGTGTGTTACTACGCATGATGCAGTGAAACAGAAATGGTTTTTGTCTTTAAAATATTTATATTTTGTTTATAAACTATTTCCAGCCTGACGGACGAGCACGGCTCCTGTGGACCGTTTGAGAGTCTAGCCCGGCCTGACATCACTCAGGACTCCCTGTCCTCCGAAGCGTCAGTAGAGCGGGAAGGTGGATTAAAGAAGAGCCGGGCGAGAGAACGGAGGCGAGAAGGAAGGTCCAAAACTTTTGACTGGGCCGAGTTTCGTCCCATCGCCCAGGCTCTGGCCCAGCAGAGAGCGCACGAGGCCGACACCTTCCAGGCTGAGCTGACGGAGCGCAACAAGAGGAGGGAGGAGCGCCGGAGGAGGTACGAGAGCGTCACCGGCTCCACCTTCGATGCTCCTGCTGCTGACACTGCGAAGATGGACATTGAGAGTGGGGGCGTCGTCCAGGTAGATGCTCCGCCCCCATCGGTGGAGCGGCAGCAGAGAGTGGAGGACGAGATAGAGCAGCGCTGGCAGCAGGTGGAGAAGACGCCCATCAGGGAGGAGAGGAGGGTGCCTTTGCCCTCAACCCATCAGAGCAGAGACACATCAGAGCTGGAGAAACTCGTTGAGAGCTACAAAAAAGGGGTACGGTCATGCAAAATCCAATGCACCAACATGCAAAATTAAAAAAATGTGTAGTTTCAAGTCATAACTTCTCTTTGTGCTGTGGACGTTGTTAGGTTGAAGAGCTGAAAGCTCAGTTGGAGAGCTGCCACCAGCAGTTAATGGACTCCAATCAGCACAAGCTGGAGCTGGAGGGTCAGCTCAAAAACGCTCTCGAGCGGGAACAGCAGATCCGCGCTGGTTACATTTCACCGGTACGTCACATGATTTTCATAATGCATTCAGGCATTGACTGACTTTTTTCCATTGTGTATCATTATTAGGAGAAAATCAAACACATGGCTTCCATCTTTATCATCGAAGCTGCAAACGCGTGCTTTGCATGTCTAGAGACCATTGCATGTAAACGACAATTTGTTTCTTATTCTCTTTTTGCCTCTACTTAAGATTCTTGCCATGTTTTAGCATTAAAAATGTCGATTTCATGCAAGCTCTATTGCATGTTCCAACATAGCAGGTATTAACATTAATTGAACATGAATTAATCATTATGCAATGATGGCATGAAAACATACTCAGAACTTACTGTTCCCTCCAGATACATTCATACTCAATGATGCACATTTGAAATTAAAGCGTATTGTTTGGAAGATTTCATTTTTGAAATATTTTATCAGTATGTATTAGTGCTGTCAATCGATTAATAAATAAATTAACTAATTTATCTCACATATTTCCTGTAATTAATCGTGATTGGAGTTGGAGTTTTTAATATTTTTGTTGTAATAATTTCAGTTACTCTCCAAATTAATGTAGAAACAACTTAAAGACAGTGTATTTTAATATTTGTTTTTAAAAGATATCAAACGCTTTACAGTCTTCACTGCATAAATTTATCAATGAAATATAGATTAATCCTTATTGAAGCTAAAATCTTTGTTCTATTATGAACATTAACGGCAACTGGTTTATTAGGCTGCTGTCACTTTAAGAGCTGACGCTGCCGAACATGACGCGCGTCACTCTTTAAGTTAATTTAAGTCATTATTTAACTAATTTAAGACTGCTCTTATGAGGATACTCCACAAAACGGCATTTTGCCTAAAAATTCTGTGTTATTGTTTGTTCAAGTGCGAAAGAGAACTCAATACTGGCGCGCGTCTTTCTGTGCACACGAGTCGTGTGTGTGTCACATGACACGACATTCACAGACAGCGCATTCTCGTTTGTCTTGTGGCGCTTGAATGGTTTAAAAGCATTTGCGTGAATAAGAGCGTGATCATATAACGTACCACTAGCTGGATAATTGCGTTAAATATTTTTAATGTGATTAAACTGAACAAATTAATCAAATGCGCTAATTTTGACAGCACTGGTATTTATGCAATAGTTTAAGAGTTTTCGGTGCCAGATCTGTTTCGTCCACTATTTGTATTTTCTCAAAAGCATTGAGTATCAGTATATCTTAAGGGTGTTGAAAATGATTTAAAAATGCAGACAGGTGCTACATAAACATTGGCTTATGAAAAGATGCCTATTAAGGGCAAATGTGCATGATATGTTTTATTCATATTTAACCATTCGTTCATCTCATTTTTAACCCTATTCTTGACTTTTTCAGTATGTTGTAGAGTATGTGTGTGTGTGTTTGTGTGCGTTTGTCTTTAGCTTTGTTCAGAATATTGCGTTGCATTGTTTTCTGAGCTTAATTTGGACTCAAAATTGCTTTTGACTTGTTTGGGATTAAACAGTTTACAGTATAGCAAAGTTAAAGCTTTTATGTATTAAAAACAAATATGGGGTGATTTTATCGTAAGCATGGCATCGTTTCACACATAAAAGGTGATGCTCTATTTTCAGTATCTGTCCAGGACACATTTTCATCTCCACCAGCTAGGGTGTCTTTAATGGATTCATTGAATCCAAAGGTTTGCCATAAACAGACAGTAGTGGTTCCTCACTAAGTTAAATTGTTCCTCAAAAGGACTGCAGGCTTTTAACTGGATGGCATGTAACTGTTCTGGCATTCTTACCTAGCACTAATTTTGCGTCACTTACCCCATGAAACAACTCTTTAACCTCTTAATATGCATGCATTGTTTCGATTTACTAACCTTTTGCCATTAATTTTTTTTCTAGCGTTCTAATGTACATCATTCCATGAAAGAAGCTGAATGATTTTAACCTTAATAGAGATGTTGTAATGTATAGTACATTTGCATCAAAAATTATGGATAATTGTTGATTAATAATCTAGAAATTCACCAATGCTGACTGTTAACCAACTGTCTGGTCCCCTTTTCCAAGCTGGAGTCCCCTTTGAGTCTTGAGACAGAGCCCCAGATGAAGAGGACTGAACTGGTTAGTTCTCAAGCTCAGAGCTTAACAAAGAAGTACCAGGAAACCAAAGAGCTCCTGCAGCTGCAAGAACTGAAAAAGCGCAACATGCAGGCACAGCTTGGCCTTTCTCTCTCACACTGGCCCACAAAGGAACCTTGCCTTTCTGACACCAAAAAAACTGCCACCTCAGAGGTCTGTCCCTCAAACTCTGTTCAGAAAACTGTCAGTTTCACACTTCAGGATAGTGAGGGAAAGATTAGAGAGCTCGAGGGCTTGATAGACGCAAGTGAGCCTCTGACGTTGAGGGAGCTGATAAAGCTCATGCACTCGCATAGTGAATACATTTGGGTAGAATCTCTTCAAGGACAGGAAGGAAGCGAGCACAGTAGGTCAGTAGGCGAAATGATGCAATGCCAGAAACTGTTGGAAAGTCTCAAGAACCAACAGGAAATTGAGAATGAGACAATGAGGAAAAGCTTGGAAAGGGCTGGAGACTGTATCCGAGACTATGAAGCTCGTTTGGTCAACATGGAGGACATGTTGGGAAGAGTCCAGATGCAGAAAACAGAGAATCCGTATGCATCAGGTTGCTATAGAGAAGACCATCCTGAAATGACCAGCAGAGATCTGTCGCAGCAGGTGGAGTTGCTTGCGAACGAAAACGTAGCTTTGAACCAGCGCTATCAGGAAATCGTTAACCAGTTGAGGGAAGCGGATCGAGAAATAGACAGGCTGAAAGCTGAGCTTTGTAGACTGCATAGCAGTCAGCAGTATACGCAAGCCAACGTGAACCGGGAGCAGGAAGACCACGCTTATAAAAATGTGTATGAGCGAGAACTCAGTGAAAAATCACAGAAGCTGCAAGATGCTCTTGTTAAATTGGAGACGCTTGGTAATAATTTGAAAGATACTGAGAAAAGATTGCAATTAAAAGAAGCCACTCTTAGGGGTCTTGGATTTCAGGTGGCAGAAAGCGAAGGCGATAAAGAGTTCGATTTGGAGAAAGACGAACTCAAGTGCCAATTGGAGGTCCTTCAGTCCGAGCTTTCAGAGAAGGAGAAGAAGCTTCAAAATGCTGAGCAGGTCTGTCGAGAACTTCAGCGCCAGAATACAGAGCTCCTTACAAAACACGAAGAGACCGCAAGGATGTTTAGTCAGATGCTTGTAGATTCGCGAATGTTGAAACCGAAGGAAGGAACGTTTGGTAGTGAAACAGAAACAGAAAGTGGTGGATGCCAAGAGTTGATGCAGAGAGAAGAATCAGTCACAAATGAAGATGTAATTGAGAAGGTCGTGGAAGAGTTCAAGAGAAAGTCGAAGTCTCTTAATCATGTACTTGACATGTTGGTAATTGGCAGTAAGGCGACTACAGAATGGGATTTGTCCAGCACCAACATTTTGGATGAGAATCAGACGGGATTGATGTTTGAGAGAAGGATTCTACGTGAAGTTTTAGGTGGTTTAGAGGACGGTCAGAAAGGGCAAACCCTTGAAGATGCAAGAAACGTCATTGAGCGTATGCTAGTGGATAATAAAATGCTGCTGCTTATGAATAATTTCTCCAACCTCCAAGAACGTGCAACTTGCACAGATGAAAGCACTGGAAAATGGAGTGAAGAGACAATGAAATCAAATATTTTGAATCGCTGGTTTGATGATGCCACCAATCCCTGCGTTATGAAGCGTCTCGCTGAAGTCGTTGAGAAGAAAGTGGCGTTATTGAATCAGACCGCTTCGGTTCTTGGGGAACGAACAAATGAGCAGCTACAGTCGTTCGCTTTGGCTCTTTCGAGCTGCGATACTCAAAGATGCTGGTCCGAGTACATTCGTGAGGCCATAATGGACGTAACGTCCATGTACTTTGTAGTTCTGCAGATCTTCCCAGAAATGAAACAGTTAGACCTGTCTGCATGTGCAAATTGTGCTTCTTTGAGAGCACAACTTCAGTCTGAACTAGAGGAGAAGCAGGTTGCGTCAAGCGATGTCCACAGTGGAGACTTAATGGCAGTCACCCACATTCAGATCGAAGGAGAACCAATCGACTCTCTGGACAAGGCCATACAGCTTCAGGACTCGATGGCTAAGCATAAAAAGGAGCTGCGAGAATTAAAGGAGGTGTACGAGCAAGAAGCAGAGAAGCTGAGAGGGGAAGTGGCCAAGGCTGCTGAGACTCTGAAGCTGAGATCCGAGGAGAACGTGAAAGAGATCGACTCCCTGACAGTGTGCATGGAGAACCTCAAGAAGAAGCATGAGATGGAGTGTAATAACTTACAATCCCGCTTCAATCGAGAGATGGAAGAGCTTACGGACGCCGTCGGACCAGTTGATGAAGAACCTGGAGGGGATGGCGAGCCAAACTCGACTTCCCTCAAAGTACGGATCCAAAAGCTTGTGTCCCGGGTGTCCGAATTGACTGAGGAAATGAATCGGCAAGAGCGTGATGGGGTTGCAACATTGCTGCGTCTGAAATACGAGAAAGACTTGGAAAACCTAAAGGTCAAGGAGTTCCATGTCCTTGCTGTTCTCCGTCTGTAATGACTTCATGTGGCAACCTTAAACCTGACCCTTTCCCTTCCTTTTCTCATACTAACCCCGCTTTGTGGTGCTTTGGTCTAGCCTAATATCTATCACCAGTGATGCATGGCTGTTAACCGTAGGTGTGCATGTACGCTTTAACCTTAGGAGTGTGGATGAGCCGGGGGAAATACGATTATGTGCGCACAATTCTCTCATTGAAGAAACCCAGTTGAACCCAATGGAGAGCAGTTAAGAATCAGTCAGATGTATCGGAGAATGCATAACTGCATACTCTTTACGTCAGCGAATTCTGAAAACTAGTAGACTTGGTTCTGAACTTGTTTTCACACTTAAGCTCTTTGCTTGATTAACAGCCAGTGCTTTTTGCAAGTCTAGTTCTTTGCATAAATTGCTGCTCATCTTTGATGCCAGCTGCTTTAGCCTAATTAATAATAAATAATGCATGACAATAACTGAGTTTTTGTGAAAGAATTGACTCTGAGGATAGAATTAAGTTGCGTTATGCATTATAATAAATCAGATTTATTTTATTTTATTTGATAAATTACATAAACTACAGTATTGCTTTGTTGCACCATCTGGCTATTGAAAATTTCCAACAACTAGTTTTTTTTGTCACTCGGTTGCTGATTAAAAATATACAAACTAGCAATAATTGCTATAGTTTTCTATTATTTTGTCACTGTGATGTGGCTTTAAAGACAAGAACTCAAGTCTGTTCCTGCCTTGATCATTTTACACTCAGAAAAATTGTAAACATGAAAGGCTTGTTTCATGACCTCATAACTGGAATTGGCATTGGTGCAGTTGTCAAAGTACTTGCAGTTTATATTTAAAATTTTAGACTATCTAAATTTGTATTAAAAAGATTGATTCGTTAAAGAAATTAAATTTATAATTGCACAACTCAGTTGTGCTAAATTTGTCATCAGTATGTGATACTGGACACGTGTTTGTCGAAAGAGGAAATGAGATTTTCCACCCAGAGAGGCTGGTGAATAAACAAGTGCAGGTGCGGTTGTGATATGGAGACAGGAAGAGTTGGTTCAGGAGATGGGTCATGTCCCGGGACCTTAATCCTGCAAAAACAACTGCTTCATTCGCCCGTCTGATCAGAGCTGGACTTGAGTACAGAGATCAGGGCCGTTGAATAGACAGCGGAAGTGCATTGGGTTTGCATGGTCGGAAAAGCATTGAAATCTCTATATGTTGATGAATAGTAGCTGTAATCCTATTTACATTAATGGGAAATAGTACAGATATAGGAATGCTGCATTATTATTTTTTTTGCACATTCCAGTTGTTTTCAGATGTGGCCCCAGGGAAATTAAAATCAAAACACGTCATATCGACAAACGAGCATATATAGTGCTCCAAATTATACTTGGACATTTAAGCCACAGATGTTTGAATTTCATTGCATTAGAAGTTGAAATCTCAAATGAAGTATTTGCAAACAAATGCTAGTGTTTTTCTGAGCCATTTTTGCCGTGACATTTAATCAGTTGGTGTCAAGGTGATTTTTAGTGCATCTGTGAAGTCAGTTCTCACAGATGTAGAGAATCATATTAACTATCTCCAATGTTTGACAACCACATGTTCAAATACTTTTCATCTCAAGTTCGAACAGTATATTGACTGCTTAATCACAAATCAGGCATTTTGCATAGTGTTCGGAAGCTTGTTTCTGCCATGGAATATAAAAAATGAGAAAGGTAATTGCAACTTTTTCTCACAATTCAAACTTTGATGTCTTGTGATTACAAGTTTATCACAATTCTGAATTATCTCGCAATTCTGAGTTTGTATCTCGTAATTCCGAGTTTTTATCACAGTTCCAAGTTTTTATCGCAGTTCCGAGTTTGTATCGCACGATTCTGAGTTATCGCAATTTTGAGTTGGAATCTCGTGATTCCGAGTTTTTATCGCAGTTCCGAGTTTTTATCTCGCGATTCAGAGTTTTTAATTGCAATGATTGAGTTTTTGCCGTGTTTCTGAGATTATCTCACAAGTTTATCGCGATTTTGAGTTGGTGTATCGCAATTCCAAGTTATCGCAGTTCTGAGTTTGTATCTCGCGAGTTTTTAATTGCAATGATTGAGTTTTTGCCGTGTTTCTGAGATTATCTCACAATTCTGAGTTTGTATCTCGCGATTCTGAGTTATCGCGATTTTTGAGTTAATATCTCGCAATTCCGAGTTGGTATCTCGTGATCCCGAGTTTTTATCGCAGTTCTGATTTGGTATCTCGAGATTCAGAGTTTTTAATTGCAATGATTGAGTTTTTGTCACGTTTCTGAGATTATATCGCAGTTCTGAGTTTGTCTCTCGCGATTCTGAGTTTTTATCTCGGAATTATGAGTTTGTATATTGCGACTCTGTGTTTATATCTCGCAATTCTGATGTTTTTCCTCATAATTGCTATTTATATATCACAACTGAGTTTGTATCTCACAATTCTGAGTTTGTATTGCAATTCCTTTTAAGAGTTTTTTCCTCTTAAAGGGATAGTTCACCCCAAACTTTGTTGCATAATTTTCCTGCTATCACTGTAAAGCTGCTTTGAATCTGTATTGTAAAAAAACAAAAACAAAAAAAACAAACACTACATTAATAAAAGTGACTAACCAGACAGTTGACGGTAGCCATTGAGCACGTCCTGATATTGCTGACTATATATATAACCCTACCCATAAGTTATCCCAAAAATCAAAATAGGGAAATGATAGATGAATAACACTGATGTTTGAAGCACCAATTCATGATTTTAAGCCTAAACTTGACATAATCTGTAAACTTGTCCCTCAAATCTGATTGGTTGATTTGAATGTTGTTCCAGGATCAACAAAAATGTTGACCCAGGAACATTTTGAACTCAGCAATATCAGGTTATGCAGCCATTGACTTCCATAGTAGGAAAAAAATACTATGGAAGTCAATGGCTACATGTCAACTGTCTGGTTACCAACTTTATTTTATGTTCAACAGAGGAAAGAAACTCATACAGGTTTGGAACAATATGAGGGTGAGTAAATTTTCTATTTTGGGTGAACTATCCCNCCCCCCCCCCTCCAAAAAAAAGTCAGAATTGCAAGATATAAATAAAATAAAAATGAGTTTAAAAAGTCGCAATTATTTTTTTATTCTTCGTCGGAAACAAGCTTGCATATAAAGTGTGTTTGTGCCATCATTTGAAATTTTGTATCTGATCCAATGACATTCGTGCATTCAAGTCTGGCTAAAGTGTCCAATCTTTTGGGATCGCTGTTTGAGCACACATGTGGATTTATGTAACTTTTCCAAAGCCATCTCTCACTGGCCTCTGTGTCCCTTTGTCATCGTAGGTTATTAATATCTGGCTTTGTGTGGACGCCGTTCTGTCCACACATCGCTAATGTCTGTCGTCTGTGTAAGTGTTGTCCCTGTCAAATGAAATAGAAGTGGACTTGAGTCGATCCAAACGAAGGTGCACTGAATGCTGCTTCCAACATTTCCCCTACAGGCTACGTGTGAACGAGGCTTCGCTGCCATGGAAGAGTCTCACCAGAAGGTAATAGATGAGCTGCAGAAAAAGCACCAGCGGGAACTGGAGAAACTGCAGGAAGAGAAGGAGAGACTGCTGGCAGAGGAGACCGCGGCCACTATCTCTGGTTAGTAAGGACGAAATGGGACAGGAGCAAACGGGCCAGTCTCTCAGAACTTAACACTACCTTAGTGTCCTACATTATCAACAAATGAAAATGAATGGGATCAGTTCACGAACAACAAAGTATGAAATTAACCCTACTGTGTGTAAAAGTAGCTGGAAACGTCTTGAGAGAATTTTATTTTTCCACAAATTTTGTATGAATGCAAATTGTATAATATCCAAGGTTCACATTTCTAGTAATTGTGCAGTTAATTCTCATATTGTATTTTTTAGAAAGTTTTGGAATATTTTTCCTCTCCCCAAATTTGTCACTACCGAAACACATTCATAAATAATTTAATAAAAAGGCTTGCATTGACCTGTTAAGATTTTGTTCGCATCTACCTTGTCAATATATATTTTTTGCTATTTAAAAAAAAAAAATTTCACAGGTTAATCAATAGCAATTACAATTTTAATAATATTTCAAGTGTAATTTATGAGATTTGTTGTATTTTGAATCCAATCTTTCGTTGTAAAAGGCATAAAGTTTATCATTCTGATTATAAAAGTGAAGGATTCATTAGTTTGAATAAACACTGAACCAAACACTATAATAACATCTTAGTTGATCATTCAATATACTTTATTTTTGACAAAACATCCCATGTTTCGGTCGTGACTGCACATGTTCGGTAGTGACAGTAATGAGTTGGGAGTGACGACATCACATGACAGGATTTTAACTCGCATACTAAAACAGTAATGATTTGCATAACTGTACTAAAATTGTTTATTTCCCCCAAATAAACGATTATGTGTTCCTTTTGTCACTATCAAAACAATGATGTCACTACCGAAACAGTCCTGAACAAAGTTTCGGTAGTGACAATTTTAGATACTTATGAGCTGCTCAAAGATGATAATCAGCACATGGTTATCTATCACAGTTCTGAACAATTAAACAACTAAATTTTATGGAGTAACACCCAAAAAAGTTTGCTAAACTTAAACGTTCCTTAAAGTTCCACACAGATTTTCAGACTTTTGAACACATTTAACTCAGAATGATGGATCTATCTGCTGTGAAAGAGAGGCTGTGAGAGGGAGGAACACAGGAATATTTCCTGATCAGAAATGTAGAAGTGTGTTAAAATCAGTCTCAGACAATGAACTAAAACACACACCCAAGTACCCAATAAATGCCCAATTTATATATATTAAAGGGTTAGTTCACCCAAAAATGAAAATTCTGTCATTAATTACTCACCCTCATGTCGTTCCACACCCGTAAGATCTTCGATCATCTTCAGAACACAAATTAAGATATTTTTGATGAAATCCGATGGCTCAGTGAGGCCTGAGCAATGACATTTCCTCTCTCAAGATCCATTAATGTACTAAAACCATATTTAAATCAGGTCATGTGAGTACAGTGGTTCAATATTAATATTATAAAGCCACGAGAATATTTTTGGTGCGCCAAAAAAACAAAATAACGACTTATTTAGTGATGGCCGATTTCAAAACACTGCTTCAGGAAGCTTCGGAGCGTTATGAATCTTTTGTGTTGAATCATATTTTGGATCGCGTATCAAACCGCCAAACTGCTGAAAACTGACTTTGGCGATCCGAACCGCTGATTTGACACGCTGATTCATAACGAAGCTTCCTGAAGCAGTGTTTTGAAATCGGCCATCACTATATTAATCGTTATTTTGTTTTTTTGGTGCACCAAAAATATTCTCGTGGCTTTATAATATTAATATTGAACCACTGTACTCACATGAACTGATTTAAATATGGTTTTAGTACATTAATGGATCTTGAGAGAGGAAATGTCATTGCTCAGGCCTCTCTGAGCCATCGGATTTCATCAAAAATATCTTAATTTGTGTTCCGAAGATGTACGAAGGTCTTACGGGTGTGGAACGGCATGAGGGGGAGTAATAAATGACAGAATTTTCATTTTAGGGTGAACTAACCCTTTAATCTTACTGATATTTTAAATATTATTGTTGGATTCAATAGATCATAGAAGGGTCTTAGTAAACATCTAAAAATTGAGCACTTAAATGCCTTTTAATGTGTTTTTTGGGTTGTGGGACAGCAGTTTGCACCTATTCTGGAGAATGGCCCATATACACAATGCCGAATAGAACATTGCAGAAAGTTGTTTTTAATATCAAATGAATATATTCCTCATGCCAAAGTCTTATGGAAGCATTTTTTTTGTGCCAATATCTGATTTTAAGACTAACACGCAGCATTTTTGATGTTTTTATTTGGTCAGCTATCGAAGCGATGAAGAACGCACATCGGACGGAGCTGGAGAGGGAGTTGGAGAAAGCGCGCAAGGCCAACAACAACACTGAAAATGCAGACATCGAGGAAATCCGCAAACAGCACGAGTCAGTTGTTGTTCCTTTATGCAGTTTCAGCCATACCTTTGCATTCTTTTGAGGAATAAAGAACCTGTCTCTTCAGATTTTATTGCTTTTGAGTGTATGAAGCGAGTTTACGATGCCACGCCTCCCGCTTTATACTCATGCATTACTTCTAATTTCACTGTTAAATCTGCGATTAAGCAATTAAGACTTTTGCATACTGCATTAATTGGAGTGGATAAAGGGTTTAAGTGCCCAAAGCTTGACTGCATGACCGCTTCCCCTGCCAAGTGTGTCCTGGGGCAACGCAGCCAAGATGCCAAATCTGGTTTCTTTCTTTGTCTACATGCAGATAATCTGTCCTCAGGCTCTTGGCTGTGCCTCTGTCTAGACTTTAGGGCTTGCTCTTTTATCATCACTACAAACTGAAAGGAGAAATGTGTGTTTGTGTTGTAGGGAGGAGCTGATGTCATACCAGAGGGAGATCGAGGTGTTGTCGGAGCAGTATTCTCAAAAGTGCTTGGAAAACGCTCATCTGGCCCAAGCGCTGGAGGCCGAGAGGCAGGCGCTCAGACAGTGCCAACGGGAGAACCAGGAACTCAATGCGCACAACCAGGTAACCGTGACCTGTGGGGCCTGTGCTGGTCATATTGCTCAACGCTGATGACCTTAACCCTTGTAAGGTGTTTGTTGGGAAGTACACTCAGGGTCTTTGGGGTCTCCACAGACCCCAGGCAAAAAAATTTAATTTTGTAACAAAACTAATGTAATTTTATTCTGTTTATTAATGTTTTTACCTGACATTTGTGCAGTTTTTGGAGGATTTGTCATATTTTTTAAATTTATATAAATAAATTTAAATAGGTTTTTATACAAAAACAGCTTTTTATGTAAAATTCACTTTATAAAAGACACACATTTCTAACTTTCATTAACGGGGATAACATGGATAATTTGACATGGTTTAGTGTGAGATTTTTGCCCATCTTTTGGAAAATGCAGTTTTAAAAGTAATAAATGATCACTTTATCCAGTAGATGCTGCAGAGCTCCACTATGTGCTGTTTGACTGACTGAAAGACTCTTTTTACAAGGATTTTCAGCTGGATTCATATCTAAATATTATGAAATCACAATTATGACAATAAAAATAATTTTTTGTCAAAGTTTAGTATTTTTTTGTAATGGAAAAAAATAAGTTTTTAAATAATGTTGATTTTGAGGATGAATTTTGTCCATTTTCTAAGCGGGTCTCATCATAATGTAACAATATTGAAAAACTGTTTTTTTTTTCAGTACAAAAATGCTAAACTTTTACAAAAAGTAGCTTTTATTGTCATAATTGTGATTTCATAATATTTAGATATAAATCAAACTGAAAATACTTGTGAAATGAGTCAGTCAGTCAAACAGCGCTGTCTGCAGCATCTGCTGGATAAAGTGATCATTTATTACTTTTAAAACTGCATTTTCCAAAAGATGGGCACAAATCTCACACTAAACCATGTCAAATTATCCATGTTATCCCCATTAATGAAAGTTAGAAATGTGTGTCTTTTATAAAGTGAATTTTACATAAAAGCTGTTTTTGTATAAAAACCTATTTTTAAAAATATTTTTTAATTTATTTATATAAATTTAAAAAATATGATAAATCCTCCAAAAACTGCACAAATGTGGAGTAAAAACATTAATAAACAGATATTAATAAAATTACATTTGTTTTAAAAAAAACAATTATTCTGTTACAAAATTACATTTTGTTGCCTGGCGTCTGTGGAGACCCCAAAGACCCTGAGTGTACTTCCCAAACGAAGACCGCACAAGGGTTAAAGCAAATAAATGCACTCCTTTTGAACTATTTCTGTATCTAAAAGCTGTTTTGTGTGTTGTGAAGGAGCTAAACAATCGTCTGGCAGCTGAGATCACGAAGATGCGCTCGATGGCGAGCGAGGACGGCGGAGACGCTGGCGGTCTCATGCAGGGGAAGGAGCTGTATGAGCTGGAGGTCTGATGCCGCCCTTTACATGTAGGACTTTTTCCACAGCATCTTTCTTTGGAATGAAAACCTTATCGTCCTGCTGTTGTTTACAGGTAATGTTGAGGGTGAAAGAGTCAGAAGTGCAGTATCTGAAGCAGGAGATCAACTCTTTAAAAGATGAGCTGCAAACTGCCCAAAGAGTGAGTGTTGGCATTTAATTACATTTATGCATTCAGCAGTGACTTTAGGGGTTTTATAAATCACATTTTAAAGACTTTTTTTAAGATCTGCACAAATAAAATGAATACCATACAGAATAGCAGTCTCAGATTTTTCTTTGCTTAATTAAAGCACTGATTCAGCACACATTCATGTTTAAAATACTCAAGACATGCTTTATTCAATATACACGTGTATTGAAATTGGTGAATGTACTGATATATCAGTGCTTTTAAATTAGAGGTCAATTGATATTGGATTTTGCTGATAGGATAATATGTTCAAAATAGATTAAAATTAATTATAAAAGTTGAGAATTTT
>RJVU01055667.1:968688-984404 GCA_003731715.1 Anabarilius grahami | reverse complement strand
ATTTTATTCCTTTTATATAAATTTTTTTCAATATATTTTTATTATTTTAATCTTTTTCTTATTCATTTTTAATTCATTTTAATCTATTTTTATTATTTATTTTATTTATATAAAATAGATGTCTTGACTTAATCTCATAATAAATGCACTGATTTCGTGAGTCTAAAGTGGTTTAAATCTGATATTAAGTAGTGAGTTGATAATTTAGTGGAACATTAACATCATTTATTTTATCAAGTTCAAATTAAAAACCAGTTTTTTTCTTTGGCATATCATCTTAGAGGGTCTAAAAGTAGTTATCTGATCTTTGCTTTTTGTTATTATCTTTATATTTTAGATTTTTAAAGTCAAGACAAATGTATTTGTATAACGCTTTTCACAATATCCCCATTCCTTATAGTCGCATTTACCAGATTAGAGCTGCGCGATAATATAGCCTAGTTAATATTTTACAACAATATATCAAACAATCAAGAAATTGAGATATATAGTGTGTATATATATATATATTGCCCTACATAAGTGTACTGTATGTATGCAAATATAATACAACTTAAAAAAAATAAAATATACAACTTGATATATAGTGCTGTGCGATGATACAGTTTACATTTTATGACAATATAAACAGTAATGCATTGAAGAGTGAAGACTTTAGTATGATGTTAGTATTTAGCACTGGGCAATTTTCATTATTATTATTATTATCGTCTCTCTTATTTTAGCCTTTGCATTTTATTGTTGTGAAAAACATTGGTCAACTTGCATTGTTTTTAAATGGTTAGTTCACTTAAAAATGAAAATTCTGTCGTCATTTACTAGCCGTCATGTCGTTCCAAACCCACAAGATTTTCACTCATCTTCGGAACACAAATGAAGATATTTTCAATGAAATCTGAGAGATTTCTGTCCCTCCATTGAAAGTCTTTTGAACCAAAACTCACTTCAAAACGTTCATAAAGAGATGGTAAAATAAATCCATATGAGCCAAGCAGTTTAATCCAAGTCTTCTGAAGAAACGCAATCGCTTTCTATGATTTTAATTTAGATTTTATTCACGTATAAACAGCCATACATAGAGCACTAAAATATGGTAAGCGGACACTCAATCATACGGATTTATTTTATGAATAGACTTTCAGTGGAGGGACAGAAATCTCATTTGTGTTCTGAAGATGAAAAGTCTTATGGGTTTGGAATGACATGAGGGTGAGTAAATGGCAGAATTTCATTTTTAGGCGAACTAACCCTTCAATGGTGCTATAAAAATAAAACAGACAGTCCTGTTTCTGCTCTCAGTTGATATGGAAGAGCCTCCCAGCAACTCCGATGGTTTACAGCCTCAGGACCTGTCGTCGGCCTGCAGCCTTCCCAACATCTTCGATCTGACGCGGAGCGGCGAAGAATGTCTGCTGAAAGCGAATCCCATCGACGCCTTGCGTGTTGTGCAGACGCCGGGCTGGTTCGTCAATCCTGGGACCAGCAATGGGACGATTCTTCCAGAGAGCGACTCTGACCTGCTGCCGCTTCCCACAGACCAGATCCAACCGGATGATGCGTTTTCCAACACGGCCGTCATGCTCTCGTACCTGAGCCGGTCGCATGTCTTCTCAGAGCATTCCCCGGTTTACGGCGTTCCTTCGGCATTCCTTCGTGCCTACGATCCCGGCAAGCTGGCGGCAGACGCGGGAGACGCGCCACTCTCGGTGGACTTGGACCAACACTGTCTCCAGCAGGTGTCCGTGCCGGTCGGACTAACGGCCTGCGAACAGTTCGGCTTCATGACGCCGGCGCAGGTCGTCGAGAACGTGGCAGCGTTCTGCTACCTTCAACAACCTCCGGACATGGAAAACCTTGCTTTGGAAACACTCAAGTCTTTACAAGCCGATCCCAGCGAGTGCAGGTTTCCCATCAGCGTGGACGAACTTCAGAATGGAGCTGCTAATGCCCTGTGGAACGTCGGACCCTTCGAGGGAGGATTTCCGGAGGACAACGGCACGGATGCGGAGGGATTGTGTCCAAATGCAAACCCGGAGCTCGTCTTTCTCATCTCCAGATCCGAGGAGCCGGTGGTTTTAACGAACGAGCATGCAGCTGCGAGCTTCACAATGCCGTTAAACCAAGACGTCATTAGTCCGTTAGATTCCGAATCACCTTCGGCAGAGCAAATAGAGAATGTTTGCACTTTGCCACAGACTGTGAGTTCGCCAAGTGGAGTAGTGGATGATGCAAAGCAAGAAGAGGAGTCGGATGCGAAGACCGAATCGTCCTGCAACAATCCAACCGAGTCTATGCAGGTCAACGATGCGCCTGTAGGACAAACAGACACAGATGCATTCAAAACAAGCGATGGACTGTCTTCACTCACCACCGAGAAAACATTCGAGAGGAAAAAACTGCCTCCGAGAGCCCGAAGAGGCACAAGGATGGTAGCCATTGTTCAAAACATCCAACCCACCAGGCACAAACAGAGTCGAGACCGTGTAATAAAATCTCAGGCGAGAAAGTCCAAGAAAAACAAGTCCTCCACTTCCCTGGAAAGAATGCAGGATGTGGCCGAAGAAAAGACGGCATTGCATTTACAGAAAGAAGAAACAGAAATCAGGCGCTCCAGGAGACACAAAGCCACACAATCTACCTCCTCTTCTGCAAAGACTTTAGATGCATCCTTAAAATCGACAAAGAAAAAGTCCTCCGAAAGGAGAAGAAACTGTCATTCCTTACCGATGCCTCGAAAACAAGTTACTGCTCACAAACGACCAACTTCTGCGAAGAAATCTCATGCTGGCAAGCGGAAAAGAAAGAAACACAAAGTCGGCCGCACGTCCTTTTTCTCACCGCAGGAACCCGAAATTAAACTGAAATGTCTGAACTGCAAGGAAGAGAAGAAGGAGGTGCGGGATGACACCTTCAGGCCGTATGTGCGCATGCATCTCAAGGACTTCCCAACCTGTACGGTTGTCAACTATCCCGAGAACAAGCGGGGAAAGCCGTCGGCGTCTGCCAGCTTTGTGTCCGGCGTGATGCCAGCGACGCCTGGACTGCAGTACGGACGAGTCTGTGCGGATGCCATGCGGAGCGACGTCCTAGTTTGCTGTCTCTGCGGGGGATCGTCGAATGCGATGGACCTTGGAGACTTGCATGGGCCGTATTACCCTGAAGGGTACAAATCGGCCTCCAAAGTCGTTTCCAATCCAGAGGAGGAGGAGGATAATAGTGACTCCAACTCGTCTTTTAGAGGAGGCAGTTGGACGAACTCTGTTCACAGGCTGGCGGAGTCGCCGGCTTCGAGATGGACCGAGCCGTCCAGTAGTCCGCCAGCGAAGAGACCCAGGACGGACTCCACCACTGATTGGTTCAGCCCTCCCGTGGTTCCGCTTGACGCTAGCGAGCACTGGCTCCACGCGGACTGCGCTGTATGGTCCGCAGGTGTCTTTCTGGTTCGGGGAAAACTGTACGGGCTGGAAAAAGCCGTCAGGTTGGCGAAAGCGTCGGTAAGATTTCGAATACACAGATTCTTTAACATCAAACGCTCTGCAGTAATGACACTCAATCGTTTGTTTCTCCAGGGTTGTTCGACTTGTCAAAAAAGGGGAGCGACGTTGGGCTGCGTTTTCAAAGGCTGCCCTAACAAGTACCACTACACATGTGCGGTGCAATCAGGTGAGAGACTCTGTTGCACAATAT
Organism: Anabarilius grahami; assembly: GCA_003731715.1. NCBI lineage: Eukaryota > Metazoa > Chordata > Actinopteri > Cypriniformes > Xenocyprididae > Anabarilius > Anabarilius grahami. Next base: position 980,717 of record RJVU01055667.1, on the reverse strand, counting down.
ACGCATTTTGTAGCGTTAATTTTGCCAGCTGTTTTTTAATTAGCCTTAAGGCCCGTTCACACCAAGAGCGATAACTGTACCAGCGTCGACACCAGATAACGATATTTTTGTGTTTATTCTAACCGCGCTGCAGTTTTGTCGTCTGTCGCTTTAAATGCTTGAGCTCTTTAACCCTTTAAACCCAAAGTTTACTGCCGGCGGTACANTCGGCGGGACACACCCCCTCGCAAAAAATTCATAATCAAATTACAAAGCAACCACTGACAGGAATAACACAAAATAGGTATCATTTTAAAGCTTAGAAATCAAGTCTTAACGAGTGCCGAGTAGTCGCTCTAAACCTGAGTATACTGCACGCTGGCGCCACCTAGCTACGAGAAAAAAATCATATTTTCCAAAATTACTGCCTTGATCAACACAAAATAGGTATCATTTGAAAGCTTAGAGTCGGAACTTTACAATGAATGTAGCCTCTTTGATTAACTCCTAAGTTATTGCTGAGTTATTTGCTGATAAATAAAGAAAAAGTTTTCATAATTTATAAAATACTTTTTTGTACTATATATGAGCTGTATGATGTTTTTGACACATTGCAGTACAGTCATATGTCATTTGAAAGGTTTCTCGGAGTAGAATACAACAAGCATAAATGTTGAAATTTATGAGCGTGTAAATTTGAGCGTGTTTTTGTACATGAAGCCCTGCTAGACCCAAATGTAAATAACATACGGATGTGGCTTTTATGTCACGTTTACACTCCTAACTTCATGAAACATGCTCCGATTGTGGAAAATTTGAGTCCAAAATCAGTATAACCCAATGCATCGACATAACACCCCACAGGCGCCAACTAAAATCTAATGTAGCTTTCACGTGGCGTTTTGCTTATAAGTTCATGAAACATGCATAGATCGTAGAAAAAGGCACATCATTACTTACAGTGGATGCTCCCGATTTAAAATGAGTCCAAAATCTATATATAATCCAATGTGTCGATCATGTGATATTTCTCATGGAGGAACGATTTTAAAAATGGCCATTAGGGGGCGTCGAGGGCTAAACAAAAAGGATACCTTGTTTCCAAATGCTGTAACTTTTGATTACTTTATGCTAATAGCTCAATGGAGATCAATAATCATCAGCACTTTATTCTCAGTGTAGAGAGAGCATGTGTGCATGCTTGCCAGATTGTAAATATTATATTAAAGCACCAGGCAGAAAATGTTTACTTTCAGGAGAAAAGCTCTGATTGGGGGATTTAAACTCGTGAGGTCTGGCAACCGCAGGCGTGGAGGCTTGTTAAAAACAATGTAAAATATTTGTTTTCTTCTTTTGAAGAAGATATAGAGGTATTTTGGTAAAGTTTTTATTTTTTTAAGCTACATTTTAGTCTTTTTTTTTTTTTTCATCAACAGTAATGCATGTTCGTACTCCGTTTGTGGTGTTTTCAATGTCGTCTCGTCGACCGTTTTTTGTCATAGATTTTGTTAATGGATTTTATGCATTGCATTGTGTTTCGAAACAGGCCTTTTGATGGCGATCTGCCTGTGAACAGCTGCTTTTGAGTCTGCATTTGCACAGCAGACGTGTTTAAACCTGTGGACAGACACAGGAAATCTGCCTGTGCATGAAAGAAAAGATTTAAATATATAATTTCTAGTTCAGTCAACAATTGGTGCTTCAGCAGTTATTGAATTCAGAACAATACAGAGATTTTAGATCTTTCCTCTTCTGTTTTTGTTATATATATATATACATACACACACACTCTTCAGAACTAATTGATGATCTTGATTATAGGTTGTGTATTAAACGAGGATAATTTCTCGATGAAATGCAGAAGGCACAAGGTATATGTATAATTTTTTCTTCTACCTTTTTTTAGATGACAATTAACGTAAAGTATTTAATTATTTGATTTGTAGATTTATTATTTGAATATTTTAAGATTCGAAATATTGTGCTTTTTTAAAAAGAAAAAAAAAATCAATTTTTTTCTCCTTTCTTTTGTCTGACGCATTAGAACAAGTCCATTAAAGGATCATCATATGGTCAAATCAACAGGTGATGCTGGAGAAAGAGGATCCTATGCAAGGTCTGAGCTCAACACATGTACACTATACTATATTTTCCAGTTTCAGAATCCAAATGTGTGCATGTTTTATGTATTTCATAAAATAGTGTTTTATTTTTTTTTTTAGAGTGCGTTTGACCTCTGACCTCCAGCGGCGTGTTCCTGTTCGCCGACCGCGGGATCTTCAGATTCTCTCTGCTGCTGACAGAAACACCTGAACACCTTAATGATTCTGCTGTTGCACTGCTCATAACATCTCTCACTGTCACACAGATGGCACTCACAAGTGAGACTCACAAGTCGTTTTGGGCGGGGAACGTCGGGCGCGTCGGAGTGAATTGCACATTTAAGCGGCTCAAAGCAGGAGATGAAACCTCTAAAGCTGAACCACAGCACAAAGCCAGTGTGCTCGTTTCATTTGCCAATATACTTTTTCACAATATGGGTTGTCATATTTATATTTAGGGGCAAATTTATTTGTTATTCTTGTTAAATAGTTGTTTTTTGTTGCTGTTGAAAAATTCCTTTTTCTGAAATAAATTTTTTGTTAATTCTGTCTTAATTTATGAACTGAATTTGAAATATACTGCTTGTCAGAATGTAAATCCCTCTTCATAATCATCACTATATATATATATTCAGTCAGGAAAAATCGTCCTTTCATTTAAGCTGAAGTGAAGGAAAACATGATGAAAGATGTGAAAGCGACAGTTGGGGTTTATGCAAGCATTTTTGAAGGGCACTTTGGTTAAAAAAAAAAATTGGGAAAAGATATTTTTTTTGAGCAAGAGTCTGACTTTTAAATTCATGGCCAAAATCCATTTAACTCATAACGGCACATTTACACACTTTAAGAGCGAGATCCACTCTGAACACGTCACTTTCAGTTGCATTAATTGTATGATTCACAAATGTAGTTTTATTGTAAGAAATGCTGAGTATTAATGTAAGATCACACATAACTGAATATAACTTCATTTTCACCTCAGCCAGGAGATATTCATGTTGGTTCTATGCACTTAAATGCGTCTCCTTGACTTTTGCAAACTAGTGTAAGCTTGCATTAGTAATGATCCATTAGAAATGACCTGTAGGAAAGTTGATGCATTGGTTTTTTGCACATGCAATGGAAACTTTGACTTGAGAAAGCATTCATTTGAACTTTTAAGTGTTTGTGAAATGTTGAACTTCAACTTGTTAATCTGTAATTCCTTTATAAAAGTGGGTTTATTCATTTGTTGCTGCCTTGCTAAGACAAATCAGTGTATTTATGATTTTCACCCAGGAAGCACTTCTTTAATTCTTATTGAAAGAGACGCAGTGCATTAAACATGACACGTTAAGTGTATTTATATGTCAGTATTTTTGTCCAAAGTTTAAGATGAATCTGGAATCTCTGCCAATTTCAGCCTGATGTATTTGGCAGCTCGTGTAATGTTGTTCATGTCTGTTAATGGACTCGTGTTGTGTGCCATCCTCTTGCGCAAATGTCATTTGTTTGGTTTTTCTTTTCTCTAACTTGAATGAATCGTCACATTTTAGCATCATACCAAATGTACCAAAAACAGTTTTTGTTGGCGTTGTTTTTCTCAAATGTCTTTTCGAATCTTAATCTCAGGGTTGAGCAGGGTTCTTTTGTGTTGTTGTTGACATTCTTACCCCGAAATGTATTTATCTTGAACTGACTAAACCAAGTTGGTCAGCGTAATAAATTGGCTTCTTTTATTTTGCCTAACGTGCTTCTAGTGTCACGCTCATTTGTATTTGCTCATATGGTTTTATCATGATGAATATGACCAGTAATAGTAGATATAGATGTAATTTCATTAGGGCCCATGAAGACAAGACATTGAGGATGTTAAATTGCGAGCAGATTTTTAATATCTCAAACGGTTTGGCCGTGGCGTTGAAACAAATTTAAACAGGAAGTGTGTTATAACTTCTGCATACATTGATTTTTACGAAACTTCAGCTGTGTTCGTTGTAGGAGGCTGATGACGTGAATGTGAAAGTCATAGCGCCTCCAGCTGGCAGCAGGAAGTGTCACTTTCAAAATGCTTTGAAATAGCCATCTTATTTTTACCCGATTTGCTTCAGTCTTCGTCAGAATAATGTCAAGACACCGCAGATGCACACCTGTGAAAGGATTCATGATATCTTGAATACTGTTGTCATGGCAATGCATTAAATGTAATATTCTTTATGGGGGAGTTTGAGGCACTTAGCATGCTTTAAATTGCATGAAACTCGACACACATCAGAGTTGCCGGCCAGAAGACATGGGCAAAGTCTTAGAAATGGTCGGGGAGAAGGGGCTATATAGCGCCACCTTTTGACAAAAGTTTGGGGGTTCGTCTAACCTACAGTCACCAAACTCGGTACATATATTGTTCTCATCAAGCTGGAAAACGTTCTAATTTACAAACATTAGCTCCGATATTTTGGTTTGAATGTGGATTTTTTGAAAAATCAGGCTCTGAGTTTTTAAGTACGCCTCGTAGGCGATTCATGCATGAAACAACGACACTGAAGATGCTAAATTGCAAACGATTATAGGATATCTGGAACAGTGTTGTCATGGAGAGGGATTAAAGTAATGACAAAAAGGGGAAACAGGAAGTGTCTCATATCGTGTAAAATCATTGTTTGATTTCAATTAAATTAAGATTGTATGTCGTCCGCCATGCACAGAGTAGCATTAGCTCCAGGGCTTGGCCCCGTCATCGCTGCTTGCAGCTATATTTTAGTTTTGTTGTTGTTTACCCATAACTACAGTGTTTTTAGCAATAAAACCAGTAACTCAAACCAACAAAAACAAACACGCACATTTTAGTCAAGATTTATTTCCGAATAAATCTGAGCTTACAGGAAGACAGTTGTATTGCAAAGACAGGATTTAGACGGGTTTCAGAGTTTGTTTTGATGATTGAGGCCCACCGACAGCTAAAATCAAATCAAAACGATCACCTTAAACCAAAACACTTTAGCACGAAGAGTGATCGATCACAAAATCTCCAGGCCTTTTCATTTGTTATTAAAATAAAAACATGGTCAGTAAGTGTTGTTGCATGTCTACGATATGTAAGAACATGATATTTCTGTTTTCCTACACTGCTGGGCCACTTTTAATGCAAAGAGAGTGATACAACTATAAGCGTCTCAGAACATACTCCCAATACATGTTGAAAGCTCATGCAGACGTGTAGCATAAAATAAAACACATATTAAGACAAACTATACCAATTCCAATAAACACCCCTTTTGTTTGTTTTCAAGACCTTCGCCCAGCAATCAAAATATATTCTAAGAACATTTTGCCAGTGTTCCCACTACGTTATAAAAACGTTATTTCTGAACGTTATTTTTTTTTTTTAAACATTCCGGTTACGCAAATGTTACAGAAAAAATGTAATGTTACATTTTATGGGAACATTACTTTTGAATCTTTTCTGAACTTTCTGAAATAAGTTGTAAGTAATATTATTTAAACATTTCAGGGGGGAAAAAATACTCCATGAATTATGTTTTTGTGCTAACGTTTTGCAGACATTAAACCAGTTGCATAAACTTGGCAACTATGTTTGACCAACTAGCAGTTTAGATAGTTAAAGGTGCAGTAGGTGATCTGGGAAATGCTAACTTTAGCCTGCTAGCATTGAAAGTATACTCTCTAAAAAAATCTTGGGTTATTTTTTCTACCCAAGTCCTGGGTTGAGCCTTTTGGGTAATTTTTGGGGTTATTTTTCCAGTGTTTGGGTAGTTTTTGTGTTACCCAGATCCTGAGTCGGACGTAACAACCCAGCGTTTGGGTAGTTTTTGTGTAACCCAGATCCTAGGTCAGGCGTAACAACCCGGCGTTTGGGTAGTTTTTGTGTTACCCAGATCCTGAGTCGGACGTAACAACCCAGCGTTTGGGTAGTTTTTGTGTTACACAGCTCCTGGGTCAGGCGTAACAACCCAGCGTTTGGGTAGTTTTTGTGTTACCCAGATCCTGGGTCAGGCGTAACAACCCAGCGTTTGGGTCATTTTTGTGTTACCCAGATCCTGAGTCGGACGTAACAACCCAGCGTTTGGGTCGTTTTTGTGTTACCCAGATCCTGAGTCGGACGTAACAACCCAGCGTTTGGGAAGTTTTTGTGTTACACAGATCCTTGGTCAGACGTAACAACCCAGGGGTTGAGTTATTTATCCCGTCCAAAGCCACGCCTCCTCCAAAACACATGAATGCGCACAGACCAGAAACGAGACGACCAGAGACAATGTTATTGGATTACATCATTTGTCATTCACCAGTGAGAAAACTTTACAGTACAGTGAGTAACAGTACTACTAAACTAAAGTTAGGTTGTTGCTGTGTGCCTGCCATTCTCGCTCTGTCTGCACAGCGTACGTGAAGCCGCTGATGACGTATGATGTCTGCGCGAACAGGCTGCGCAGTGGAATGCAAACACAGGAACACATGCATTGTTGCTACTTTAACACTGTTGCTGCAGGTTGTTTTACATGTCCGTGGGTTGAAGCGACCCCAAATAACATGATATTTAGCACCTAGAATGCGAATTTTACCAGGGGAACCCCACCAAAAATGCAGATTTTACCCCCCAGAACGTGTTTTTACCGGGAGGTCCCTAAAATGCAATTGGGCTAGTTTTGAGTAGCAAAGAGGAGGAGACTTTCAACCAGCATAACAAAACATGTTTCTGTAGAGAATCACTTATTGCACCTTTGTTAGTAAGAGGTAATCAGTCTTACTTTACCCATTCAAATTAGACCGATCTACCTTTATATCTAACTAACATTAAAAAGCTAGAACCATTCTTGAAGAAAAAAAAAACGTTTACGAGTAGTCTAAGCAGTTTATGCAAACGTTACTGGAGGAATGTTTGTTCATAACTTTGAGGGAACCTTGCCAGAACGTTTCCTGAACTTTACATCAGTAAGTCTTCCCTTTCATCCTGACCGGAAAATGATGGGTTTCAGTATATGACAGCAGCGGCGCAGATGTGTTTCACACGCACAAGCTTCATCAGGTAGTTCTTGATCTCAGTGAGAAATAAACAACAACAACAACAACAACAACAGCAGCATACAAACACGACAACAAAACGAACAATTCATTTGGCTGGCTTGATGATTTGCCCTATGTCATCTACTAAAAATTTCACTCTGAAACATTATGCAATTGTGACAGCAAAAATTTTCACATTACATCAATTCTCACATATCTTAAAACACTTGTTTTCAATGTTTTCATCAACGTCATGCAGTTATTATGTTTGCTCGCGCAAATTTGCGCTTGTTGTTTTGCGTTTCAATTTAAACCAATGTAGAAAATATAGATAAAGATAATACTTTAAAGGGGGAACACCAAAAAAATTGTACAGTAGTTCAACCTGTCAGTCTGTTGTTCACCACTACAACCAGTACAGAAGGTACAAGGTTTTTTTTGTTTTTGTTTTTTTGCAACAGAAATGTCATAAAGAAATCACAGGCGAACTCTGAGAAATGAAAAATAGGCCTACTCTAAAACATCATGAATAAAACTTTGTCCATAGTTTTCAATTAATGTTCGTCATGGAGTAGCACATCTTTCAGCCACATTAAAAAATAAGTTTGGCACAACTGTGCTAAAGTACTAAAATTAAATTATAAATATCGATGTTTGTTAATCACTATATCAACTGAAAAAATATATATTTCTAAGAATCCTGATAAATTAAGAACAATTAATTAAAAACAACAGTCTACAAGTCAGATTTATAAACACTTCGAGTACATGCGATATCTGTGACACGTTCAAACCTCGGCAAAACCTTTCGTTTTGTTGTTGCGCGTACTGAACATTAAGTAAATTAGGATTTAAATAACAAAACATCTAAATTCGTAATTTCGCACGCAGCGAATCTCAAACACACATTCACATCATCTGCTCTCATAAATGTCCCGATTCTCACTGTTTGCTTATTCACAGAAATGATTTTGATAAATTCCTCACAAGAATGAAGATCCCAGATATTCTCCTTTCTTTTTTGCTTCATATATTGCTTTAGAGACAATTAGGGGAAGCCCTCGTGTTTCTTCCCGAGCTGGAAGTGGATTTGAGCATTCAATCCACTCGTGTATTGGTTCATTGCGCGTTAGAAAGCACGGTATTTCACAGTTTCAGTGCAACGTTTCTTCGCAGACTGTTTCTAAACACGCAAATCTCTGTTAGGAATGTTAGTCGAGCGAGCGGAGAATCAAACAGACACCGAACACAAACTAAATTCGTCATTTTTTGCGTTTAAAGATGCGGTCACATTTACCGTTGCTCAGCGAATTTTCGTGGGTGAAATTCAGTCATTTCAAAAGGAATCCACGCCATCGAGGGCGAAAGATTTCGCTCATTTTCAAGTTTGTCACACAAATTCGCCGAACAAACAGAAAGGTGCTCGGTTCGAAAGTGACTTCTGTGAGAGCAGTTTTGACGATAGACAACGGATCTTTTCGCCCACAAAAATGTGCTGAATTTACGCTAATGTGACCGGAAGCCCATTTCTGCCACATAAGGAAAAAGTAAAAAATCATAACATAAAAATGACATAAAAAGTCAAACTTACACACTAAGTCATAATTATCAGATGACAAGTCGAAATTATGAGCCAAAATAATGAACAAATCGAAATTATGACATTAAAAGTCATAATTATTACATTAAAATTTGAAAATGCGACAACAGTCGAAATTATGACAGAACTTTTTATCTCATAATTTTAATGACATTCGAAGTAAAAAATTATGACATACAAAGTCATTATGATGACAGTCAAAATTATGGCATAGAAAGTCATAATTATGGCATAAAAAGTCATAATTATGGCACAACATAATTTCTACTTTCTATCTCATAATTTAAAGTTTTTAATCTGTTAGTCATAATTATAATTGTCATAATTATGATTTACTGAGAAATGGCTTAATCTAGTCCCAGACTAAAATGCATGTTTGAGCTGTTTTAACTGAAAGCAACTTAATATCTTAAAATATGTCAGTGTCATTGTTTTGTCTCAAGATGCACAGCAGTAATGTTTTTATCTAGTGTACGTTTATAAAAGTTACTTAAATATTCTAATTGAACTAAGGCCTAATCCTGGCTTAATCTAAGCCCTGTCTGTGAAACCGGGCCACTCTCTCATAAATTTGTATAGTTATGACATAAAATTATGACATTCGAAGTAAAAATTATGACCTAGTCGAAATTATGACATTCAAAATAAAAATTACGACTTAAAAAGTCATTATTATGACAGTCAAAATTATGACAAAAAGTCATAATTATGGCACGTCATAATTTCTACTTTTTATCTCATAAATTAAACTTTTTAATCTTAGTCATAATTATAATTGCCATAATTATGACTAATATGTCAATTTTTTACTATCTCATAATTTTGACTATTATAATTATGACATAAAAAGTAAAAATTATGACATTCAAAGTAAAAATTATGACCTAGTCGAAATTATGACATTCTAAGTAAAAATTACGACTTAAAAAGTCATTATTATGAATAATATTTTTATCAATAATTTAAATTTTTCATCTCATAATTATAACTGTCAGAATTATGACATAGTATGTCATAATTTTGACTTTAATCTCAAATATGACTTAGTATGTCATAAATTCGACTTATGCCATAATTATGACTTTTTATGTTATAATTTTATGTGGTGGAAATGGGCTTCCATATAATAGCGCTATATTGTTCGTCAAACTCCGTTACGGATGTGTGCGAGTGTTTGGAGTCTCTTATGGATGCGAATGCTTGTGCGCATGTTGATTGCGTCAGCTGTGCGTTCACACGCAGATCTCTATAGGCGTCGTGACCAGGATGCGGCTGCTAGGAGGACTGTCTCTGGCCGAACGCTCGTAGCTGTTGGTGGAAGACACGGAGCTGTTCGTGGACACGGAGGTGAAGAGGTGAGTCGATCCGGACTCCACGCCGTTGCTCTTGGAAGCCGTCGGAGACAAGGTCTGCTGCTTCATGCGGTCGACCAGCAGCTCCTCCTCCTCAGATGAAGAGTTCAGCGTGGCCTGATGGTGGTTTCCGCTGCTCTGGCCATCCAGCATCCAACGGTGGCTGAAATGCGCAAACACCTCCTTGACCGAGCAGCGGCGTTCCTGCTCCAAGGCCAGGAGCTTTCGGAACATGCGCAGGGCTTCGTCCGTGAAGCGGCGCCACTGCGACGGCACAGTGCCCGTCCGCCGCCTCTGCCAGCGCACAAACTCTTCGTAGAAAGTGTCGGACGGCATGGCCTTCTCCCAGGGAAAGTTCCCGGTGAGCATGCAGAAGAGCAGCACTCCGAAGGCCCACACGTCCGTGCTGTAGTCCACACAGAATCCCTCGTGTTTGGACGTGTCGCAGAGCTCCGGCGCCGTGTAGGGGATGGTGCCGCTCACGCGCTTCACTGGCGAGCCGGCGCGCCGCGTCATGCCAAAGTCCGACAGCTTGACCCTGCGACACTCCTTGTCGAAGATTAAGATGTTCTCGGGCTTGATGTCTCTGTGCACAAGCTTCTTGGAGTGCAGGTAGTCCAGGGCAATGGCCACCTGATGGACGCAGCGCTTCGCCACCGGCTCTGGCAGTCCCACCTGTGCCGAAACATTGAGAATAATCAGTCACCGACACAACAATGATCATCACCATCAGTGCTTATATCAATCGAGATTTAACCTTTTAACCATCACTGTTTAGGCACAGATCTGAACTTAAATGGTTGTAGTTCAAGAATGCTTTGGACTAAAGACATAAGGTTGGTCTGTTTTAAAGAAGACACGTGACAGATTATTGTAGGCACAGCTTTAAAAATTGCAATAGATAACAATTAGATAAATAATAGCATTACAGAAGTTTAAGTTTACTGTAAAGAAAATTTATTGAACTAAACATTTTTATTTTATACAAAATATACACTGATCAGGCATAACATTATGACCATCTTCCTAATATTGTGTTGGTCCCCCTTTTGCTGACCCGTCGAGGCATGGACTCCTCTAGACCCCTGAAGGTGTGCTGTGGTATCTGCACCAAGATGTTAGCAGCAGATCCTTTAAGTCCTGTAAGTTGAGGTGGAGCCTCCATGGATCGGACTTGTTTGTTCAGCACATCCCACAGATGCCGGATTGGATTGAGATCTGGGGAATTTGGAGGCCAAGTCAACACCTCAAACTCGTTGTTGTGCTCCTCAAACCATTCCTGAACCATTCCTGCTTTGTGGCAGGAGCATTATCCTGCTGAAAGAGACCACAGCCACCAGGGAATACCGTTTCCATGAAAGGGTGTACATGGTCTCAACAATACTTAGGTAGGTGGTACGTGTCAAAGTAACATCCACATGGATGGCAGGACCCAAGGTTTCCCAGCAGAACATTGCCCAAAGCATCACACTGCCTCCGCCGGCTTGCCTTCTTCCCATAGTGCATCCTGGTGCCATGTGTTCCCCAGGTAAGAGACACACACGCACCCGGCCATCCACGTGATGTAAAAGAAAACGTGATTCATCAGACCAGGCCACCTTCTACCATTGCCCCGTGGTCCAGTTCTGATGCTCACGTGTCCACTGTTGGCTCTTTTCGGCGGTGGACAGGGGTCAGCATGGGCACCCTGACTGGTCTGCAGCTATGCAGCTCCATACACAACAAACTGATGCACTGTGTATTCTGACACCTTTCTATCAGAACCAGCATTAACTTCTTGAGCAATTTGAGCTACAGGAGCTCGTCTGTTGGATCAGCCTTCGCTCCCCACGTGCATCAATGAGCCTCAGCCACCCATGACCCTGTCGCCGGTTCACCACTGTTCCTTCCTTGGAGCACTTTTGATAGATACTGACCACTGCAGACCGGGAACACCCCACAAGAGCTGCAGTTTTGGAGATGCTCTGACCCAGTCGTCTAGCCATCACAATTTGG
>RJVU01055667.1:948684-958716 GCA_003731715.1 Anabarilius grahami | reverse complement strand
TTAGTAAATCGAGGGAACGAATTAGTAAATCGAGGGAACTAAATAGTTATCGTGCGCATGTTTTAGTAAATCGAGGGAACGAATTAGTAAATCGAGGGAACTAAATAGTTATCGTGCGCATGTTTTAGTAAATCGAGGGAACGAATTAGTAAATCAGGGAACGGATTAGTAAATCAGGGAACGGATTAGTAAATCGAGGGAACGAATTAGTAAATCAGGGAACGAATTAGTAAATCAAGGGAACGAATTAGTAAATCGAGGGAGCGAATTAGTAAATCAGGGAACGAATTAGTAAATCGAGGGAACGAATTAGTAAATCGAGGGAACGAATTAGTAAATCGAGGGAACGAATTAGTAAATCGAGGGAACTAAATAGTTATCGTGCGCATGTTTTAGTAAATCGAGGGAACGAATTAGTAAATCGAGGGAACTAAATAGTTATCGTGCGCATGTTTTAGTAAATCGAGGGAACGAATTAGTAAATCAGGGAACGGATTAGTAAATCATGGAACGGATTAGTAAATCGAGGGAACGAATTAGTAAATCAGGGAACGAATTAGTAAATCAAGGGAACGAATTAGTAAATCGAGGGAACGAATTAGTAAATCGAGGGAACGAAATAGTAAATCAGGGAACGAAATAGTAAATCGAGGGAACGAATTAGTAAATCAGGGAACGAAATAGTAAATCGAGGGAACGAATTAGTAAATCGAGGGAACGAATTAGTAAATCAGGGAATGAATTAGTAAATCGAGGGAACGAATTAGTAAATCAGGGAACGAATTAGTAAATCAGGGAACGAATTAGTAAATCGAAGGAACGAAATAGTAAATCGAAGGAACGAAATAGTAAATCGTGCACACGATTTAGCCTAATATTTTTTTCCTGCATGTCATGTTCGGGGCTCCGTACAAAATACCCAGTTAGTTCCCAAAACAATCGTTAGAATAATAAAACCTAAAATTAACCATTAGAGAACGTTTCATATACATTGTTTTTAGGTTTTCACAAAAAAAAAAACCCAGTAACTTTCTCGCATGAATGTTATTATTTGACTCCCAAAAATAACCAAACGGGAACCATATGCTAACGCTAGGGGAACGTTCTCGCTGCGTCCGAAATCGAATACTTCTCTACTATATAGTGCGCGAAAAACAATATGCGAACAGAGTAGTATGTCCGAATTCATAGTATTCGAAAAACTGTAGACGAAAAGTATCCGGATGACTTACTACTTCCGGCGAGATTCGGAAGTGCGCATACGATGGACACTTTACTATCCCATGAGGCCATGGGAGAGGATTTGTGAATGGAGTTGAAGGGACGTAACTGATGTTGTAGGTCATGTGACAGTACCAACATGGCGGATGTAGTACATCCGAATTCATTCATACTACACACATTCGTACTATATAGAACGTACTTTTTCAACGGTCGTGAAATAAATTTAAATTTAAACGTAGTACCTACTCACAGTACGCGATTTCGGACGAAGCTTCTCTGTGTTTGCTAGCTAGTTTTGCTAGCTAGACTGTAAAAAAAGGTAAACGACGCACCTACACTCCAGTGTGCCAATATGGCGCTGACATCTTGAGTCTCGAGTCTGCACAAGTCTGCGCAGTAGTGAGCGTGAAGTGGAGCCGCGATATCAAGGCCCCGCCCACACTCCCGCAGAATCGGTTAATAAAGCAGAACAACACATTATGTCGGTGTGAAAAACAGTTCTGGAAATGTAGAAATTAAAATCTCCTCCCGAAGATCTAGAAAAAAGTCAGTTCGTACTTCAGTGATTACTTTGCTTATCAATCTCAGCTGTCAATCATCACGTTAAAACCTGCGTTTTTATAGAATCAAATAACTAACTAAAAATAAACTTATTTAAAGAACGAACACTTTAACTAACATCAGCGTGATAAAAACGAAAAACGAAAAACTAAAATGGCAGAATCCGTCTTTGGAAAGATATTTTGACGTGAAATTTTACTGTTTAGTTTGTCTCATGTGCCATTACATTACATGGAGAGGGCGGGGTTTATGACCTATTCTGCATCCAGCCACCTGGGGGCGATCAAGATGCTTTGGCTTCACTTATCAGGACTTGTGAAGTCAAACGGCTGAATCCCAAATGGCACACTATGCACTTTTGGTCCACGAGACTGTAGGGTGTCCCATTCATCATTTTAGGTTTCAGAAGGGTGCTCATGAGCGCCCCCTTTGCGCCCTCAATGCACACTTCAGATTAGCTTTAACCGGCAGTCAAAGGCCCTGTCCCAAATGGCACACTTCATGTGCACTTTCAGTCTTGTGGACTTACAATGGCCGCTGCGTGCGCGTGTCCGTTAAGTCCACTAGACCGTACGGTGTCCCATTCGTCATTTAAGCTTAAAGAAGGGTGCTTGTGAGTGCCCCCTTTGCGGCTGCTATACACCCTGGATGCGCACTTCTGCTGAGCCCCCAAGACTGTGAGCTACGTGGAGGACTTTACCCGGCAGTCAAAGCGGCATTACGTCGTGAAAGTGCGGACTCAGAGGAAGACCGTGAGGGTTTAGGGTGCCATTTAGGCTGCGTTCCACTAAAGTTTTAGACACACTTGCGAACTTCCCTTAGCACTTCCCCTTGGGGGAATCCCTGCCGCCATTTTGAAGTGCGTTCCAGTTTGTGAAGTGGACGAGGGAAGTTTATATGGACAGACCCTCTCTCCCTTGATTTTGACCGAGAGCGAGTCTACTTCATATACACTTCCGACAGCTCCGTAACCCACAATGCAACACGAGTGTGACGCCACCGCATATCACATTTAATTTACCCCACCACAAACAACTCTGTGATATATTTTTTTATATATATTTAAAATACAGATATATATAGAATGCTGCATTAAACAATTTTGTAAGGGGAAAAAATTAAATAAATCAACTCCATAGCGGATTCAAAGTGATCAAGGGCTTAGGACATTTCAATTGACCCTTCGCAAAGACCCGCCCCCCTTAGTTACTGTTGCTTTGTCCGACAAGCCATGGCGCTGTGACGCCACACAGAGTGAGAAATACATCGCGGAGCAAAGAGGACACTGACAACACGTCGACAGACAAGACAGAGCAGGTTACTTATGATATTAAACAAAGTCCCAGCTTTCAAATTGTGTCATTTGTTAAGAAATTCGAACAATAAAAACTGTTTTGTGTCAGATCGCTGTAGCGCCTCAGCTCAAGCGGCTCGTGAACCGATCATCTCTTCCTACTAGTTCATTTATAGCGTCAAAATAAACATGAATGAACATCAGAAGGAATGTTGTTTCAAATGCGGAAAGACGTAAATACACACTATTTTTCAAGTTCAAGTCCACCGAGGTTAATCTAAACTCCTGACTGCTTTGTCGGACAAAATGGCAGATTCGTTATGACTGGTTAGATCGCTTGTCAATCAAACTCCCGGTGAAGGGTCAATTCAGCCCATTGCAAAGGTTCCGCCAGTAGTGGGCACTCATCCGAGTCAACGAAACTGAGGGAAGTTAGCGAGGGAAGGGCATAAATAAAAACAAATGGAACGCAACCTTGGGATACAGCCAAAGTCTCTTTAGGAAAGTTAGTTCACTCGGCGGCCATATTTGCAATGCCTCCGGGCATCCATTTTGGGTATCTAAGACCAAGTCCTATCTATTTGAATGGGGGAATCCCTAAATTTCAAAAACTGCTCGGCGAACTCACAATTAAATAACATATTTCAATTTAGCGACACAATCTGACATGAACTGTCCCATAAATGTTGTTTCTTATGCTCAAATAACGTTAAAAAAGCTTGTTTTTCAGGCTAGACAAGCCGATGCACGAGTCTCAGGTTTCTGTGGGAACTAGAGCTTCTAACGGCAGCTGCAGTGACGCAACGACTTTATCAATCAGCGATTGGCTCTTTTACTTAGAAAGCGGGACGTATTCACAACTTCTTGGTCTTTAAATATGACTGAAAATGAAAATTAGCATTCTTATGGAAATATGATATTTTGTAATTATCATTTAAATCGGATTAACTTTCAAATTGTTTGTTATAAATCAACATCTCAGGAAAATTTTATAGGGTTTCAAATCAAAATATGACTTTCTGTTACGAAACAGGGCATTGATTTCATACATGACCTCTGTAGAGGACTTAAATCATGTTTATCAGGCATCTTGTAGGAGATACGAGAAGGCTTTCCTGTAGCTCAGTGGTTAGAGCATGGCACTAGCAATGCCAAGGTCATGGGTTCGATCCCAGGGATTGCACATACTCAGATACAAATGTATAGTATAATGCAATGTAAGTTGCTTTGGATAAAAGCGTCTGCCAAATGCATAAATGTAAATGTAATGAATAGGGACAGAAATTATATATCAATATACCTATTACTTATTATGTAAATGTTGCCAATTATTACTCCCATTATTTCACTTTTTTTCATTACATGTTGCTCCAAGAACACATTAATATGCAAATTAGATACATTGTATTGAATGACTATTTTACCCACATATTGCATAAAATAAAATGGTATATCAATTAATTCCATTATATCAATGTTTTTAAACAACTTAGTCCTGGTGTCCACTACAGAGGACATATCATATATAATTTTTCAAAAATGTTATTTTTTACTTGGTTTCTTATGCTCTAAACAATATAATTTTTTTCCCTGGGTCTCAGGAGGATATTGCGAGTTGCAGTTTCTCCCATTAACTAATAGCAGTGAACCGTCTTTCTATATAGTCTTTGATAGAGTTCAACTTATATTGAACTCAAAGAGACTGAATTCACTTTATTTCAGACATTACATCAACGTTTCATATGATGACATCTGATGTCATGTAAAAACAACCAGAACTCAAGATTAGTTTCCCGCCCTTAATGTAACTGCTGAATAAATGTGTGAATACACACCCCTTCTTATTTTACTCTCTCTCTCTCTCTCTATATATATGACATTAGTACTTTGTTTTCCTTCATAGTATTAAAATATTGCACATATTTCAATATCGTTTGTTATTTGTTGTTTTCTCCAGTTTTATCTATAGTTTGTATGCAATGCACATTTGTTCTTAATTACTGCTGTTAAACACCAAACAGTGTCCTTAATATCCATAAAGACTTTTATCCAATCAATCCATTCATTTTCAGAACTTTTTCTTTATTTACTGAATTGATAGCAATCCAAACAGTGAAGTTGCACTTTTAAAGTAGAGTTTATAAACTATATTCTTTTAATACACGACCAAACAATTAAACAGGAAACGTTGATTGTTTAAAAGGAACTGGCCATTAAAATTGTGCAATATTATGTATCAGTACAAACAGTAGTTAAAAACACGTCATCGATGAACAACTGAATACAAACCGGGCAGAATTGTGCATTTAACATTGATCAGACATGTGTTATTCTAAAGACGGCTACACAAATAAAAACAACTCCAGAGACTTCGAATGCAGATGCTGGGCGAGATTCTTGATGCGACAGAGACGGACGTGCTGCACGTCGCCAGCGCCGTACACTCGATATATGTGATATCGCTCTTTCTCCTTCAGTGCCAAATCCAGCTCGTTCGCAGACATGTGGATGAAGTGTCGATCTCGCCTGACAGTCGTCTTCACCTCCACGAAGATCTCTCGTGTGCCTCCATTCGCGGCGAAAGTCAGCTTGAAGTCGCACGCGCGGCCGCTTTCCCCTTTCTCGTTGAACCAGGTGATTTCGCTGGGCCCAGAGCTACCGCCGTTCTCTTTCCAGTGAGTGAGGAAGGAGAACACCAGCTGCTCTCCCCATTGGCCAATACAGGCCGTGTCTTCTTGGTCTTTGGGGAGCACCAGGGTTTGAGGCACGGAGCAATCCAGCTGGAGATCCTCCAGGACGTCCTCCGGACTCATGGCTTTGCTCCACACCGCATTATCCAGCGTTATGGGCGGACGCGGTCGGCATTCAGCTCCCTGAAACTGGCTCAACACCTTCTCAGGCGCCTGGGTTGAAGTACGGCTTCTAGAAAGAAGGGAAAATTGTTGAAATGCAATGAAAAGCAAGAGACAATAAAAGATACAAACCATTTTATCCATGTTCATCTTTCTTTAGTGTGAAATGATGCTGTTTGAGTTATTCTGAAACGCCTCCATTGAGTTTTCTTCACAATATTCCTCATTTAAATAATTAATGCGCAGAATAAAGGGGCGGGGCCTGGTTGAGTTAGTAGTGTGTTGAAACTGCCGGTTATGGTAAGGGGCGGGACATTTCCCAAACACCAATCACAACACACTGCTCCAGCCGACCAATCAGAGCACATTGTGCTTTTCAGAAGGAGGGGCTTCATAGAGACGGGAACTAAACAGAGCGTTACTGACAGACTGGGAAGAGAGGAGCTGCAACAATGGAGAATATGAGGAGAATAATCAACATTCAATCTAGTAGAGGTCTAAAAACAAAATGGTGTAATAGATCCTCTGTATTTTATTAAATAATTTGGACTAGAAAATCAAAGCCATATGTCTAAACACGTCGTGTTCCAAATTTAAAGTTGATATCACAAAAATTAAGGGTTTTAAAGTAGCGTTTTTATGGTCCAATTTCAAAACCGTTCTCACAGGATAAATTTTGAGTGTTTAAGCTTTTCGAATTCATGATTACTAAAAGCTTTGAGGGGAAACACGGGGACAGGCTATGAAGAAACACGTACTGTTGATCTGCTGCTGAAGACGCTGCGCTGCTTTCATCCGCTGTAGTTTCATCTTGTTCATCCGAAGCAGCGTTCGGCTTCACAGGCCGCTGAGGACTGACATCCTGCACCGCGGCCTCTTCCCTTCGCTCTGTGTGAGCAAAACCATGTTTAAAAACTTGTTTTTGTCAGCTGAAACCCTTTGAGATAAAACATTTTCTGTAAAGTCATCATGACTAGTCTTTTCTATTGTGCCGCTTCGCAAACAAGAACAAATGTAGGGCTTGATTTTGTCTGTGTGGAATTGATTGGATGGTTGTGGTTTGCTATTGGTGGATCTCATGTGAGTGACAGGTTGCAAATCGATTGGTTTATGCTGAAGCCATTTATGACTTTAATCCGATAAAGGACAACACGTTTAAGCATTGTCAGCTTATTAAGGCTGTGTGAATCACGAGAGCGTCTGGACCTGATCGTGGGACGGCACTGCTTGCTCTGGGAGCCTGTTCATGTTGAGGTCTTGCATCTACATGCCCTGGAGGATCTGAGGTCCGCTGATGGACACCGGTACTGGACGAGCTCCTCTCGACTCCTGATTGAGCTGGAAGCGTCACTGGACCCAGAGGAGCAGGAGGAGGCCACATCTTCATCACCTCCTCCACAGCTTGGCTGCTTGAACCTATAAAACACATGTGTCATGAACTCGGGTACAACTGCTAATATACAAGAATCAACGATGTCCGAGGTCAAAGCACATGATTTACTGATCTAAAAATACAGGGTTAGTTCACCTAAAAATGAAAATGATGTCATTAATTATTCATCCTCATGTCGTTCCACACCTTCGTTCATCTTCAGAACACAAATGAAGATATTTTTGATGAAATCCGAGACTCGTCCATAGACAGCAATATAATCAACACTTTCAAGGTCCAGAAAGGTACTAAAGACATCGTTAAAACAGTCATGTGACTGCAGTGGATCAACCTTAATGTTATGAAGAGACGAGAATACTTTTTGTGCGCAAAAACAAAACAAAAATAACCACTTTATTCATCAATCTCTTCTCTTCTGTTATTATCTTACGCAGGTGACGCAGTAACACAGTGAAGCTTCCGTGTTTACGTCCGAATGCCGGCTCAGTATTGGCCAAAGCTGATCATGTGATCAGCACGACGCATGCGTGTGACGCTGATGCAGAAGCCAGCTAATAATGCGTCGGCGTTTTGACGTAGAACCTGGAAGTGCTGGACGTAAACAACGTATGAGAATGACACAGAAGAGAAGAGATTGATGAATAAAGTCGTTATTTATGTTTTGTTTTTGCGCACAAAAAGTATTCTCGTCTCTTCATAACATTAAGGTTAATCCACTGCAGTCACATGACTGTTTTAACGACGTCTTTAGTTCCTTTCTGGACCTTGAAAGTGTTGATTATATTGCTGTCTATGGACGAGTCTCGGATTTCATCAAAAATATCTTAATTTGTGTTCTGAAGATGAACGAAGGTCTTACGGGTGTGGAACGACATGAGGGTGAGGAATTAATGACAGAAATTAATTTTTTGGGTGAACTAAGCCTTTAAGAAGAAACATATATAAAACTGAATTTTCAAACATTCAAAATTTGTGTGTTTTTTGTAGACATCAGCCTATCGCTACTCAAAATCTCAAAACTTATGCAGCTGCAACAGTAAAGTCATTTGTCTGTACCTGAACTGCCGCCACCTGTTTTATTCAGCGAGGCTTTAGGCGGCCAGCAAACCAGCCGGTCCTCTTTATTCGGATCCGTCTGCATTTGGTCCTCCTGCACGACTCCTGAAGGACGGACTGCAAACGCAAGCACCATCAGTGATAAACACACCACAGATCAACGCTGATGTTTCATCACAAAAACTCCTCAATTTTAAAGCACAAAATGATGTGTTTCTACAGTTAGGACTGGGTCGAAAAAAATAAATTTCTCAATTTTAATCGATTCTCATTTTGATGAACTGAAATCGATTCTTAAATCCCAAGATTGGACTTTTAGTCTGCTGTTTTCAGTTGATGTGTGAACAAAACTTTACCATAATAATCATAATAATCTTTCAAATTCAGTCAGTTTTATCTTGAAATATACAAGCAATAAATGCATTTTTGATTCTTTAATGTGTGGTGACAGAACCGATCATCTCTTCCTCTTTACTACTAGTTACAGCAGCAAATAAACGTGAATGAACATCAGAAGGTATGTTTATATTTTCTATAAGATACAGAACAACTTTCTGAAATTAATTATGTCTCGTGTAATCGATCAATCAGTTGTAACCGCAGAAAGAATGTCACGTAACGTCACTCAATAGTTAGCTAGAAAAATAACTCTAAAGAGGAGCATTTTGATAAATATATATTTTGATAACATATTCATATTTTTACCTAACCTGTTCTTCATTAATTTATATATTTTTGAATAAAACCGGCATGAAAACAAGTGTTTATGACCATTTAAATGTTTATATTTCAAAAGATGAATTGGAGTAGAAACATTATTATGTAAAAAACTGCCTTTTGTGCAATTTAAATGTATACAAATCAGTTAATTTTAACCTTTAATATCACAATAATGTACCAGCTGACAGGGTTCCTGAATTGTTTACAGCATTAGTTGAGATTTTTTTTTTTTTTACTAGAGAAAATCTGACATGTACTGCATATCTGATGTACATCCAAAATGAATCAGTATTGAATCAAATCTCAAGCATGTGAATTTGAAATGGAACGGTGAGATTTGTGTCGATGCCCAGCCCTTGTTATTCATGCGTGTCTGGCTGATGTGCAGCTGAGCAGAGAGAGAGAGAGACGTCTCTTCTCTTCGCCTTGGCAACAGCTGCGCTTTCATGTCAGCAAGACGAGCGGGAAACAAACACACATTAGCATATGCGCACTGTGCGTGTGGTGCGAGAGGAATGATGAAATGAGGGCGCAGATTAAACTGGAGAAGAAATCAAAGGGATCAACACAGCTGTTAATTTCTCCGCTGTGCGATGGATGCATTCAGACTCGGTGGAACACACTGTCTGTTCCTGTCGGCTCGCTTCAGGGACACAAAGCGAGATGCTTACCGATGGTTTCTGTTTTTACTTCTACGGGCTGTGGCGCTGGGACGTCCCATGGTTCCTCATTTGCAGGGAGTTCTTGAGCGCTCTCTCGGTCCAGAAACCTTTTCAAAGCAGCTCGGTCCTGAGTCACACAACAGACACACATTCATGTGATGGAAGCAGTTCAGTGTTTTATGATTCTATGGATTTGTATGAGGGTCATCAATCAAGTAGAAATTTGAACCAAAATAATTACAAGACGTGCCAATTACTTGATCACAGTAC
>RJVU01055667.1:886910-947794 GCA_003731715.1 Anabarilius grahami | reverse complement strand
GTTTTTAAATTTTAGCACTTCAGCGTAAACTAATGGAAAAGAGATCATTCAGCAACTCGCCGAAATCAAACAAGCTTACTTTTTTTATTTTTTATTAATGTATATTTTATTTCAAGTTCATTTTTTATGGTTTTAGTTAATAATAACAGCCCTGCACCACATGATATTTTTAGAGACATTATATTTAAACTCTTTTTGAAAGTTTTTCAACCATATGAAACCAACATGAATACAAAGAGCACATCTGGCACATATGTGAATAAAAACAAATTCGCCATGTTATGTAAATTGATATAAATATGTTTGCCGATCTCTGCTGAAGAAAGTTTTAGTAGTTTATAAAAGGTCAAAAATTAACTACTAGTGCAATGTATGTATGGCTCGGGGACTATTCACTCAGAGGCAGCATTTAGTGTTTTGCAGGCCATAAATTTTGTCCCAGCTCTGAATCACTAAATCTTGCTTTTGAAAACAAGGACAGAGTCACCTTGGAGTACAGCTGGCATTACTCATGCCCGCAGGCTCAATTTAATCACAATCCGACTCTGATTTAAACACTATACTCACATTAATGCACGAAACGAGGCCCTGGAGAAACCGCTCCAGCTCTTTCGCAAAGGTCTTTTCTGTGGTGAACAACTTCACCAGCTCTCTGCAACAATATAAAGAGAGATGAGCCACACGCGTGAGGACTGAGAAGCGTAACGTGCTGAAACTACAGGGCAGACGCTGTACCTGCCGATGTCCAGTCTGGCCGAGAGGTGGTCTTTGTGGATGTACAGCTCTTTTTTGTCTTTCAGGAGACAAATAATATCCTCGCTCTCAAAAATCGGGTCCTTGTCCGGCACCTCGAGCCGATAATGAATATACAGCTTCCCGACCTGCACAAACACAAACAGTTCTGTTTTGAAAGAAAGAATATGATGCAACAGGCAGCAAGCTGTTTGAGAAATCTGTTGAGTTTGCATTGGGGAGAAACGGCACCTGTCCGAAACTCAGCGAGCTGATGCGTTTGGCAATCCCACTGTCCTTCAGCTCACTGTACATGTCTTCAAAATCGGCATGGTGGAAAATGAACCTCTGGATGTAAGGGACGAGCTGCCGCACCAGGGTCTGCAGGGCGGGGCAAGGCCTGTAGAGCTCTGTCTGCGCTTCGGTGGTCACGCACCGCGAGAGTCGCTCCACCCCGCAGATCTCCAGGAACAACTCTCGGTCGCGCTCGCTGAACGCCTCCTTCTCCAGCTTGCCTGAGGACAAGAGAACAGGGAAAACTACGTTAAAAACTCTTAACCCTTTGGTTTTGTCCGGTCATTTTAGACTGAAAGAAAAAAAAATATTTTGAAATTTTAAAAATCGCTACTTCATCGGAATGGTATGAAACTCTTTGTGATGTGACCACATATACATATATATTCATTTTTGTTGAATTTTGATGTTACGTGTGACAAAATGTCTTTCTCTTTCAAAATAAAAAAAAATTAAAAATAATAATCTAAACCTTGACAAAAAGTAATCTTTGAGAAATGTCTAAATATATATCCAAATCCACAGCTTGATAAAAATAAGTATTTATGTCTAAAAACAAAGAGAATTTACAAGCCTCTTTATATAGAGCGATACAGGCATCTAGTGGTCATACCACGGCATTACAGATGTTTTTCTTTTTTTACTCCCACCAGATGGCGCTAATCTGCCCTCAGAAATTGGATTTTAAAGGCATTATCTCTATTTTAACATTAAATTGAACTGAAAAGTAATTTTTTGCATTATTTTCAAAAGGAAAAACTGATCATAATTATTGCATAAATATTAATTAGTTCCATGAAATTCTCTCAAAATACAAAATAAAAAATATTATTCAACAAAAAAAACAGATTTTCCAGAAAATAAAAACTTTAAGGTGTGAAAATGCATGCGAAATTGAAAAAATTATGAGATGGGAGGAAAAACGATATTTCAATTATTTTGCGTTCCTTCGAGGAATTTTTTGGGAAAAGTCAGAATTGTGAGATATAAACTCGCAATTGCGGAAAAAACAAAAGGCAAGAGTTGTGAGATAAAAAAGCGCAATTACATTTTTATTTTTTTTATTCTTTGGCAGAAACGAGACTTCATAGTAAAGCACTTTAAAAAAAATTAAAATAAAATTTCAAGTTTACTGTAAAACAAATGTAGCTATTTTATTTTATACAAAATATATATTTTACAAAATAAAGTTGACTCTAAAAAGCCATAACTCCAAATTTGAAGCTGATCTCACAAAAATTGAGGTTTGTGTGAGACTCTGTTCAGGCGCTTTACCAAAAATAGCCGCTCGGCGACAAACACACTCCATTAAATGTTTTTGATGCATTTCCCTGTCATAACTTCTATCACATAACACCGGCCATACATGGAAACGTGAGTCACAGATCTTTCGCACGATATGAGTTGTCAAGTTTAACTGAAAAAGATTTGATTATAAAATAGAGCAGTACAATTTTGTAAAATTTGAAACATGACTCCGCCCACTAGGGGGAGGAGCCAGCGGAAAGGATTTAAAGTACCATTTCCATTGTAAGGCAATGTCTGATGTCAAAGTGTTTAAGCTTTTGGATGATACCTAACTTATGATGATTACTAAAATATGTGAGAGGGAAAAAATGCAATAAAAATGCACAAAGTGGCATGAATTGGAGAAGTTTCTATATGGATTGATGTCTTGATCAAACGACTAACAACATGATGTAAATTCATATATAGGCCAATTTTTATATTATTTCAGAAACTAACGTGTATTATTTTGTTGTGGATGTCCCAACTGGGATACAGAATTTACAGAGAGTTTAATTAAATGTTCATTATATTTTGCATTAGTTAAGGCAATACCAGCAGGTTAAAATTTTGTTATTTTGCAAGATTGCCATTTCGAGTCATGGTAAATAGCATTGCCAAAGTTTGCATTCTACAATAACAGCCACACATACACAGATGTATTTTCACTAATGAACACGTTACCTTCATGCTTGGATTTGCTGGCTGCTCTCTTGGCTGCGGACGGCAGGTTGAGCAGACAAACCGAACTATGCGATTTGAAGATCTTCTCCAAGTTTGCGCTGTCTGCGATCATTGGCTTATGAGCTAATGTGACCCAACCGCTAGTCTTGGTGGGGAAAACTCTTTTACGGGACACCATTTCTGTTAGGACCATAAAATGGATTAAGACCAGAGCAGGATTCTGCAGACATCACCACCAGCTCAATAAACACATGACGTTAAGATCTCACCCTTCAGAGAGCTGCAGTAGTAGGAGTCCAGCTGTGCGTCTTGATCCTGCTCTCCGTGAACATGCATTTTACATTTATCAGCTTTTAGAGAGAGAGAGAAGCATATCAGAAACGTCCACATGCCAGTTAATGGATGATTAAGGCAGGATATCATTTGATTCTTACCTAGTTTGGCAAAGATGACCGAGACGTCTTGGACAACATCTCCTGTGGCAGGAGACGATTCACAGACAGCCTCCAGCAGGGACACGTACTGCTTCATAGAGGGATTGTACTCCACTTTAAGAGACTGAAATGATAATAAAGGCTCTTAGAATACGTTTATTTCAGTATTAGCCATATAAAATGGCACCTGAATCACCTGTGTAGATTATCAGTCCATATTAGTAGGGCCCTTTTTATTTTGTCCAAAATTCCTTGGGTTTTTTTTACATTTTTTTCTGGATTCTGTTTTAATGGTTTCATTAATTTCATGTCTAAGGGGATGTCTAATCAACTGAATTTATAAAATTTAATAATTGATTAAAATGTAACCATAACAGCCCTATGAAATGTGTTTTTTCTTCTTTAGTTTAAATTTTGATTCCATTTTAATGGTTTCATTGAATTTTAATAAAAGATGTCTAATGAACTGAATTCAAAAAGTTTACAATTTAATAATTTATTAGAATTTTAACAATAATATGGCACTGTGAATTTTTTTTTCCCCCCTCAAATTTTCTGTTTTAATGTTTCTGGATTCAATTTTAATGGTTTCATTAAATTTTAATAATAAAAAAATGGATGTCTAATCAATTTCATTTATAAAACTAAAAAAATAATAATTTATCACAATTTTAACAATAGCAGGGCTCTATGAAATGGGTTTTAATTTTCAGAAATTCTGTGTTGACTTTTAATATTTCAAGATTCTGTGCTTTAAGATTTAATAACATTTTATTATCAAAAAGGAGGTAATCAAAGCAATGCATAAGACATTAAACGATTTAATTAAACTTTTAAATTGTACAATAATTTTTCAGTTTTTTGGCTTATTATTGTTTACTGTATAATTAATACATGGATGAAAAATGGTGTGATATTGCTAAAAAAATTTGTTTCAATGAACTGTATTATTGTTAACATTCTGCTGTATAATAGTAATATACTTCTATCATAATTTCTTCAAGTTAAACCGAACTTTTATTATGGCAAGACTTCTGAGATTCTGTGTGTATTTTAATGAAGTGATTTGATTAAGTGTACGGCTTTACTTTTAATTTATTCATCCAAAATTGCCAAATTCCATGACATTCGTCATTATATAGTAAATTCCATTTTTACAACTAGATTCCTGAATTTTGTCCACTTTTTCCACATTGCATATATTATAGATTTTATTTTTATTCATCTGTATCAATATTGGAAATCTTCTTGTACATGCTCAATGAATATTGCCTTTGCTGTCATCTACTGCTCACTTAAAGTTAACCTGTAAAATCATTATTAAATTAATAACACAGTTAAATGTATTATTTTTTGTTGCAAATCTCAAAATGAAAATCCATTTTTCATACAGTACACTGCAATGTTGTGATGTCTACATTCACAATTTTAGCTTTTAGGTGTTTAATAAAAAAAATAAAAATAAAAAAGTATATTGGCCATTTCTCAGCCAGAACATGACACTGATTTCCATCTTATCAGCCAGAATTTTCAACCCTAAACAAACCTTGAACATGCTTATTATGTCCGGCAAACCATTATAAAATGGTGCCAAGACTTTGGGCTCCTGTATCCCGCTGTCAGGCCGTCGGATCAACTCCTTGTATCTCTGAAACATGCCTGTCGGATCCCACCAGCAAACCTCTTTGAGATGATAGAAGCGCCCAGAGCAGTGTTCATCCTTCCTGTAAGAGAAGAAAACTGCACAACTGTAAATGCATGCTGGTTTTGTAGGGATCTGAGGGATGACATGGATTTTTAATTATGTTCCTTGAGGTACACTTATAATGTTAATAAAAAATTTTGCACAAAAAAAAATATATATATATATATGCAGAAAAATGATTATTTTCAACCTTCTGACCCTCTGTCTGAAATGATCCATTTTTAAGACAAGATTTTTAAGATTTCTCATGTCAGGACCGCTTTAAATAACATGTATGTTTAAGATGTGTATATCTGACCTGTCATACTCGATGAAGACCGCGGGCGAGTGCTGGAACAGGTCTCTGAGCTGGACACTATTGCACTGGGCATACAGATACCGGTACACTTCACGGATGTGATCCACTGTAGTGGTGAAATCTGCTCCTTCAGACTCCTCCGACGGATCCTCTGACACCCTCGTGCACCAGCGCTTCAGATATCCAATCATGTCCTCCACTTGCAGACTGTGTCTCATTCCTGCACAGACATTTATATGATATGCACCATTGAAAGGTTTAGCATTGCTGCTCAAGAAACATTTCTGACTATTATCAATGTTGAAAACACTTAATATCTTTGTGGAAACTCATACATTGTAGTTTTCAGGATTCTTTGATGAATAGAAAGTTCAAAAGAACAGCATTATATATATATATATATTTCATATGGACTTTAAATCAATACAATTCTACCAAGTGTAATACCGGAATATGGAAACTTCTCAAATGCCTTCAGCTTTACCTATAGCTCTGGTGAATTCGCTGGGCGTCTGCACGCTGTGTGCATAATCAACGTGGGAGCCGAGAAGCTGGTGCACTTGTGTAGAAAAGATGTAGACAGATTTGGGCTGTAGGTAAACCACAGGATGGCTCTCGTCCCACGTCTCGTCTCGTCTGTGCGCAGGAACCCAGGGCAGCTGCGTGAGGAGGTGACAGAAGGAGGATTTGACCTCTCGCACGGATCGGCCCTGGCTGTCCAAGACCTGTGACCTGAGATACTGCGAGTACTTCTCTCTACAACACAAACAGGACAGGTTTTCAAGTAAAGAGACATGCATTGGCTTTATGTGAATAACAAGTACTGTAACTAATGCTAGCATATTTCAGTTAAAGCATTATCTAACAGTAATGGGACCTTAATGTAAAGTGTTACCATAATGTTTTATTACTCAAGTTTTTATTTGATTTTACAGTACAATAGTATACATGTAGTCTGCAAACACATCATTACCGCATGGCGTAAGCTGATCCTGCAGCCAATCAGATTGCTTGCTCAACACTCAAATAGTCAGGTGTAAGCTAGTCCTCTGAACCCCTCCTCAAGCTCCTCTTCTCTTATATCAAAATCCTCTCATATTTCTCTTTAAAATTTCTCATTTTAGACTTCTAATTTATGATCAGTGTTCTGTTTTGCTCTATCCTTTGCTCTTCCGCGTTCATCATTGCGTCACGCGTCGGAAATCCGCCACAAATTGATGCATACAACCATCTGCCAGAAGCTAGTTATTATAGTTTATAAAGTTTTAAATATAGCAATTTTTCTTAAAAAAAACCCATCGCTTCACTTCAGAAGGCCTTTATTAACCCCCTGGAGCTGTATGGATTATTTTTATGATGGATTGATGCATTTTTTTGGGCTTCAAAATCTCGCCCCCAATTCACTCCCATTATAAAGCTTGGAAGAGCCAGAATATGTTTAAATATATCTCCGATTGTGTTCGTCTGAAAGAAGATAGTCATATACACCTAAGATGGCTTGAGCGTGAGTAAATAATAGAATAATTTTCATTTTTGGGTGAACTATCCCTTTAATAAGAAACCACAATTAGATCCAAATGTATTCAGACCCATTTCAAATCTTCCATTTATGTCTTTGTGTCGGCCCAATTGTGCTCCTTCTTGCAAAAAAAATTATACTTATGAAAAATTTGAGTCAGGATTCGGGCCTCATCATAGCACAGAAACTGCGCTTGTTAAAATTACAAAGGACTTACTTCTAGCTTCTGACCAAGGCTGTATCTCAATACTAATGCTACTTGATCACAGTGCTGCGTTCGACTCTATAGATCATAAAATACTCCTAGATCGACTACAAAATTACACTGGTATTCAGGCATTAAGGTGGTTTAGATCGTACCTATCAGACGGTCACCATTTTGTCTATTTAAATGGGGAAAAACCTAAGATAACGTCAGTAAATTATGGAGTGCCACAAGGCTCTGTGTTAGGCCCTCTGTTGTTTTCAATATGATACTCCTATGATATATTTCAACACGACCAGATGAAACCTCTAAATTACCCAAGTTGGCAAGAGTGTGTGTAGGATGAATTAGTAATTGTCTTTATTAAATTCAGATAAGACTGAGGTATTACTTAATGGACCAAAAAGAATACAATCTGCATTTACTTCATCCTTTTAGAGTTGAAGACCTGGGTGTTATATTAGACAGCAACTTGTCCATCGAAAACCATATTTCATTTATTACAAAAACAGCCTTCTTCCACCTCAGAAACATTGCTATGGAACATGTTATTTGTTTCTGATGCAGAAAGTTAGTTCATGCATTTATGACGCCTAGACTAGATTACTGTAATGCATTACTAGCTGGTTGTCCTGCATCCTCAATAAACAACCTACAATTTATCCAAAATGCAGCTGCTAGAGAGAAAAAATATGATCATATAACATCAATTTGATCATCTGTACACTGGTTACCTATTAAAGGATTAGTTCACTTTCAAATTAAAATTTCCTGATAATTTACTCACCCCCATGTCATCCAAGATGTTCATGTCTTTCTTTCTTCAGTCGAAAAGAAATTAAGGTTTTTGATGAAAACATTCCAGGATTTTTCTCCTTATGGTGGACTTCAATAGACTCCAAACGGTTGAAGGTCAAAATTACAGTTTCAGTGCAGCTTCAAAGGGCTTTAAACGATACCAGACGAATATAAACGAAACGATCTGTCATTTTCTAAAAAAAAAATATTTTTTTAAATTATAAAAAACTAAATTGTCATATACAATATGCTAGAGCAAGTATATAACAATTAGTTCAAACTTTGACCTGTGGAGGGCAGTAATACACTTAGCAGCGTCTACACTGCCGGAATTCTAATAGAGAAGAAGAAGAGAGCTAGTTCAAGATGAGCATTTATGGTTAAAAGTATATAATTTTTTTTTTTTTTTTTAAGAAAATGACAGATCGTTTCGCTAGATAAGACACTTATTCCTCGTCTGGGATCGTTTAAAGCTGCACTGAAACTGCAATTTTGACCTTCAACCGTTTGGGCTCCATTGAAGTCCATTATAAGGAGAATAATCCTGGAATGTTTTCATCAAAAACCTTAATTTCTTTTCGACTGAAGAAAGAAAGACAAACAACTTGGATGACACGAGGGTGAGTAAATTATCATGAAATTTTAATTTGAGAGTGAACTAATCCTTTAAGTTCCGTATCAATTATAAAGTACTGCTACTGATTGAAATAAACTAAACCTAAATATGCAGTATTTCAGTCTGAAAAATGAGTAGAAGCAGCACTGCTGTGGATCTGGCCGAGCGGGTGGACGTGGTTTTGCTCATGAATGTAAATGGAGCATAAAGCAGGGCGACGTCAGGCGGTTCAGGCGAGGCCAGCAGACGGAGGACAGTATGATGAGTCACACGCTGCATCTGAGATCAGGGAGGGCGACGGTTCAACCAACTTAAAAATACATGGCATTTCAACAGTGCATCTGAGGAACTGTGCTTTACATAAAATCGAGCGACCAAGAATAGACTGATGCATGTTTCCCGATTAGGATCTGACGTGGTTTTATGGTCATCAGACACAGTCCATTAAATAAACAGGCCAAATCCGTCAAGCCACACACACATATGCTAGAGAGCAGCCAAAACAAAGCACAATATTTTCTCCTCTTTAAAGCTTATGAGATCAAAAGAGATAAAATGCAGATGACGATTTGAACGCCAGACTAATATCCATTTCCTATGTGCGACCGGAGAGTTTCAATAATCTCGATTAAAGAGCTGTTCGCAGAGCAAATGTGGCAGATTGAGCGTAAGTGGAGTGGACTTCTCCACAACCAGCTGTGAATCATGAGGGATCAAGGCATTACTTGCTCGGTGTAAGAGTTCAACCACTTGGTCTTTCCCGCCATAGAGAGATCTGACACAGGAGTGAAGCAGAATCTATGTTATGCCTGCATTGCTATTCACTAGCTGCAGCTGAATGTCCAAATCCACGGCAAAATAACTGTTATTTACCGAGTCGTGACCTTGCAGTCTAAATTGAAAATGATGAGCTGAAGACGTTCATTGTGGCAAAATAATACCAATCTAAACATGCACAAACAATTATGCAGCATAACCATTATAGTATATATATATATATATATATATATATATATATNAGACCTTCGTTCATCTTCAGAACACAAATTCAGATATTTTTGATGAAATCCAAGTTTTAAAGACATGGTTAAAACAGTCATGTGACTGCAGTGGTTCAAGGTTAATATCATGAAGAGACGAGAATACTTTTTGTGCGCAAAAACAAAACAAAAATAACCACTTTATTCAACAAATTGAATAAACTAACTATTTTCGTTGCAGCGCTTCCAGGTTCGACGTCAGAACGCCGACTCATTATTGGCCGACGCCTGATCATCACGTGATCAGCACGATACATGCGTGTGATGCTGACGCAGGAGCCGGCCAATAATGAGTCGGCGTTCTGACGTAAACACGGAAATGAGTACAAGTCTGACAGGGGAGAGACAAATCTGTTGAATATAATCGTTATTTTTGCACACAAAAAGTATTCTCGTCTCTTCATAACATTAAGGTTGAACCACTGCAGTCACATGACTGTTTTAACGATGTCTTTAGTACCTTTCTGGACCTTGAAAGTGTTGATTATATTGCTGTCTATGGATGAGTCATAAACCTTTTGGATTTCATCAAAAATGTGTGTTCTGAAGATGAATGAAGGTCTTACGGGTGTGGAACGACATGAGGGAGAGTAATTAATGACAGAAATTTTTGGGTGAACTAACCCTTTAAGCGATTAGTTGACTAATCGCATGTTTATATTAATTTAATTTCTTAAATATGTACTGCGGAGAATACTAAACCATAATGAGCGTTTAATATATATAGGTGTAATATTGCCTATTCCGTGCTCAAGCGCACACATAAAGCTGCCGCAAAGCACTAGCAAAAGTAATGATTATGACTGTGTCTGGAAAAAAATAGCATTTTTTATTAGGAGACATTTTAATTATTTATTAATAAACTAAAGATAAGTTGATGATGCTGACTCGCCATCTCCGCAGTATAGTGAATGCGCTTATAGAGAGAAATGCAACTTTCATACTAATATAATAAGCAGAGAGTATTTCTTTTCGATTCAAATTAGTTTGTTTAAAAGTAGACATTTCAATCTTTCTATAGATATATTTCTCATGTCTGTGAGGCAAATATACGCTGAGTTTCGGTTCATTTTTGTGACGCGCTCCAGTTCAGGGAGACACAGACGGCAGAAAGCGCTTCCTGTTTGTGTTCTTTATTTTACAAAAGCACAACGTTTCCATGTTATTGTGAGTTTACACAAATAAAAGTAGATCCTTTACAGTTTCAAATGATCTGTATGATCGAAAATGACAGTATTTTAAGTAGTTTCTGCTGTTATCGGGTAAAAATGCCAGTGATCGCGCCGGCGCCTCCATGTCTCGCAGTAGCGCTGTATACTTCATCTTCACACTCCATACAAACACTTGGATACGCACCTAATAGCGCACATTAATCTAGGTTAACATTACAGCGAGCGGACATGTAAAGTTGCTACTACTTGCATGTTTCCAAATGATAAGCCATATTTGAGGTTGATGGATGACAGGCGACATCACAGCAACTGGTTTATTAGGCTGCTGTCACTTTAAGAGCTGCCGCGGCTGAACATGACTCATGACATCTCATTTCCTCACAACTCTTTAAGTTCATTTAAGACGTTATTTAACTCATTTAAGACTGCTCTTATGAGGATACTCCACAAAACGGGCATTTTGGCATAATTCTGTGTGTTATTGTTTGTTCAAGCCTGAAAGAGAACTCGATACTGTAATTTGTATGGAAGTGGGGAGCATAAATCTTCTCTGTTTACAATGGTTTATTTACCCTGCGTCCCAGTTCTTGTCCAGCAGGCTGATGAGAGCTCGTCTCTGCTGTAGTTTGGTGTGAGCGTCCAGCTGCTCTACGGTGGCCAGCGTATGAAACTCTGAGCAGTGATGATCCTCGATGACATACGGCCCATCTACAGGCTTAGGCCACAGTTCACTCTCCACTGCCCACGGACTGGACGCCTGAAGAGACATTAGACAGGTTATTCAGGCTCATCTGATGAAGTGGGTCACTGGGAAAGACAGTGTTTCACAGTAGCAGCTACTGTACTCTGAGCGCTTATGAAGATGAGTTCAGTACGCAATATGAACGTACTACAAAATATGCTGTTTTTTAATCCTATATGCTGTTGTAATTATTGTTATATTGGCGGCTTGTAATGTTTTCTGACATGCAAAAACGAGTTAATGAGTTATTCATTTGAACGAATTGTCAGGCACAGTTAATGTCATATTTGAGCTATTGAAAATATAATCAATGTTTACAGTGTTTCATGGTTACATAATCAACCATGTCTGGTATTTTCAGCTGTTCTCATTGAGGAAAAAGACTTACATTCACAGAACAGCATGTGTGCAACGTGTTATTTAAGACAGCAGGCCACAAATGGAATTGGAAGTTGAGGAGTTCAGCTTTGACTTCCCCCTTTTATTACATCCAATTAGTGCCCATTTTGCACTTTCACTCCATTAAATGGCTCGCAGCGGAGAGCGCCATGATTGGCTGAAATCGAGGCTGCTTCTGATCTCACACCACAAAACAAAAGCGAGCGCTGACATGCTTCATTAGTTTGCCTCCCGTTGACACACTTCAGTCTGAGAGTCACACGCACACATTCTGGTGTGTTCACTAACACAGATCCGTGTGCGGTTTCCATCTTACCAGTTCAGAGGCCGTAAAGGTGCGCTTCTCCTTTTTGAAGATAAGAAGGTCTCGCACTCCCAGTGAACTGAAGATCTCTCTCCAGCCGCTCACGTCTCTGTCTGCCCTCAGATAGCAGGTGTCCAGCAGGACCCAGTCCACACCTGGGAAAGGAAAAGAAAATGATTGGTTGAGTTTGAAAGGGCTGGATGGATTCTGGAGTGCCGGCTCTGTTCCATTGCATAACGCTCCGTGTTCATGCACAATTCATGCTTTTGTGAGTCCCTACAAAAGACTTCTAGTTCGGTGCTTCATTTCTAGGGTGAATCAATTAATTGGGACAATCATGAATTGTGAAGCTTATTCCAAAACAGAAGTCATTTTATTAAACTGAAGATAACATTTCAGTATGTTTGGTTTACAATAAGGTTCCATTAGTTACATTAACTAACAATAAGTAATACATTTGTTACAGTCTTTATTAATCTCTGTTAACATTAGTTTATGAAAATACAACTGCTCATTGTTAGTTCACATTAGCTCAGGTCCAGTAAATAAAATTAAGAGATCTGATTTTAATAACGCATTACTAAATGCTGAAATTGATCTATGATCTAACATGCTTTAGAAATATTATTTATTGTTAGTTTGTTAACTAATGTCATTAATATGGAAGTTTGTTTCTGCACAGAATAAAAAAATTAAAAAAAGGTAACTGTGACTTTATCTCGCAATTTTAAGTTTATATCTCAAAATCAGAATGGCGAGTTATAAATTTGCAATAAACATGCAATTGAGAGAAAAAGTCAGATTTGCATGATACAAACTAACAATTGAGAGAAAAAGGTCATAACTGTGCAATAAAAACTAACAATTGAGAGAAAAGGTCATAACTGTGCAATAAAAACTAACAATTGAGAGAAAAGGTCATAACTGTGCAATAAAAACTAGCAATTGACAGAAAAGGTCAGAATTGCGCCATACAAACTAGCAATTGAGAGAAAAGGTCATAACTGTGCAATAAAAACTAACAATTGAGAGAAAAGGTCAGAATTGTGCGATACAAACTAGCAATTGCGAGATAAAGGTCAGAATTGCGCGATACAAACTAGCAATTGAGAGAAAAGGTCAGAATTGTGCGATACAAACTAGCAATTGACAGAAAAGGTCCGAATTGTGCGATACAAACTAGCAATTGACAGAAAAGGTCAGAATTGTGCGATACAAACTAGCAATTGAGAGAAAAAGGTCAGAATTGTGCGATACAAACTAGCAATTGCGAGAAAAGGTCAGAATTGCGCGATACAAACTAGCAATTGACAGAAAAGGTCATAATTGCACGATACAAACTAGCAATCGCGAGATAAAGGTCAGAATTGCGTGATATAAACTAGCAATTGAGAGAAAAGGTCATAACTGTGCGATAAAAACTAACAATTGAGAGAAAAGGTCAGAATTGCGCGATACAAACTAACAATTGAGAGAAAAGGTCATAACTGTGCAATAAAAACTAACAATTGCGAGAAAAAGGAACAATTGAGAGAAAAGGTCATAACTGTGCAATAAAAACTAACAATTGCGAGAAAAAGGTCAGAATTGCGCGATACAAACTAGCAATCGAGAGAAAAGGTCAGAATTGCGCGATACAAACTAGCAATTGAGAGAAAAAGGTCAGAAGGAGACTGTCTAAACATTTTAATAATTTATTGCTAAACTAGTGTTTTGTGTGTTTTCAGCTGCAGAGATTAAGTCGATGGTTTTGACTCGTTATCCCCACAGTAGTGGACACGCCTATATGCATGTTTCATACGGATTACATGTGAATAGGGTTAGAATATTAATAACCTGATAATATTTGTTTTAGCTTTGAATTAGTTTATTTGAAAGTAGACATTTCAAGCTTTCCGTAGATATATTTCTCATGTCTGTGAGGCAAGTATATGTTGAGTTTCGGTTCATTTTTGTGGCGTGCTCAAGTTCACTTGAGACCGAGATGCCAGACAGTTTGTTTGTTTTCATTATTTTACAAAAGCACAATGTTTTGATGTTATTGTGAGTTTACAGAAATAATAGCTAACAATTTACAGTTTAGAATTATCTGTATGACCAAAAATGGAGTATTTTAATTTAAATGCAAGTGATCGCGCCGGCGCTTTCATGTCAATTAGCCATTTCTGAGTGAAAGTAGTTTTAAAGTAAATCCCACACCAAATGTTTTCCAGTGTACTTTGTTTACCAGGGAGCATGCTGGGAAGGTCAATGTTGTCGTACTCTCTAGAGAATTGTATTTTGCGCTGCGAGGGGTAAAGGAAGCCCTTGCTGGTCAGCACAGGTATGTCTGCGCCGAGGCTCCTGTAATCCTGATCCTGAGAGTGCAGTTTGATAAACACCAGGTAGCTGACGACGACGTCCTCTGGCTTTTTCTAGAAGGAAAGGGAATTAAATAAGAATGTGAGGCACATTCATAACAGATGACAGCACATAATGCATTTCACACGCTTGATTCAGTTTCAAACATCTTGGGGTGCGCTTCCTGAAAGCATCGTTAGTCAACTACGGTCGTAAATCCCATTGAACTCTATTGGTAACGACAGAACTTGCGACCATAGTTCGCTTTGGGAAACGCACGCCTGAACAGTTACGAATCACCTAAAGATGCATAAATCTTATTCCAACTTGATTGTATTTAATATAAAGGACACAGAATAAGCAAGCTGTGCCATAAGAAAAGTTCATCATCAACACAGGGTGCATGATATCAGTGCCATATTAGTATTGGCCAATATTAAAGTGTTTTTTAATCATTGTTAATTATCAGTATTTATCCATCATCTAATGTTCACTTAAAGTTAATATTTAAAAACTCTAATTAATTAACACTGAACACTCCTCATTTAGGGGTCACACTCCTCATTTAGGGGTCACACTCCTCATTTAGGGGTCACACTCCTCATTTAGGGGTCACACTCCTCATTTAGGGGTCACACTCACACTTTTCCTGGACAAAAATGGCGAACACCTTAAAAGGAACTTTTTTTTCCCCAGTAAAATCATTGTAATATATTTTTGTTCAATAATATTTGTAATTATTTTGTATTTTGAGGGAATTTTATGTAATAAGTAATATTTGTGCAATAATTATGATCCATTTGTTACCACAATTTTGTAATACAATATAATTAATTATAATTTATAAATAATAATATATTGAATAATTNTAAAAGTCACTAATTGTGTACCATTCTGATGAAGCTGCGATTTTTAATCAAAAGTGACCGAAGAGCACCAGAGGGTTAAATGTAATCTTTAGAAAATCTCAAAAAGAAGATCCAAACATTTCATAATGTACATAGCAATGTTTTGATGTCCCGGTGGTGGATGAGGAGAGGCCCCTGATATGATTGTAAAGCGCTTTGGGTGTACAGTAGTACATAGGAAAGCGCTATATAAATGCCTCATTCATTCATTCATAACGTCATTCATTTTAATTTTCGTTTTTTTGTTTTATTTTTAATGTATTTAAATTTATGCATATAAATTAATACATTTTAATTTTAAATTTTATGAAGTATCATACCAGGAAAATAATTATTGGCTTATCATTAGTCCAGAATTTTAATATCATGCATCCCTAATGTGAACCACTGGAGGTTTAAGCTAATGATGTGGCATTACTGACGGTCTTCCGTGAGGATCAGATCTACTATTAGCGATGCACCGAAATTTTGGCAACCAAAAATAAATTTTCGGTTTAGACTAAACAGTTTTGGAGGGCCAAAACTGAAATCATTTTTTAAACCGATCATCTCTTCCTCTTTACTACTAGTTATAGCACCAAATAAACATGAATGAACATCAGAAGGAATGTTGAAAAAAAGATACCTCCAATATCAGTGTTTCAACCGCGGAAAGACGTCAATAAAACATTTGGAGAACGATAATGTCACGTTATATTTAATGACCATAAACTCGATAGTTAGCTAGGAAAATAACTCTAGATAGGAGCATTTTGATATTACATAATTATATACTTTTATTTATCCTGTTCTTTAATATTTAATGTTTGAATAAATTCGTCATGAAAACAAGCGTTTTTGCGTTTAAACGTTTACATTTCAAAAACAAATTTGTGTTAAAACATAATTGTAATAAAAAAACTGCCTTGTGTTCAATTTAAAAGCTTATATGCAATGGCTATACGGTATATATACGGTTTTCCGCTTTAATTTTAACTTTAATTTTGGTTTTGGTCAAAAATACATTTCGGTGCATCACTATCTACTATGAAGTCCAAAAGACACAAAGCAAATGGTTTGATTATTAGTTTTGGATGGGATTTGGGCTGGAAAGAGCGGAAAGGTTATAGGTTAAAATCCCGCTGGAGCAAAAGCTTGCTCCAGTGGAATTGTTGATGCATCAAGTGCACTTTGGATAAAAGCATGTCTTCCTCGGATAATGCAACACAGGCTCTCTGACCTCCCAGGCTTTGCTCCTCAGCACCGGGTAGATGTGCTGCTGCAGAACCTGCTGCGGCTCCAGTTCATGGACGTTGAGTCTTCGGAGCAGCTCGCGCACCTGCGAGTTTCCCAGTTCATCCAGACACACCAGCAGCTGCGGCTCCACAATGTTCAGGTCCTGATACAGAGCCTTCAGATCTAGAGGGACAGGAAGCATGAGAGTGGCTGAATGACCCACTTCCTGTGGCGCCCGCTGTGAGCCTTTGGGCCCAAATACTGATGTTTAATTCATCCCTTCCCTGCTTTTACTCAACTCTACCTGACACACAGCGTTAACGTGGCTCTTTTCCATTCAGCTGGAATTCATATTTTCACCAGCTCTGTGTGAGGACGAATATCTTATGACTAATCTGACAAGAAAAATGGGTCATTTATCAATGTTCAAAGAGAACCGCGTCAGGGAGTTATGAAGGTTTGCTCCAAAACTCAGATTAGAGGACAAATTCATCTGTAGTTTGGCTTTCATTCACAAAAATGCCTCTTTTTTGACTGCAATGACGCAGGTAGTGCGTCTTTCTCTCCTGTGACTCACTATATTGATTCAGGGAATAAGCAGGAGATGATGAAGATCATTCATTTTGCAGACAGGTCTAGAGAAGTCCAACAAGTGCGGCTGAACAGCAGGCATGAAAAACAACTCCTGATGGACTACAAGACTTTAAAGTTAAAGTTTATGTACCAAGGAATTATTCTAGATGAATCTGTTCAACAAACCTCATTGGTTCTCACACATTCGATCTTCCATATTTCTGTATTTGATGAGTTCTATGTTATGTGCATTAATCAATGTTTATATATGAATAAAAGCCTAAATTAAATCTGTTCATCATAATCGCGTCACTTGTATTAAACTTCTCATGTCTGACACGGATAACGATATCTGCTGTTGTTTTCTTGATGAGTTTAGAATATCTATACCTTAGTAAATTACTGCCTCAATTAAAGAAAAAAAAACAAAACAGAAAAAATACAAAATATTTTATACAATAAATTTATAAATAAATTTAAATTAAAAATACATTTGATATTTAAATATATAATCGGATTTGACATTAACCCGTTTAGGACTGTGCTTTACGAGGATACTCACCGATAATGGACATTTCAACATAATTTTGTGGGTTTTTTTTGTTTGTTTAAGCGCAAAAGACATCTCAAATCGCTACAACAGCTTGATCATATAATGTAACACCAAAGGATGCCAGAAAAAAAATGATGCTTTGTAAATTCTGTCAAATATTTTTAACGCGTTAAACAGAAAATAACTAATCACAAAATTAACGTGTTATAAATAATTGTTGTAATAAATAAATATAAGAATGAATCAGCTGAACAAATCAAATGAATGAATGACTCAATGTCTTACTCATTTAGACATTTACTGCCACCTACTGGCAGTTTGTTTCTTATTTAGAGTATCATTTCATAAAAAATAAAAAAACATATTTCCATATTAATAAAAAACCCATTAAAGGTATAGTTCACCCCAAAATTCTGTCATTTACTCACCATCATGCTTTTCTTATTTAACACAATAATAACTTTAAATTTTTGTTTGAGGGTAATTTCGCAGCCAAATTTGATGTGCGATTAATTAAATGAATTAATCGCCACGTTGTGTAATTAATTAAATTAAAGATTTTAATTGCTTGACAGCCAATATATTGAATTATAGTGTATTTCAAATAAACATATACAATAAACATACACTACCATTCAAAAGTTTGGAAACATTACTATTTTTAATGTTTTCAAAAGAAGTCTCTTCTGCTCATCAAGCCTGCATTTATTTGATCAAAAATACAGAAAAAAACTGTAATATTGTGAAATATTATTACAATTTAAAATAATGGTTTTCTATTTTAATATACTTTTAAATAAAAAAACATTCTGTAATGCAAAGCTGAATTTTCAGCATCATTACTCCAGTCTTTTGTGTCACATGATCCTTCAGAAATCATTCTAATATGATGATTTGATACTCAAAGTTAGAAACAGTTGTGTTGCTTAATATTTTTTGGAAACTGTGATACTTTTTTCAGGATTCATTGATGAATAAATAGTCAAAAAGAACAGCATTTATTCAAAATATAAATATTTTCTAACAATATAAATCTTAACTATCACTTTTTATCAATTTAACACATCCTTGCTGAAAAAAGTATTAATTTCT
Organism: Anabarilius grahami; assembly: GCA_003731715.1. Classification (NCBI taxonomy): domain Eukaryota; kingdom Metazoa; phylum Chordata; class Actinopteri; order Cypriniformes; family Xenocyprididae; genus Anabarilius; species Anabarilius grahami. Next base: position 928,884 of record RJVU01055667.1, on the reverse strand, counting down.
TCCAAAAAAAAAAATAACGAAAAAAAATACTGACCCCAAATTTTTGAACAGTAGTGTATATTGTTACAAAAAAATTAATTTAAATAAATGCTGCTCTTTTTTTTTTACTTTTTATTCATCAAAGAATCCTGAAAAAAAGTTTCACGTTATAAAATAATATTAAGCAGCACAACATTTGTAATAAATCATCATATCAGAATGATTTCTGAAGGATCATGTGACACTGAAGACTGGAGTAATTCAGCTTTGATCACAGACATAAATTATATTTTAAAGTATATTATAATAGAAAACCATTATTTTAAATTGTAATAATATTTTACAATATTACTGTTTTTTCTGTATTTTTGATCAAATAAATGCAGGCTTGATGAGCAGAAGAGACTTCTTTCGAAAACATTAAAAATAGTAATGTTTCCAAACTTTTGAATGGCACTGTATTTAGCTATATTTCTATTCAAAAGTTTGTTTTTATGCTCACCAAGACTTCATTTATGTATTAAAAATACAGAAAAAAACAGTAAAAATTGTGAAATATTATTACAATGTAAAACAGCTGTTTTCTATGTGAAAATATATTAAAGTGTAATTTATTCCTGTGATCAAAGCTGAATTTTCAGCATCATTACTCCAGTCTTCAGTGTCACATGATCCTTCAGAAATCAAGGATTCTTTGAGGAAGAACAGCAGCATTTATTTGAAATAGAATAACATTATAACTGTCTTTACTGTCACTTTTGATCCATTTAATGAATCCTTGATGAATAAAAGTATTAATTTCATCAAAAAAAAAAAAAAAAGTCACTGAACCCAATCTTTTGAACGGTAATATGAGGTAAACCAAGATGTTGAAATGACGTATTTAAAAATTGTACCTGTGTTAGCTTGCGTCACATCACTGAGAGGGAAGAAAACTCCCTCTGAAATAAGAGAAACCACACTGCCGTTGGCCAGAGGAATCATGGGAACCTCTTTGAGGGTCTGAAGCAGGGCGTCCACTTCATACTCCGACTCCAGCGCACGGAAGTTACACACCAGCAGCCTGGCCAGCTTCTTCAGCTCATGCTCTGAGCAGAAAGACAACGGTGAGCATTATGAATCCCTGAAATCAAATGCAACTACATGGCACAAAAAGTGCTCCACAATCAAAGCAGAAGATGTTTATTGTGAGTCGACTCTTCACACCTGACTTGAGTGAGCCGTGTTGCACGAGCTCTCTGGCCATGGAGCATGTGACGGTGATGATTTCAGCGGCTCTGAGGCGATGCACGCCCAGCGCAGTGAGCAGGGAGCTGGAGAGGCGCGACTGCAGCACTGGATGCAGGTACGACAGACTCAGGCCTCGACACAGATCCTCTCCTCCAATCACGTCCTGGATCAGACGGTCCTGACACACGGCAAGCTGGGAAGGCTGCTTGAACTCCACTCTGCCCTCTAAATAAAGAGTCATCTCAGCAACTTTAACGTTCATAAACATCAGCTTTCCACAGTCGGAAATGAATGAGGGATAAATATATTGCATATACAGTAGTGACCAACAGGAAAATATACATTATGATCCTTAATGGAAAAGTTCATTTCTGACCCTGGTCCTTACCATCGTCCTCTTTCGCAGGGAGGCACGGTTTGCCCTTCAGCAGCTGAATGATCTGATTGGCCACAGGGTTGAAGAAGTCCAGGATCTCACTTGGTTGAGGGATAAACTGCAGGAAGTAACAGAGGCCTCCAAGCCCACTGAACTCTGGGTGTTGCTGTGGGATTTACATGGCATGCAGTCGTTAGGACTACAAATGTTCCTTCGGGTGACCAAAGAAGCATAAAGAAAGCCGATAGCAGTTTTTATTTTCTTGCAACACGCTAAAAGCAGCTTTATAAGCCTTGACCTCCATCTGAAGCTGGAGTTAAAATGCAAATAAATGGAGGAATAAATGCACTCCTCTCTTACGCTGAAGACATCCATGGCGTGAACAAACAGCTGCGGGATCTCGGAGCGGAGCCACTGGTTCCAGGAACTGTCCCGGTCCACGTCCTCTCTGGAGGAAGGGATGTCAAAATCACCTACAGTACAGAAAATGATGTGACAGTGTTATATTAGTATCTTTCATACAGTATTTTTAAAGAGCACCTATATACAGGTGTTAAACCTTGAATGATGAAACGGAAACCAAAGCTGCGGAGTGGAAGAAAGGCAAAGACGGGCTGTTTCTGAGGCTTCACTTCATCACTGAGCTGAAACGCTAGGGCCAATTCTGTCGACTCCACGTCTTCTTTAATCTGCAAAGGAAAACAGAGACACGCTGTCAATGTCAATGTAGAACCTAAAGACATCCTGATTTAAAAACATGCTGCAGTACTGAAGAAAAGCTGATTATATAGGGTGAATTCAGGTTGATTGGGACACTTTTTCCCAGTCATCTCAATGGCAAAAAGTGTCCCAATCACTCTGAATTCACCCTATATTATAATTATATATTGTTATAATTATATATAATATAGCGATTCACCCTATATTATGCTTAGTCACAATAGTATAGATTTTTTTTAATAAATTAAACAAATAGTAAAAATCTAAAACCAAACATTTAAAATCATTTTCAGAGGAGCATCTTTACATTTAAGCATCAAAGCATTATAATGTACATTGAAGAACTGATTTTAAAAAATTGATTGAAAAACTGATTCATTTTGAGATTTGCTAGATTACATTTAACAGTGTTATTAAATTACTTTTTTTTTTTCTAAAGATTGAGCATAATCTACGTGTATAAATCAGGGAAATTATAATTTTTTACATTTACATTTATGCATTTGGCTGACGCTTTTATCCAAAGCGACTTACATTGCATTTTACTATACATTTGTATCTGAGTATGTGCAATCCCTGGGATCGAACCCATGACCTTGGCATTGCTAGTAACATGCTCTAACCACTGAGCTACAGGAAAGCTTTTTATATATAAATGGGTCATTGACGAATAAAGCTTTTAAAAGTAATGGAGATATAATTAATTTTGGAGTTTTATTAAGTGTTAACAATGAGATTATGTGGTTTTTATAATCAATTAACTCTGCTTTTGTCATTTTCTTACAAGATTTGTCACCAAAAGATGATATTTTCAAACTATTCTAACAGGCTGATATCTAGCTAGCTAACAAAAGGAAAATCAATAATTTTATATTTAGTACAAGTTTTTAAAATATTACAACATTTTCCATGTTTTATAGCGGTTGAACCGAACGACCTGATGAAAACATGAATTTTTCAAATAGTTAAAAGAGAGTTAGTTACTTTGCTTCATGATCATGTGGTCCTTTGCAGGTGTCTGAATGATGTCACATCCTGTCACATGATACTGACCGCATGACATGATCCAAAATGGTCCCTTTATATCGGTTACTCCGAATGACATCAATGAAATTTATTTTCCGGACATTCTTTCTCATAACAAAGCAACGACTTCTACACACAATTTTAATATCATTTTGCACCATGTTGATATATGATGTTATAAAATCATGCCAGAATTAAAAATATATACATTTATTACATTTTAAGATATTTTAATCACAAATGAATGGTTGAACGGTTAAACCGAATGACCTTTTGACACTTCAGAATCTTTAAAATACCTTTATATGTAGAAAAATATAATTAAAACCTTTTGGATTCAATAAAAGGGATTTAGTTGTACTACCTTACATTCTTTGGATGTCATATCTTTGTTTTTTATTATTATTATTAAGGCCTTTGGACAAAAAAAAAAAAAAGACCCGTCACGTCATTGACCCAAATGCAAAAAATAAATAAAAAATGAACAGTTAGGGGTCGGTACGATTTTTAAATGTTTTGAAGAGTCTTCTGTTCATTTAGGCTGCATTTATTTGATCAAAAACACAGTAAAAATAGTAAAATATTATTACAATTTAAAATAACTGTTTTCTATGTGAATATATAGTAAAGTGTAATTTATGTCTGTGATCAAAGCTGAATTTTCAGCATCATTACTCCAGTCTTCAGTGTCACATGATCCTTCAGAAATCATTCTAATATGATGATTTGATGCTCAAGAAACATCAATTTTGAAAACAGTTCATATTTTAGCGGAAACTGTGATACACTTTATTTCTCAGGATTCTTTGATGAATAGAAAGTTCAAAAGAACAGCATTTATTTGAAATAGAATCTTTTGTAACATTATAAATGTCTTGAATAAAAGTATTGATTTCTTTAAAACAAACACCAGCCAACTTGAGAGTATCTGAAATGTTGCAGTTTGTTGGCTAGTGTGCACTAGACTCTAAAATACAAATATGTGTCTCCAGTATTAAAACTACAAGTAAAAGAAAATTCACAAAGGAGACGGACAGAAAGTGCCGCTCCTGAGAACAAAAGGTACAAACGGTCTCAAGAAACACATTCACTGCACTTTGCTAATAAGCTTCCTTGCATGAAGTTTGAATGAGACGAGAGTGTAAAACATTTCGCTCCCCAGAGGAATAAAGCAGTGGAGCGCTCGCGTAACATCCTGATCCGCAAACACAGCACAATAATGGCCAATTAAAAGAAGGTAAAACTGGGACAAGGACGCAGGTAAATAATACAGAAGCAAGTCTCATTTTGTTGCCTTCGTTTTCGTGCACATATTTCACATAAATGAACACATAGTTGTGTGCGAGACTTGCCTTTTTCGGGTAAAGCATTCTCTTGACCACCAGCCAACGCTCTTCACCACCATTAGTATGTGCCACTTCCAAGATGTTATGGCTCAAATCTCGGCGTGTCATCGACACCAGACGCTTCTCGGCCTTCAGATAAAACAAAACTAATGTTAGATGCAATTAAACCTGTAAAGCCTGACAAATGAAATAACAGTCAATACTAGGGCTGGGTATTGACACAATTTTCACGATTCGATTCGATTACTATTCACATGCTTTCGATTCGATTCAATTCGATATTGATTATTTTGGATGTAGTATTTCAGTTAGAGTTCATGGCAAATTTTCTAGAGGAAAAAAATCAACTAATGCTGTAAACTACACATAGGAGTCAGTTGATAATAATATTGAAGGTTAAATTAACTAATTTATACACAAACACTTAAATTACACTCAATGATGTTATTACAAATAAAGTTTAGAATTACATAATCATATTTCTACTCCAAATCGTTTTTTTTTTTTAAATATAAACATTTAAATCGTGGCTGTCAGAACTGATTTATTAAAACATGCATTAAATATTGAAGAACATTAAAAATTATAATCAATATGTAACGGTGCATATCTATATTTATCAGAATGTTGCTTTCTAGAGCACTTTTCTAGCTGACTAATGAGTTTATGGTCACTGAATATGTTTTTCTGAGGTAAACGTCACGTGACATTGTTTACGAGCTGTTTTATTGAGTCTTTCCGAGGTTGAAACACTGATTGAGCGATTACACGAGACATGATACGGATTTCAGTAAGTTGTACTGTATATTTTAACATACCTTCAGATGTTCNATAATGAATATGTAACGGTGCATAGCTATATTTATCAGAATGTTGCTTTCTAGAGCACTTTTCTAGCGGACTAATGAGTTTATGGTCACTGAATATGTTTTTCTGAGGTAAATGTGACGTTACGTGACATTGTTTATAAACTGTTTTATTGAGTCTTTCCGAGGTTGAAACACTGATTGAGCGATTACACGAGACATGATACGGATTTCAGTAAGTTGTATTGTATATTTTAACATACCTTCAGATGTTCATGCATGTTTATTTCACTGTAACTGGTATTAAAGCGGAGGAGAGGATGATCACATGCTTCTCTTTAACTGAGGCGCTAAAGCGATCTGTCACGCCACATTAAACAGCGCCAAAACGGTATTTATTTTTTGAATCTCATAATAAGATGGACGTCATTTGAAATCTGAGACTTTGCTTCATATCAAAAGTAACAAAGATTATTGCGATTTATTGGATGGGAGACGCTGCATATTCTGCTCATTCATCAACTGAAAACAGACTAGACTAATCGATTCTTGGGATTTAAGAATCGATATCAGTTCGTAAAAATGAGAATCAATTAAAATCGAGAAATCGATATTTATTTACCCAGCCCTAATCAATATATAAACAAAAAGTTTGGATATGTGATGCATTAGGTTGCTGCAGATCTTCACCTCATTGAAGATGGTGATGGAACGGAGGCGATGGAGGAAGAGAAGGAGAGAGGGATGCACATCATGGAAGAGGTTTTTAGTCTGGTAGTTCTCTGAGCGCAGGGGAAGGTGGATCTTTGTAGTCCATCTATAATAAAAAGACACCAAAGAGCCGTTTCATAATAACAACAAAATGCAGCATAAAGCATTATGAAATTATTTGATCATTATGAACACATTTTCTGGCAACTCTCTTGTGATTATGTTTAACCTTTGTTCTGCGATCTCTTTGGCAGCAGGGCTCACTGCCCTCTCCTGCTCGACCCAGTGAGGCAGGATGTATCCCATGGGGCCGCTGGTCTTGTCGAACTGGATGTGGAAGCCATTGGAGTGGATCTCAGGACAGTCTGTGACTTTAAAAACCGATTTAAAGCCGATGCCCTTTTGTCCTGTATGACAAAATAGTGGAAAGGTTGTGGGAACATAGATGTGGTTTATCTATGAACTCCTGTGAACACTTGTGACGTGATTTCCAAAGGAGGGACTCTTATTTATCATTCACTTACTTATCATTTACTATCCTAGTCTGTTATTGAGCTGGTAAAGAGTCATTATTAGATTCAAATTCATGTTATTTTGAGTCAAACTTGTATTTTTAGGAAATTTTCTTTTAAAGCTGTGTGCAACTGAAAACGTTTACAACCCTATGATTATACAGTGGATACAGGTGAGGTGAGGTCTGAGACGCATCAGAAGAGATCGATGTTTACACTACAAATCAGGGCTGCACAGGATGGATGGATGGATGGATGGATGGATGGATGGATGGATGGACGAACGGACAGACAAAACCATAGTTGGACGGATGGATGGACGGAAGGACAGACAGACAAAACGACAGAGACAATGGATAGATGGATGGATAGATGGATGAACAAAACAGTGATGGTTGGATGGACAGAAAAAACGATTGACAGACAGACGATGGATGGATGGATGAATGGATGGACGAACAGACAGAAAAAACAATAGATGGATGGATGGATGGATGAACAGAAAGCAATTGATGGATGGATGAACAAAACAGTGATGATGGATGGACAGAAAAAACGCTTGACAGACAGATGATGAATGGGTGGAAGTATGGATAGACAGACAAAACGACAGACAATGGATGGATGGACGGACAGACAAAACAATAGATGGATGGATGGATGGATGAACGAACAGATAAAGCGATGGATGGATGGATGAATGAATGGAGGGATGAACAGATAAAGCAATTGATGGATGGATGGACAAAAAAAAAAAAGATTGACAGACAGAGGATGGATGAATGGATGGAAGGATGGATGGATGGACGAACAGACAGAGAAAACAATAGATGGATGGACGGACGGACAGAGAAAACGGATGGATGGATGGACGGACGGACAGAGAAAACGGATGGATGGATGAACGAACAGATAAAGCGATGGATGGATAGATGAATGGAGGGATGAACAGATAAAGCAATTGATGGATGGACACAAGAAAAAAAGGATTGACAGACAGACGATGGATGGACGGACAGACAGGTAAAACGACAGAGACGATGGATGGATGGATGGAGGGATGCACAGATAAAGCAATTGATGGATGGACGGATGGATGGACGGATGGATGGACAGACAGACAGCCGAACAGACAAAACGACAGAGACAATGGATGGATGGATGGATGGAGGGATGCACAGATAAAGCAATTGATGGATGGATGGATGGATGGATAGACAGACGGATGGACAGACAAAACAATAGACAGATAGACGATGGATGGATGGATGGATGGACGGACGAACAGACAGATAAAACGACAGAGACGATGGATGGATGGATGGATGGAGGGATGCACAGATAAAGCAATTGATGGATGGATGAACAAAACAGTGATGGATGGATGGAAAAAAAATATTGACAGACAGACGATGGATGGATGGATGGAGGGATGGATGGATGAACAAATAATTGACAGACGATGGATGGATGGATGGACAGAAAAAAACAATAGATGGATGGACGGATGGATGGACAGACAGACAGCCGAACAGACAAAACGACAGAGACAATGGATGGATGGATAGACAGACGGATGGACAGACAAAACAATAGACAGATAGACGATGGATGGATGGACGAACGGACAGACAAAACGACAGAGACAATGGATGGATGTATAGATGGATGTACGGATGGGATGGATAAACAGACAAAAGCGATGGATGGATAAACAAAATGATGGATGGATGATGGACAGACAAAACGATAGATAGCCACACATGAGTAAGAAAACAGAGCACTGAAGTACCGATGTATCCATAAGTGTGTTTCCCTTTGGTGCTCCGGCCGACGTCACAGACGGCCCGGATGTTCTTCTCCTCGAACCCACACTCGTTGTTCAGGATGGTGATGCAGTCTCTCTCCACCACAAAGGTCAGCGCCGGCTGCTCTCCTCCGTCAGGATAGCTGTTATCATCAGCGTTCTGCACACAGACACAGAGATCAACAGCCGCTCAGAGCCGCGAGCGTCAGATCCAGAAGAAGCGGGTCGCACCTGAATGAGCTCCAGCACGAAGTGTGTGTCTTTGCTGTAGAGCTCAGTGGAGAGACGCTCCAGACTCCGGCCCAGTCTCGCCTGCTGCTTCTTCATCAAGTTCTGGCCCTCCTCGTTCAGCTCCACGCCAATGCCGAACTCAGTTTTCCTGCAACAGCAACAGCATTAGCATCACGACCGCGAGACACCAGAGCTTCTGCAGTGGAAACAAGATCAGAATGAACCTGATGTCCTCTATGATGACTCTGTGCTGATCCAGCTCGTCCTCCTCTTCCTCCTCTGGTTTATCAGCAGTGGTGGAGTCTTCTCCGTCCTCCTCACTGCTGTCCGTCGCCTCATTGTGCTCAGACACCAGCTCGTACATCTGCTCCTCTTCATCTTCATCTTCATCATCTTCACTGTCTGACATTTCAGAAATAAAAAAGTGCTTTAAAAAGGCCAGTTTTGCACACAATTTTATCACTTTTTATTGTTCATTTATTTTATTTTAAACCATTTTTCTACACGTTTTATCACTTTTTATTATTTTATCTCATTTTTGAGCCATATATTTTCACACATTTATCGCTTTATTTTTATTGCGCTTTTATTTAAGCCATATTTTTCTACACATATTTATAACTTTTTATTGTTATTTTAATAAATTCTAAACTATATTTCTACACATTTATCACTTTTTATTGTTCATTTCAAGCCTTTTTTTACACATTTTTATCACTTTTTAATTGTAATTTTATTTCATTTCAAGCCATAAGTTTACACATTTTTACACGTTTTTATTACTTAATTTTTATTGTTATTTTATTTCATTTCAAGCCACATTTTTCTACAAATTTTATCACTTTTTATTGTTCTTTTATTTAAGTCTTAAACTACATTTTTCTACACATTTCAAACCCTTTTATAGTTCTTTTATTTTATTTTAAACCATATTTTTCTACACATTTTATCACTTTTTATTGTTATTTTATTTAAATCTAAACTATATTTCTACAAATTTGTATCACTTTTTATTGTTCATTTATTTCATTTTCAGCCTTTTTTTTTACACATTTTAATCACTTTTTAATTGTAATTTTATTTATAAGTTTACACATTTTTACAAGTTTTTATTACTTCTTTTTTATTGTTATTTTACTTCATTTCAAGCCACATTTTTCTTTTCTACAAATGTTTATAATTTTTTATTGTTCTTTTAAGTCTTAAACTACATATTTCTACACATTTTAAACACTTTTATAGTTCTTTTATTTCATTTTAAACCATATTTTTCTACATTTTATCACTTTTTATTGTTATTTTATTTAATTCGAAACTATATTTCTACACATTTTTTATCACTTTTTATTGTTCATTTATTTCATTTTAAGACATTTTTTACATATTTTAATCACTTTTTAATGATTTTATTTTTCTACACATTTTATTGTTCTTTTATTTAATTCTTAAACTACATTTTTCTACACATCTATCAATTTATTGTTATTTCATTTCATTTCAAGCCACATTTTTCTACAAATTTGTATCAATTTTTATTGTTCTTTTATTTCATTCTAAACCATATTTTTCTACACATTTTCTCACTTTTTAATTGTTATTTTATATCATTTTAAGTCACTTTTACACCTTTTTATTATTTTTTTATGGTTCTTTTGGTTCTAAGTTTCCGGTCTGACGCATTCGCATGTGTATGAATGGAAGTCAATGTAAGGAAATGCGCAGTGTAACCGCCCCCTGAAATGACAGAAGTTCTGAATTCTTGATTACATTTTTGTAACTGCACAGACGTGAAATAGCTGCAGGTTTATCTGAAATGTTTCTGAAATATTACAAACATTATAATTAACAGAACATCAAAGTGTAATAATAGATGCCTGAGAGCGGCAGCATACACAGGTAATCATGCAGAAAGATGACAGACGAGAGATGTGGATCGCTCACCCTGCCGACGGGCTCCTCTGGGGCTGCCGGAGGAAGTGCTGAGCGCCGTTTCCTCCTCATTGTCCATCTCATTCAGACTCAACACTGAAGACATGTCGCTCATGGAGTCTTCCACCACAAACTGCAGAGATTGTGAGGTGTTTGATGAATAACATTTTCTCATTCAGTTACCTCACATGATTCAGTGTTTCCTGCAACACTATTCAGGAGCAAAAACACACTTATATAGTTGTGTTGCATTGATTTTGGCTGCAAGGTATACCACTGTACTTCCACCTACGTCACCTTTTACCATGATTATGTAACGTGTGGAGCATCACAGAGCAGTGCAATACGAGCATTTGTGGTTAAAAAGTATATAATTTTTATATTTTTTAGAAAATGGCAGATGGTTTCTCTAGATAAGACTCTTATTCCTCGTCTGGGATCATGTAGAGCTCTTTGAAGCTGCACTGAGACGGACACAATTTTAATTCTGAAGTGAACTAATCCTTTAAGTCATATTTCAGTGCTGGAAACGAGATAAAGAAACTAGAAGTGAATTCAGACCTTCTTGACCGGTGAGGGCACTTCAGGACGAACTGGAGAAACTAGTTTGCTGTTGAAGTCTCCTCTCCACTCGGTTATACCCAGCAGGAGGCCCATCTGATGCAGTTTGTTCAGGTAACGTGTGTTTGAACGGGCAGCGTCCAGCAGGAGTGTTTTAGATTTGGCCTGACCGAGCACTTTAGAGAGCGGCTCCAAAAACACCTGCACAGATAATCACAATAAAGAAACAGATCGTGGAAAGTAAGATTCCATAAGATAACATTAGCTGTGAACATGAACATAAACATAAACATGTTAATGCATTAACTAAAGTTAACAAATTAAATCTTATTGTAAAGTGCTATCAGGGAGAGTAAATGATGAGAGTTTTCATTTTTGGGTGAACTATTGCTTTAAGACCAACCTTTGAAGATATACTAAGAGAGGCCTGACAAAGTCTTAGTATTAATAATCAGAATAAACAATTCTATGTAGTGAATTTGCAACTCATTTATAGCTAAGCAACAAATATATTAGACTCTCAAACTGGCGAATGTCAGCCTGAGGTTAATCATGAAGCAAATATCCAGCAGGGAGAGTGAGATCTTCGTGTACATGGTTGTGTCATCATGGGAATGAAGCAGCAGCACCAGAGGCGTTCGAGACTAATGATGTGACAGGAGACTGAACCTCTAACCCCCGAAGAATGACACTCGGCAACGGTTGTCATGACAACAACCTAGATACAGGACTTTTTTCCGTCTCGAGAGCCTCTGGTACCCACCCACCTGCTGCCAAGACGTCTCGTCTCAGCGGCTGAACTTCCCTGTAATCTCAGAGTAATGATGGGAAAATGACCCTCGCCTATTAATATTTGACTAATACTACTGATCTCACTCCTACACAGCAAAAAAAGATTTTCTTACCCAATATAATTATTATTTTACAGTACAAAGATACATTTACTGGAGAATCTAAATTATTTAAGATATTAAGTCTTGTTTTCTGAAAAGAAATATCAAAATAAACTGAGTTTAAAAATATCAGTAACACTTTCCTTAAAGCCTTAAATTAAATTATATAAAATAAATAAGATTAATGCATTATTAAAGTATTTCTAATGCATTAATTGTGCCTTGTAATGCAGCTTATAATGCATTGTATGATCTCATGAATAATTGTAACCAGTTATAATACTAATCTATTAATTGAACACACCTTTAGAAGGTATAATGCATTAAAACACATGACAAACAACCAATTTCAGATGTAACAAGGAATCTTCAAATATTATAAAGCATTTTAACTTTGAATACAATTGATGAGATAAATGAGAAGATATAATGCATTATAACTAGAGATGCACCGATATATCGGCCAATAATCAGTACTGGCCGATAAAAACATATTTTCACACTATCGGTTATCGGCCGATATATCTTGTCAATCAAAAGAGGGCAGGAAAATGCACTGAATTTGTGCTTTGTGTTAGGAAAATGCTAAGAAACCAGTTTGATGTTCAATATTAATAGTAATTATATGAATTAATAACATTCAAAGAAGTTAAGAAATATTAATTTAATCTTCAGAACTTAGTTAATGTGTGTTAATATTAATGTGAGTAATGTGTTTGTTTATAACTGATATCAGTTACTCTGAAACAAGTTGAAATGGAGAGAATAAAGTTTTTATTTGCATTACTTTCCAAATATAACAATTAAAAATATAATGATTAATTATTAATTATAATGAAATGATCAATAATTTAAAAGAAGGTATAAAAGGCATAACCCCCAAACTATCGGTATCATTATCGGCAGATATCACTGAATAATCGGCTATCGGTGGAGAAATTAAGTATCATGCATCTCTAATTATAACGTATTATAAGGTATCATTATGAATACTTTTATAATGCATTATACACAAAGGCTTTACGTAAAGTGTTACCAAAATGTATCCAAAGGGCTAAAAAAAAAATGTTTAAGGGAAAATTTGTTTATTTTTCTGACCTTGCTGGAAGATAATTGTTATTGTTTTAAGCATAGTTACTCAATTTTGAAAGTTTCGTCTGCTCACCAAGGCTACATTTATTTAATTAAAAATACAGTAAAAACAGTAATATTGTGAAATATTATTACAATTTAAAATAACTGTTTTCTATGTGAATATATAGTAAAGTGTAATTTATTCCTGTGATGCAAAGTTGAATTTTCAGCATCATTACTCCAGTCTTCAGTGTCACATGATCCTTCAGAAATCATTCTAATATTCTGATTTGCTTCTCAATAAACATTTAATGTGTACAATATTTTTTTTCAGGATTATTTGATGAATAGAAAGTTCAAAAGAACAGTGTTTATCTGAAATCTAATCTTTTGTAACATTATAAATGTCTTTACTGCCACTTTTGATTGAATTAATGCATCCTTGCTGAATAAAAGTATTCATTTCTTTAATTTCTTTTCAAAAAAATAAAAATAAAAATTCCTACTGACCCCAAACTTTTGAACGGTAGTGTATAATGCTACAGAAGCTTTGTATTTCAGATAAATGCTGTTCTTTTGAACTTTCTATTCATCAAGGAATCCTGAAAAAAAAAGTACACAACTGTTTTCAACATTGAAAATAATCATAAATGTTTATTGAGCAGCAAATCAGCATATTAGAATGATTTCTGAAGGATCATGTGACACTGAAGACTGGAGTAACGATGCTGAAAATTCAGCTTTGCATCACAGGAATAAATTACTTTGTCAAATATATTTAAATAGTACACAGTTATTTTAAATTGTAATAATATTTCACAATATTACCGTTTTTTACTGTATTTTTAATTAAATAAATGTAGCCTTGGTGAGCAGACGAAACTTCTTTTAAAAACATTATAAATCTTAGTGGTTCCAAACTTTTGGACTGTACTGTATATATAAAAATTAAGTGAGTTTGAGTTTAACCTTAAAAAAAAAGAACAAATATCTGCCAAAAGGGTCAGAAAAATAATCTTAATTTAAAGGAAAAATGAGGTTTATTTTTCTGACCCCATTGGCAACTATTTGTAATTGTTTTAAGCATAAAGTCACTTAATTTTGATAACTTAAATAATTTTTATTCTCAAGTTAATGTATATTAATCTTAATGTATCTGTTTTGATATTTGTACTGAAAAGAAGACAAAAATACTTGTTTAAATTTTTTTGCAGGGCAAGTTGTTTTCTGTCAGCATGTAACGGGAGACTCTGTACCTGCTGCAGCAGCTCCTTGCAAATTCTCGTGGGCATCTGCGTGATGCACTCGAGCACAAACCGAGCCACGCCGCCGTACGAGTATCCATCTTCCCCGAGCCTTATTTCTGTTCCCAACCGAGAATGCAAACATGTGACCAACATTAATTAATTGGGAGAGATCATGTGTTTATGCACAAGATAAACAAACCAGTTCGGTACAAAGAGTGATGGACAGTGACTAATTAAGCAAGCCAAGACATGACAAAGTGTGCCGACACTTTCTGAGTGAGAAAAGCACCTCCTACCTTCCTGTGCAACTGCTACATTCAGCGCACTCTCCATGTGATTGGCCAGGAGCGCCGTGGGCGTGTTTGGTATCCCATCAGCCACCACAATGGAGACCAGGTGACCGGCGGTGCCGACCGGATCCAGAGCCTGTGCCGCCTCTGAGAAGTGCTTGTCACCTGTATCGGCGGTGACTCTCAGTAAGACGCCGGGAGAAACCTCGAGAGCCAGCAGCTCCGTCTTACCTGCATAAATGACGTTCGTAGTGAGAACCAAAGGCAAGGGTTGATTATTGAAATATATGTGTGCTGCTTGTGTTGTTTCTATTGGCGAAATAGAGCAAAACCAGACAATACTGTGTCTAAAATGTAGCACAAAATATTAACTTCTTAATTATTGAACTGTTGTATACAATCAACATTGCATTTGCAATTGTGCTGATATTCAGGAAAAATACGATATTACCGATATTAATACAATATTATGATATTATTGAAGATGATACATATTGAAAATCTACGGAAGCTTGTTTCTGCCATGGAATAAACAATAAAAAAGGTAATTTCTACTTTTTATCTCAGAATTCTCAGATTTTTTTTGCAATTGTGAGTTTATATGAGAAAAAAGTCAGAATTGTGAGATTAAAAAGTATCAATTAACTTGTTTATTCTGTGGAGGAAACAAGCTTCCAAAGGTGTGCAAGTGTTAATTTCCTTAACGAAATCTATGTTGAAAAATCTTTGTTTACAACTTTTTTTTTTCATGACTAAGACGAGACGATGACGAGACGACACCAACGTAATTAAACGATAACTGCAACATGCTAAAAGAACACGTTCTCTCCCTGTTTTACATACAGTGCATCCGGAAAGTATTCACAGCGCTTCACTTTTTCCACATTTTGTTTTGTTACAGCCTTATTCCAAAATGCAAATTCATTATTTTCCTCAAAATTCTACAAACAATACCCCATAACAACAACGTGAAAGAAGTTTGTTTGAAATCTTTGCATATTTATTAACTTCTCCACAATGACTTCAATCATATTAAATGCGCGAGCGCTTAAATTAGAACAGATTCTGATTGGCTGTTAGTGTTTTATTGTTCAAAAGCTGGAAAAAAATCATTCTGAAAGTGATCCCAATGATATTGTTTCTCTATATTGTTATCGTAATAGCTGTGGTGTGGACAGTGCTATTCTTTTATATTAAGAATGATTTTTAGAACTATATCTTTATCGTTTTCTTTATAGTTATCATTTTTGGTGTGAACGGGCCTTAAGACTAATAAGCATTTTTGTCTGAAGATGAAGACTAAATCAAAAATGGTTGTCAAAATGAACACTGTTATCAATATGTATCGTCTACGATAATATCATAATTGTTGTTTTAACGATGATGGATGATGACATGATGAGTTTTTGTCTTATATTTCTATAGCTAAGCAATATCACACAAATAAGAGTGGAATTTTTTTATTTGAATTTTTATTTTTTGTTATGTACTATAACTATTTATTTCTTTAAGAAACATGCTTCTGGCGAGGCGACCCACCACAGTACTTGTCGATGAAGTCCTTGAGCGGGCCGTGGTTGGGCTGAAACACCAGCTCCCACTGACTCCATTCCTGCAGATCCTGCAGCAGCGGAGCCGACAGCAGACTCGCGCGCGCTTGATCGCGGCTCACCTCGCCCAGCAAACCCACCGTATCTGCCACACACTCCCTGAAATCACACACACTCAATGATGCCTCCAATCAACACGGTTTCTGCTGCTTTTATGAAGCTCAATTTAACACTTAAAAGGATTAGTTCACTTCAGAATTAAAATTTCCTGATAATGTCATCCACGATGTTCATGTCTTTCTTTCTTCAGTGGAAAAGAAATGAAGGTTTTTGAGGAAAACATTCCAGGATTTTTCTCCATATAGTGGACTTCACTGGGGTTCAACGGGTTGAAGGTCCAAATGTCAGTTTCAGTGCAGCTTCAAAGAGCTCTACATGATCCCAGACGAGGAATAAGAGTCTAATCTAGAGAAACCATCGGACATTTTATTAAAAAAATTAAAATTATATACGTTTTAACCACAAATGCTCGTCTTGCACTGCTCTGTGATGCTCCACGCATGACGTAATTATGTTCGAAAGGTCACGTATAATGTAGGCGGAAGTACCGCGGAAAATCTAATTTTCTCCTCCAACTTCAAAATCGTCCGACATCGTTGTTTTACCTTTTTTTGTAAAGGCTGTTTGACTTACGTCTTTGCATGTTTACATGGTAAACACTGGATTGGTACTTCTGCCTACGTCACGTGTGACCTTTCCAACATGATTACGTCATGCGTGGAGGATCACAGAGCAGTGCAAGACGAGCATTTGTGGTTAAAAGTATATTTTTTTTTAGTAAATGTCCGATGGTTTCTCTAGATAAGACTCTTATTCCTCGTCTGGGATCATGTAGAGCTCTTTGAAGCTGCACTGAAACTGACATTTGGACCTTCAACCCGTTGAACCCCAGTGAAGCCCACTATATGGAGAAAAATCCTGGAATGTTTTCCTTAATTTCTTTTCCACTGAAGAAAGAAAGACATGAACATCCTGGATGACATGGAGTAAATTATCAAGAAACCTTGATCAAACAACAGGTCATGGATTTTAAGAGAAAAGTAGAGATGCAAACCGCCTCACCATGAACTGGCGGGCATCAGAGGACACTCGTAGCGCACGACGCTGGTGACGGCGTCTCCGCTGAGCTCTTTCTGACGCTGCGTGCAATTTAGAAGAAACCCGAGGGGACCGTGACCCAGCTCTCGGCTGTCCTTTATCCCATAATGATTCCTCAGAGCAGCCTCAATGAACGGCAGCTGAAGCAGAACAACGCAGAAAGAAATGTTTAAACCTAATTTTGTGTTCAGGGTCAAAAATGACCGGCCTTTTAAATAGCTTTTATATATGATATTATTATCAGCAAATATTGGATTCAGTCTTTTTATCAACTTGTTTTCTTTCAATTTTTGGATCTGATGGACCGTAGGCCTCATTGATCTGAGCCAACTTGGTTTTGATTTTCTTTTTAAGTCCAAAAAATTATTTTGTAAAATATATATTTTGTATAAAATACAAGAAATGTTTAGTTCAGTACATTTGCTTTAAAAACAATCCAAAATTTGGTATTCCAAAGCATTCATGAACCACCGAAGTTCAGATCTGCTCAAAAAGGTTAACAGGTTAAAGATAAGCACACTTGTTTGTTCATCTGATTCTGTAAGTAGGAGGCTGTCATGACAAATATTAATCAGTTGTGATCTGTTGCACCGTGCAAAGATCTTCTGACACGTAACAAGCACAGACAAGCTGGCAACAAAACTCACTCTGCTGACATCTCCCTCCCCGCACTGTTTGATGAATTCAAACACGTCTTGTCTGCTAGGTCTGAAGCCGTTCGCGCCGGGATCCTGGTTGTCGATGGAGACGGCGCCACCTGCTGCCTCCTGCAGGACCTGCGGGAAGAGCGAGACGGACATGCCATGAGAAACCTGATAAATCTTTATAAAAATGAGGTGAAGCAGAAACACAAACCTTTTTGTTTTTGACAATGAACTCAAGATAAGTTCCTTGCTGCAGCTGACTGAAGTCTTTGAAGTTGAAGTGCTCTGCAATCCTCTTTTCCAGCACGCGAAGCTGGGCAAGAGTAGGCGTGCTGTTGAAGTTGGTGACACGCTCCTGAAAATAGCTCTTCACCTCAGCTATGCAAAAAAAGGATCACATCAGAGGTGCACATTTACACAATGGGCAGTAAAGTATATGGATGATGTGTAAACAAACATTGATACGGATTATACACACTTCCAAAGTCATCCTATCCTAGTAAAATGAGAACCTTAATAATAGGAGAAAAGGTCTGATTTACACCAGGAACGATGCAGCAAATCACAAGCGTTTTTTCGCAACAAAAAAAGTAAGCACGATGTGACTTTCAATGTACTAAAATTTTATAGAATTAATTGGTAACACTTCATAATAAAGTTCCATTTGTTAACCCTTTAAGATCTGAAGGCATTTTTAGAGTTTTAACTCCAAAACTGTAGCAAGGAGAGTCAATAGGTAGGTATTATTTAATAGAACACTTTTAAATTTTAAGTAAATATAAATTACATTACATTTGGACATTTTCATGCTGAGAAACAGCTGATAAAAGACAAAAAATATATACAATTTTTTAAAATAATTTTTCTTTTTTTTTATTATTTGACATGGAATAACTCAGGAAAGCAATAAGATCAGATATTTTTTTTTTGTGATACTCTCCTACATGTGAGCTGCATCTGGTTCGAATTTCGTGGTGATAGCATAAAGTATAGTTTAATAAATTGTTATTCATTTTTTCCGCAGCCAGGTGGCGCCAACGGGCGGTAAACTCCGGTTTAGAGGCACTTCTCGGCACTCGTTAGGAATTTTTCAAAATAGTTAGATGCATTAAAAAGATGAGATTCTAAGCTTTAAAATGATATCTATTTTGTGTTATTCCACGTTGGAAAACGGACATGGATGGGTCCGGGAACATTGGATACACACTGCATCCCGGAAAGACATGTTTTTAGCCAAGTATGTTATATCATTCCGTGAGTAATATCTTGTGATCAACGCAATATATTATGTTGATTTTTCATTCTAATCGTGAGAATCTGCTTTAAATATTGATGTGCCATTTTCTATGATCTGTGCATTTTTCATGAAGTTATGAGCACGTGAAATATATATATTTGTATTCAGTTAGCGGCTGTGCTGTTTTTGTTTTAAAAGCATATTACTCAGACTCATTAGAGGGTGAAAACAACGCAACATAAGCATGTTGGAGGCTTGATATGAACGTGTAAAGTCTCTGGTTTTGTATGCAAAAAGATTTTTTGTGCTACCTATATGGATTAAATTTTTATTGGCTCTTAAAGAGAGACACGCAAATGGGAGCGCCGACGCTCCATCCGGTCTTAAAGGGTTAAAATTATAAATAAAACTAACAACGAAAAATTATTCTAAGGCATTTTGTTAATTTTAGTTAATGCCAATTATTAAAAACAAAAGAACCTGAGCTGACATGAGCTAACAATGAACAGTTTAACAGTATTTTTATTTTCTTTCTTTCTTTCCTTCTTTCATTTCGAACAAAAAATAAACATAAAATAAAGTATAAAAATGCAATAAGTGTGTTACAACAAACAGAAGAAAAAAACTATATATATATATATATATATAAAGTGTTATAAACAACAACTGCATATGTCAGAAAAGGAGTGGGATTATTAATAACTAATATTATCAGTCAACACTGTAAGAGATGTATTGCTCATTGTTAGTTAATGCATTAACCAATGCTAACTAATAGGACCTTTTTGTAAAGTGCTTCTTTTTACACCTAAGCAGAGAATAAAAAAGACCTTCGCCGTGAGAATATCTGGGCCTTAAGCTTGGATGGTGCTAAAACTAACAGGGAGAATAAGGTAACTAATAAGGTATAAAGTTGACACCTTCGGTGGGGAGCATCTGTGTTGCTCTCTCCTCTGTTGCTTTCTTTGCCTCTGCTTTTTTCTGAGGTTTTTCTTTAGCTACCAGGTCCTGAGGGGCGTCCAAGGAGCCACAGCAGATAGCAAGCTGGAATAAGGCTCTAGCAAGCCTGTCTCGGTTTACACATGACAGGAAAGTCTGAATCGTCTGAGGACACACACACACAAAAAACACACACAAGCACAATCAGTTGCTTCCAGAACATGTACAGCCTTTGAAAATGAATAAATTAGAAACATTCATGTTCTCAGTCGGATTCAATTCATCAAACCAGAGCAGAAATTGCTTGAATAAGTTCATGGACATGTACAAAGACCTCATAATCTCTTCAAGTGAATGAAGAGGGAAAGGTCAGTCAAAACAGCAACTGCATGAGAACCATAAAGACTCAATGGTTGTGATGTAAGTAGTGGGAGAATAATTTCTGGGTGGGATTAGCAGATGATGAGCGTGACATCACATTAATAAAGAGAGCAACTGATCCCTCTCCTACTCTCATCTGCGACCCGTTTACATCCTTAAACAGCTAGAAGGAATTACCACTGCAATTACCAAAATAAAAGAGAGACTATTTAAAGCAATAGTTCACCCAAAATTCAAATTCTATCATCACTTTTTGAAGCTTGAAAGCTTCCGTCCCAGTTAATCGTAATTGCAAAGACCAAGCAAAAAAATTCTCTATTTGTGTTATGAAGTATAAGGATTTGAAAAACAAAACGAGAAAGAGTAAATGATGACAGAACTTTCATTTTAAAGGGTGAATTATCCCTTTAAGAATCTCATTAGGAATAATAAATCACAAGTGGGCACCGAACCTTATTTCATAAAGATAAATAATATTATGTTCCAAACAAAACAGCAAGTTTAATACTTAGGTTAGGTGTCTGTTCTAGTACTCAAGGCCAGACTCTAGTTCATATTTTCGTGGTCTTTTCATGAACACATCTTGACTCGGACTCAGAGTCCGGTCTTTCTGTGGTCTGTGCTGACTCTTGCATAGCTTCATTCACCCCAAAGGAAAGCATAATTGACCATATGCACAGAACATTTTTAAGAACTTCCGATATAATAATATAAGCCAGCTGGAAAACTTCCGGTGAAATGTCACTTGTTGGTGTGTCTGTATCTTCAATGTCCTGAGGTAACACTTTAACAGCGTCAATAGTGTAATACTTAGTTTATAATCAGAATATAGTCACTTAAATAGTCAGGCCTAGCATTAATTTAGTTATTCAAATGTAAGACGACATAAAAAAAAGACGTGTCTCTCCTCTGCAAAATTCAACTCGACAATCAGTTTTCACACTTTTGTGTGAAAAAAGCGTCAAAACACTGTATTTAAAAGATTTATTGTGCACTTTAGCTAGATTCATTGAATAAAATGTGGGTTTTCAGAAGTGTGAGCTGCACTGACTGACAGCTTCTGTGATTATAAAGGGAGATTATAATTCATTCACAAGAAAAGTTATTGTTTTTCATGAGATTTTGTGAGCACTTCATACTTCACCTTGACAAAATGTTTTTTTAAACCTAGTGATTTTATAATGTTTAATATTTATTCAAAAGTGAAACTAAGTGAAAAACTATTACAGGAAATAGCTGATATGAGCCAATAAATGATGCTCTGTCGCCATCTGATGGTTATAATGGGAATTAATGTCTATTTTATTTTTAAATAAAAGTGTTTTCTATTAATTGTTGGATGTCTTACATCTTGAAACGTTCGGTTTTACAAATGGGGACATTCTCAGAAAGATGAACAAATGATGTTTTTGGTCATCACATTAAAAATAACATTTGAAGTGCTGGAAAAATGTTGTGTGTGCGTGTCTAATTACAGACACCACCTTTCTTATTCTATATTAAGTTTTATCGCAATCAATAAAACTGGTTTATTGGCAAATTAGGCAAGAGTGTTAACTGCATTAAAATATAAATACAATATTAAAAAGTCAACCATTGATGGTTTTGTACTGATGTACAGAATGACAGCTAACAGTTCACCGGAAATGCCCATCGAAAACCAGGAAGAAACCGTGCATATAGTCAATTACACTGTCTAAATCGTTCAGACCTTCTTCAGGTCTCTGTCTTAACTCAAATTCAGTCTGAAGTACTACAACAATGTTAGGCTATTTACCTTTAGTAAATATGCACAAAGGTAAGAGGTGATTGCCCTGCTGAACAAGTAACTCAGTAAGATGCCACCCATGAAGAACAGCAACTTAGGCGGTTCCATTGCGGTTAGGAGACATCAAACATCCAAACCACAAGAAAAACCAGCTTGTAAACTTTTATAATTTTGAGTGACCTTGTTCTGAATAGGCTAAGAGTTCTCGCCTCTAAGTTGCTCACCTTCGTCATACTTTTACTGAAGATGCCTTCAGCATTAATGAAGACTTCCAGGACTGCATCTGTGGCGGTCATATTTGCATATTTTTCCCTAAGCTCAGAGTTGCCTATCTGAGAGAAGATCACAGGTCCTTGGGCAGGATCCAGCAGGCTCTTCTTGATCTTAAACATTCTGGCATCCACCTCCTCCAGAATCTCCCTCTGAATGGCTTCTTTGGCCGTGTCCATGTGGCAAAACTCAGCAGCCGATGCCTTATTCAACGTCTAAGAACACAGCATGAGAAAACAATGCAGATAGTAAAGTCTGTTCAATATTGCGTAACGCCCCAACAAACGCCAACATTTCAAACATTCTTAAGTTGGCCGCTGGATTGATGGGAATTTTAGAGTAGTTTCACAGTTCCAGAGTTTTAGAGAATTGTTGAAGGATGCATTTTCAATGCTTTGTAGACTGAACCCTCAACACCGAATCAGACGTTTCTGAAAAAGGGGTGAACAGAGCCCAAATATACGGCAATAACAATAGAGAATCTTACCGAAATGGGCAACCCAAGACTCTGGATTCTGATGCCGAGTTCATATGGCGACTCGCAGCTATACTGGTCTGCAAGGTGCTTCAGGAAATCAGCAAGGTCAACTCTAGGTGTCTTGCTTCTTCTCCGGAACATTCTGAGACTCTAAAGCAAGCAGAAAACCATAATGTACAATGAGTGAGAGCGAGTCACATCAACGTAGATGTACTACTTGTGTCAAGTATGTTGCAGGATGGTCAAGTACGCAGCCAGTGCCAAACTGACTCACCCTAAGAATGTCCACGGTTGCAATCTGATGTACATCATCATCTTTAGTATTTGCATCTATTCTGAACATTCGATGAATAAGAGGGACCTTGCAGAGAGGGCCCAGATGGAGTTCTTCAAAGCGTTTCTTGTTCTTCAGGTTGGCCAGAGCCTGTCCCAGTTCGTAAAGTGTGCAAACGGAAGACACCGCCTCCACTGACTGATGTAGAAAGAAACACATGACGTAAATGCCACTACAACCAATCAGAGAAAAAGAGAAAAGAGTCATCACCTGGACTAGGACTTTTGTTCAAGACCTCATACCTCAATGTACATGTTGATCTCCTTGATAGTGCGCTGAAGGTCCTGCACTGCAGGCAGATGCCGACGAGAATCGATATTCATATCCCTCAATGTGGACACTTGTAGAAGTGAACAGACTCGGTTTATTACCTTTGAGAATGAAAAAATAAAGATTAAGTCATGGTATTGACATGGGGAAGCCGCTTTTCCACCGGAATTACCCGGAACAATTTGTCCCAGGAATTTTTTTCCCCCAGACCTGTTGCTGTCTGCATTTCTATCATGGTCTAAAGTACTGTGAAGATGAAGTCCGGTAACGTAGAACTGTGCGTGACTTCCCAGTTCCAGCTGGATTTCGTCTTCCGCATATAAGCTTATTAAACCAATTGAGTCAACCAATCAAAATGCTGCATGAACTCAACCAATCGCCATGTTCAGCGCCCAAGTCCCACCCCCCAAAAGTTCCAGAACTTTGAAAGAGTACTACCTAGTGAGCAGGTACTTTCTGAGGTGGAAATTTTTACCCGGAACTTCATTTAGACAAGAAGTCTCCAAACTCGGTCCTGGAGGGCCGCTGTCCCGCAAAATTTAACTGCAAACCCAATTAAACACACCTGAACCAGCTAATCAAGCTCTCATTAGGCATACAAGAAACTTTCAAGCAGATGTGTTGGAGCTGGCTGGAGCTAAACTCTGCAGGACAGGACCGAGTTTGGAGACCTCCGATTTAGACCACCTAAAGTCCCTAGTTCCTGGGGAAAGTTCCTGCGGTGGAAACGCGGCTAAAATAAGTCTGGCCTGTGTTTCCCGAAAGCATAGCTGGTTGATCGTGAAGACCATTGCCGCCAATGTTCTCTACCATCAACTTAGCTCATGATGCTTTTGGAAACGCAGTCCTGGTTTGTTATTTCCCAAGACACAGACCCTCTCGATGGTGACATGCTCTCCTTCGGCTGCAAGGGCTCTCATGACGTCCTCTACCAAAGAGTTCACATCGTTTGAGCTCTTGGCCTTTCTCCGCCTACCAACATTGCCTTCATCTTCCAGCAAGGCTTCTGCTGCCCTCATGTTCGCACCATGTACCTCCCTGACCTGGCTGTAGTAGGACTCATGGAAGACAAGCCCCCTTCCCTCCTTCAGTTTCTTCTCTTCAGCATTGGGCATCTTTGAACCAAGAACTGGGAAGTCACTAGTGGACAGATTACCAGGGGTTGCCATGAGGGGGGCGGTTAAAACTTGAAGCTGACGCAAAGATGATCCTGCCTTGGACCGGACCACTTGTTCATCTACAACAGGTGTGGGTTTGGATTGAACCTTCTTTGGTTCCTCATCAATCTTCTGTTGTGGTTCTACAAGAAAGTCAACAATGTGTTTTTTAAAGCCTTAAGGAACAGTTTATTTACTTGTGTGTTTAAATGTATATACTCTTACTTTCAAGGCACTTTGCTCCTGCTTGTTTATTATCTACAACTGGAGAAGAGGAGTAGGATTTTAGCGGCAGTGCTGACCCAAATAAGAGGGGGTAGCCATTCTGCAGTTCACTAATGGAATTGCTTGCAGTTGGGAACTTTTTTACAACCTCATTAACTTTATCTATCAGTTCCTCTTGCTTCATTTCACTACCTCTTTGAGCAAAGCCAGCTCCAAAATAAACTTGACGGCTTGCTTTCGGGGTTGGGTTCGCAGGTGTTGAGTTCACTGTTGGTGGGATTGCAGGTGTTAGGGCTGCAGGTGCTCTTCTGTGATTCTTATGGAAGATTGTCTGTTTCTCCACCAATAGCTCATCGCTCAGAGAATCAACGAAGGAGGGGATTGAGCTAAAACCAAGGTCTGAGACTGTGAGGTTCCGCCGATACCTCTGATTGAAGAACATAGACAACTTCCTAATAGGAATGCCTCTTGGATTTTCCTTAACCAGCTCCACAACGTCTTTAAAAACACCATCAATATGAACGGGTGCTGAGAAAGACATACATATATGAGAACCACATCAGAGTCAATGACAGAAACCTTCATTTTATTGTATTTATTTGAGCCGTATAAGTTGACAAATTACCTGTAGGCGTTGAAGCTTCAGGCGTGGCACTCTTGTAGAAGATTTGGCCATTTTCTACATACAGCTCTTGGTCGAGAGAGTCAATGAAATCTGCTATTGAGGAGAACCCTAGTTCTTTCTTTCTCAAAGGTTTCCCATATGCCCTATTATAAAACACTGTTATTTTTGAAAGAGGAATGCCTTCCGGGTAGCTTTTTACCAACTCCACAACATCTTTGCATCTCTTTTCAAAGTCTTCATCTGTAAAATGTGAAGGATAATGTAAGATTTGAAGATGGCTTCCCTAACAGTACTTTACATTACAACAGGCGATTCGGCCATTCAAAATTGGTGCAATGCTACATTAATCTGGTAGTAAATACACACAGCTCTGGAAAGGGTACAAACAAACACATTAAAAATACTGTTGACGCTTCTCTGTGTAACGAAAACATGAATCCACATCCATGTTAGTGCCTGGATGATATGGATTCATGCTTTCATTAAATAGGAAAAATCCACAACTTCAGTTTGTTTATAGGTTTAATCTGTTTGAAAAATTATCCTTTGCAAAACTGCAATTTCCTATCTACAAAATGGAATTAATTGATCTAGAAGTTGCATATTGTGAAATCAGTACCTGTAAGAACTATATTTTTCTTGTGAAAGACCACACCATCTTCCATCGTAAGATCCTTGCTAAGAGAGTCCACAAAAGTTTCCATTGACGGGAAACCTAGTTCAGCTGGTAAAAGGACTTGTTTATGCCTACGGGCAAAGACTTCTGCTAACTTATCAAGAGCAATTCCTTGAGCGTGTCTTTTCACAGTCTTGATAACTTTATTACAAATTGCATTCTTAGGAGCATCGTCCACATTCACATCTGTAAAAAACAAACAAACAAAAAAAAGTACAAACATTAAGAGTAAAATGAGTTTAGACAAAGAAATATTCATTTGACGTTTATCTTCATAATATATTTCTAATATGAAGTCAAAGTGAGCGCTGATGAAAACATAAATCAAGTTTTTTGCCTCAAAATTTCAATAATCATTGACATCAAACTTTTCCTTAGATGATAAAAATCAATTCTTAATACACAATGCTGTATATTATATAGTCCTCAAATTAATCAGCAATAACAATGGTTTCACAAACCATTTAACAAAATAATTACATTTAAATATTCCTCAGCTCTAACACTATTTATTCTACTGTAACACGTTACAGACTTACTCGTTAATATTAGTTTATGTATTAGCATGTTAGTTGACAGAAATACTGTAATTATCTTTTCTTTGCTCATTTTAGATCACAGTGCATTAAGAGTTTGATTTTAAAAATGTATTAGTAAATGAAGATTAATAAAACGCTGTAATGTTAACAAATGAAATCTAAAGCACTAATATAAACCTTTTAAAATACAGACAAATGGTATGCAAGTAATATAAACAGATTAACACACATTTGAAAATGAAAGTTTAAAAAAATAAACATTTTTTTCTTACCCTGTTTATGTGCTCAATGAAAGACTGTCAAAACTGAATGACTAATTTACTGTTTGCTGTTTTATACTAGACTCTCCCATCATAAATATGCACTGCATCACGAAAAACAAAACTGAAACATAATGTTTGAGTCATGCAATTACCTACTCTCCTTTCTAGAGAACAAGACAACCGTTTGGACAAAGATCCTACCTGACTGTTTGAACATGCTTGACAAATGCTTAAAATGCTGTACGACTTCAATGCAACCATGTCAACACAATGTGAGCATGTATTGTGTTTGTGAGGAATGATTAATGACGGCATGAGCTTCACCCTTAGGTTTCGTTTTCCTGCTCTCTCACTCTCAGCTGATCTAATGTTCTCTGTTCTGAGAAAGTCACGTGACTCGGCGCTCACAGTCTGTTCGGTTTCCAGCTGAAGCCTGTGATAACATACGCTATTGAATTTCCTGAAACATGATACTTAGCTGGCTTGCCAATTAAAGGGGCAACGAGGAAAATAAAGGTTGATCACATACACTGATGAACTGGTTACAAAGAACATTGTATGCTTAATCTGATTCTGAATCTGAAATACAAATACATGCCAGTGGATTTTCCAGATTGTTTTAAAATGATTCATTTGTCATTTAGCAGATGCTTTAATTCGCAGTAACTTCAACAGCTCATATAATATCACTATTTTCATCCACTTATTTTAGAGATAACCCTCCCTTATCTAGGGTACAAATGTCTTGGTACATGGATCGAATCAACTTTCTGGTCACCAGTGCAGATCACTAGATTAATGCAATCAACAGATTTTCAGTTCATACCTTGATACATGGGAAGCTGCAGCGTTCTGTGAACCGGGTTTACGGCTCTGATCATGTTTTTATTGTAAATCCTTTCCACATGCACTCGGTCACCAAGCTGTTCAAAAAGCTCCTGGAGACCCGACAAACCATAACTGGTTAAGGGTCCAAACCTCTTGCCATAGACTCTCCTGTACATAAAGGTTAACCTGGACACCTCTATTCCCTCGGGAAAGGTCTGTATGAGGTTGACAACCTCCTCTTTCAGTGCTTGCAATGAGAGGCCTGATAAAGCAAGATCTGACTGTCAACGGCGGCATTTTGCATTTTGATGAAACAATGAAAAGTTGAGTAGAACTTGGAAAAATATAGAATCATCCTTTACTTTCTAAGGCCTCAGAATTCATTTTAATTGTCTTGATTTTTCTGGGTTTTCCACAATATATTAGGGATGCCAATTTATGTAAATTCCCATAATCGATCAGTTTAATTAATAATTAATCGATTAATCATTACCTTAAACTCGAAGCAAGGGTGCTACTAAGTTATCACTTGGTTAACAACACAAAATAGGTGTCGTTTTAAAGAAGCAGTGACGCACCGATGTATCGGCCGCCGATATTTATCGGGCGATTTTTGATTAATTTACAACCAACGCATGAAAAAGGCCGATATAACGAACCGATGGTTTATTAATTAAAGGGTCAGTTCACCCAAAATTTTAATTTCTGTCATTAATTACTCTCCCTCATTTCGTTCCACACCTGTAAGACCTTCGTTCATCTTCAGAACACAAATTAAGATATTTTTGATGAAATCCGAGACTCCTCCATAGACAACAATATAATCAACACTTTCAAGGTCCAGAAAGGTACTAAAGACATCGTTAAAACAGTCATGTGACTGCAGTGGTTCAACCTTAATGTTATGAAGAGACGAGAATACTTTTATTGCGCCAAAAAAAAACTAAATAACGACTTTTCAACAAAATCTGGGCGATTTCAAAACACTGCTTCATGAAGCTTTACGAATCTTTTGTTTCAAATCAGTGGCTCGGAGCGCCAAAGTCACGTGATTTCAGTAAACGAAGCTTCGTTATGTCATAAGTGTTTTGAAATTTCAATGTTTCACGTGACTTTGGCAGTTTGATATGCGCTGCGAACCATTGATTCGAAACAAATGATTCGTAAAGCTTCATGAAGCAGTGTTTTGAAATCGCCCATCACTAGATTTTGTTGAAAAGTCGCTATTTTTGCCGCAAAAAAAATACTTCATAACATTAAGGTTGAACCACTGTAGTCACATGACTGTTTTAACGATGTCTTTAGTAGCTTTAGTAACTTTCTTGCTGGCTATGCAGGCCTCACTGAGCCATCGGATTTCATCAAAAATATCTTAATTTGTGTTCTGAAGATGAACGAAGGTCTTACGGGTGCGGAACGACACGAGGGAGAGTAATTAATGAAAGAATTTTCATTTTTGGGTGAACTAACCCTTTAAATATGAATCCTGCATGTTCTGCGTGTCTCTGTGTGAATGAACAGCACAGAAGCAAGGTTTCATTTACCTCACACACACACACACACACACACACACACACACTGAAGCACGAGTGACGCCCGCAATGCTTTTCAGCCTCTGCCGCCTGACTATATGAGGACATGAATGCATGAACTTCATCTCCAGAACAAAGTCCCTTTCAAGGAAAGTTAGTTCACTCAGCGGCCATATTTGCAAAGCCTCCGGGCAGCTATTTCAGGTATCCAAGACCAAGTCCTATCTATTTGAATGGAGGAATCAAAAAACTGAATGAGAAATCTCAAAAACTGCTCGGCGAACTCACAATTAAATAACATATTACAAATCAGCAACAAAATCTGACATGAACAGCCCCATAAATGTTGTTTCTTAAGCACAAATATCATTAAAAAAGCGTATTTTTCAGGCTAGACGAGCCGATGTACGAGTCTCTGGTTTGGGAACCGGAGCTTCTAAAGGCAGCTATATTGGCCAATAAATCTAAAATCTAAACATTTTGGCCGATATTATTCTGTATATTTGGAAGCCGATAACCGATATATTGGCCTATAAATCTAAAATCAAAACATTTTGGCCGATATAATTCTGTATATTTGAAAGCCGATAACGATATATTGGCCTATAAATCTAAAATCAAAACATTTTGGCCGATATTATTCTGTATATTTGAAAGCCGATAGCCGATATATTGGCCTATAAATCTAAAATCAAAACATTTTGGCGATATAATTCTGTATATTTGAAAGCCAATAACCGATATATTGGCCGATAAATCTAAAATCAAAACATTTTGGCCGATATAATTCTGTATATTTGAAAAGCCGATAACGATATATTGGCCTATAAATCTAAAATCAAAACATTTTGGCCGATATTATTCTGTATATTTGAAAGCCGATAGCCGATATATTGGCCGATAAATCTAAAATCAAAACATTTTGGCCGATATAATTCTGTATATTTGAAAGCCGATAACCGATATATTGGCCAATAAATCTAAAATCAAAACATTTTGGCCGATATAATTCTGTATATTTGAAAGCCGATAACCGATATATTGGCCAATAAATCTAAAATCAAAACATTTTGGCCGATATAATTCTGTATATTTGAAAGCCGATAACCGATATATTGGCCAATAAATCTAAAATCAAAACATTTTGGCTGATATAATTCTGTATATTTGAAAGCCGATAACCGATATATTGGCCAATAAATCTAAAATCAAAACATTTTGGCCGATATAATTCTGTATATTTGAAAGCCGATAACCGATATATTGGCCAATAAATCTAAAATCAAAACATTTTGGCCGATATAATTCTGTATATTTGAAAGCCGATAACCGATATATTGGCCAATAAATCTAAAATCAAAACATTTTGGCCGATATAATTCTGTATATTTGAAAGCCGATAACCGATATATTGGCCAATAAATCTAAAATCAAAACATTTTGGCCGATATAATTCTGTATATTTGAAAGCCGATAACCGATATATTGGCCAATAAATCTAAAATCAAAACATTTTGGCCGATATAATTCTGTATATTTGAAAGCCGATAACCGATATATTGGCCAATAAATCTAAAATCAAAACATTTTGGCCGATATAATTCTGTATATTTGAAAGCCGATAACCGATATATTGGCCAATAAATCTAAAATCAAAACATTTTGGCCGATATAATTCTGTATATTTGAAAGCCGATAACCGATATATTGGCCAATAAATCTAAAATCAAAACATTTTGGCCGATATAATTCTGTATATTTGAAAGCCGATAACCGATATATTGGCCAATAAATCTAAAATCAAAACATTTTGGCCGATATAATTCTGTATATTTGAAAGCCGATAACCGATATATTGGCCAATAAATCTAAAATCAAAACATTTTGGCCGATATAATTCTGTATATTTGAAAGCCGATAACCGATATATTGGCCAATAAATCTAAAATCAAAACATTTTGGCCGATATAATTCTGTATATTTGAAAGCCGATAACCGATATATTGGCCAATAAATCTAAAATCAAAACATTTTGGCCGATATAATTCTGTATATTTGAAAGCCGATAACCGATATATTGGCCAATAAATCTAAAATCAAAACATTTTGGCCGATATAATTCTGTATATTTGAAAGCCGATAACCGATATATTGGCCAATAAATCTAAAATCAAAACATTTTGGCCGATATAATTCTGTATATTTGAAAGCCGATAACCGATATATTGGCCAATAAATCTAAAATCAAAACATTTTGGCCGATATAATTCTGTATATTTGAAAGCCGATAACCGATATATTGGCCAATAAATCTAAAATCTAAACATTTTGGCCGATATAATTCTGTATATTTGAAAGCCGATAACCGATATATTGGCCGATAACCGATATATTGGCCGATAAATCTAAAATCTAAACATTTTGCCTGATATAATTCTGTATATTTGAAAGCCGATAACCGATATATTGGCCGATAAATCTAAAATCAAAAAATGTTGGCCGATATAATTCTGTATATTTGAAAGCCGATAACCGATATATTGGCCTATAAATCTAAATCCAAATTCTAATATAATTTTTCAGAGCCTGATTACAAAAACAAAAGTCTCACCACTAAAAGCCATGTCCCAAACACACATATAATGTTCTCATTACAATTTTATGTATCTTATATTACAGACTTGTGTTGCACTTAACTGTATTTTCCTTTTTGAAGCGATTTCAATCATATTTCAAGCAATTCAAAACCATCATAGCGATCAGTGTGAATCTGAAGTAAATAATCCATTATTTATCGGCTTTAATATATTTATTTCTTATCGGGCCGATAACTATTAAAATAACATTAAAAATTAACATATATCATATATGGTGCATCCCTATCCATAAGTTTTATCAATTAAACTACCGACAATTAATTGAACATCAATTGGCATCCTTAATATATGTATATAGAAAGAGAAATGAAATGTACAGTACTTTGATCGGCTCCTGACGTGGAGGGCAGCGCTTCATCCGGGGCCCTTGACCTCACCAGGGGCCCTTGATGTCTCTGAGGGCCACTGCTCAGTTCCCGTTTGTTTGCCATTGTCTTCTGATCTTTCTCTTCTCATCTAACACCAGATATTCTCCAATTTCAGTTCAATCTTCTCACAGTTTCCCTCAGGAAAAACTGTGACACTCTAATTGGATCAGTGTTATTACAATTCTGAATCCTAATCCTGTTTCACTGAACTGTGGCTTTAGTCAAAAGGGAATGTGAAGCAAATGATTAACATTATGTTACTTAAAAAGGGAAAAAATACAGTGTAAGATAGATACAGTAACAAATAAACACCTTAAGAAATGTTGCGCCCGTTCTAACTTATAACTGTAATACAAATGATCTCATTACGCATAATAATGGTTAATGACAGTTCTATTGAATTGTACATCTAGTTATTTGAACGACAAACATGTGAAAGACTCCAGATTTATTCCTCTCAGAGCCCAACAGTAAAGCGCGAGATGTTTCTAAGCTTCTTCTTCTTTGGTTCCGCGCCGTTGGGAGTTTCACATCAGACGAGCAGCGCTGCCCCCTAGTGTTGTGGAAGCATGTTTACATTTAGAAGTCACTGAAAGCTGATTATAGCATGACCCATTATGTATTTACGGTCATTATGAATAAAAATCCGTTCAACTTTATCTATAAATCCAATAGCAATCTTACAATGTTTACACAAAACGTACAAATTACGGTTAATAAACAGAACCGCATGCGGAAGAACACTGTAGCCGGAACTACTTCTCTCTGTGTATGTCTATGACGAGTCACGCAGGTGCTGTGCCCCTCCGCATGGAAAATAGTCCGGATATAAACACTATTATAGGCATACCGTAGTGATTTATACACATTTTGTACATTTTAAACCAACAAAAAGTGACAAATATCAAAATAATCACAGGTAACACTTTACAATAAGGTTTAATTGGTGGGCACACAGCCATTACATATTTAAAACAGTAATATCCCACACTAAACCTAAAACTATATATCATTTGAAAGCTTATATTCATATTTGGCGATTTTCTAAATAAATGACAGAGGAGCAGTAATTTATCAATTTGCAACAAGCATGTTTTCATACTCATAAGGCATGTGTTCTTTATTTTGAACATGAAAAATCATTAAAGATTGGTTGAAACATGTTTGTTTTCATGCCAAGAGTTCAAAAGATAACATCCATAACATTTTTGGAGAAAAAAAGGTCTGAAAATATTTTTAATAGAAAAAAATAAATACATTTATGATTGTGGCGGTGATCTATAATCCACATACATGTTGTTTTTATGTTTATTAGAGGCTGAATTCATATCAAATTCTTCTCATACTACTTCGATATAGGATGTCTACTTCATAAATTGTATGAAAATGATGGAAATATATGGTTCAGATCACTCAAACCATATGGAAATGGAGGCGCCCTTATATGGTCATTAATGGAGCTTGAGCGTCATCTAGTGGAGAAGTGTGGTACTGCACCCAAACAATCTTACTGAAAGCTCATTTTCTCAGATATCAACCTGAAATTTGGAACAACTTGTTCAGATTTTTGGCTTTGATTTCCTTGCAGTTTTAGAGTAAAACTTGTTTTGTAAAATACATATTTTATATAAAATATAATATTTTTACATTTTACATTTTCATAAACCTAAACATTTCTGTTCCACTTACATAAGTTATTTCACTTCTACAATAATCTGCCAAATTCCATCTGTAAAACAAGACCAGCCTTATGTCTATACTCCAAAGTGTTCTTGAATTACAACCATTTAAGTTTAGATTTTCATGTCTATAAAACTTTTAACCCCTAAAAAGTGGAAAATTTTTACTAACATTAAAGGTTAATAAATGCTGTACAAATGTATTGCTCATTATGTAACTTACTGAAAAGTGTTACTAAATCACATTGAAATAGTGAGTAGGCCTAATTAACATAAATAAAACATTAACTCTCATTTATGAGGTATACTTTTATTCAAATGAGTAACGTTAATATTCTTTTTCTTTAAAAGATTCCTGTTAATAAGGTAGAATAGACATCATTACAGAGGTACTCGGTACATAACCACTTTTGTGACCTATTTTAAATGTATATGTAAACAAAAACTGATGTATAAGTCATATAGAATAATGTGTGTGTTCATAATCTGTGAAAGTCTTATAGTAGACGAGCATCAAAGGGTTCATCAGGGTTAATGAAAGCTTGTTGTTTTTTCAATCCCATGGAAATTTGAATGTCACATCTTTCATTTTGTCTTCATATACAGCATCAAATCGCTTCTCTTGGGCTTCGGTGAACAGATTCTTCCAGTCGCCTGCAATTCCTGACGAATAAAACAAGATTACAGTAACTTTGTGAACATGGAACAAGTGCATATCGAATGATATTCAAGTGAAACTCTTTGGATAATTCACCCAAAAATGACTTCAGGTTCAGTGTGTTTCTGACGGAGCAGTCGGACGTTTCACACACTTTTAAAGCTGTATTTTTGGTGCTTTTGCACACATTTTGAAGCATGAAAGGGTGAGTAAATAGTCGTTTTTATTTTTGTCAATCATTTTAAGAAGAATTAATGTGTTACCTTTCCTCAGGAATTCTGATTTCTTCTGGTTCATGAACTCCTCTGGAACCAGAGAAAAGTTGGACATTTTGTTTTGCTTCATGTTCTTGAAAACGCAGTGGTCAGCGATCTTCTCCGTCACGTCCGGCTTCAGAGATTTCCCAAGAAACTGGCCGATTTTCTCCACGGATCCTTTCAAATCCTGCCAGAGATATGAATAAAGACAAGATTGTATAATTTGTGGTATGAAACACTCTAAAAACTGTAGGGTTAAAAACAACCCAAGTTGGGTTGCAAATAGACAAACCCATTGGTTGGGTTGTTTTAACCCAGCGATTGGGTTGTTTTAACACAGCGACTGACTTGTTTTAACCCAGCTTTCCTGTAGCTCAGTGGTTAGAGCATGGCACTAAGAATGCCAAGGTCATGGGTTCGATCCCAGGGATTGCACATACTCCGATACAAATGTATAGTATAATGCAATGTAAGTCGCTTTGGATAAAAGCATCTGCCAAATGCATGAATGTAAATGTAACCCAGCGACTGACTTTTTTAACCCAGCGAATGACTTGTTTTAACCCAGCGAATGGGTTGTTTTAACAAAGCGAATGGGTTGTTTTAACCCAGCGACTGACTTGTTTTAACCCAGCGACTGACTTGTTTTAACCCAGCGACATTTATTAAATTGCTTATTAATACATTTTCACCTTTTGATTATTAGAAATTAGTAATCTAGTAATTATGTGTCTAAATGTTAATTTCCAACATATTTTGGGTTCATTTTAAGCAAGAAATACAGTCATTTTTAAACAACAGATGAGTTAAATAAAACTACCAACATTTTTCATTTTTGGCAAACATTTAACCCAACCGCTGGGTTAAAATAACTCAATTGCTGGTTTTGTCCATTTTCAACCCAACTTGGGTTGTTTTTAACCCAGCAGTGTAGGATGAAAACAAGCTAAAGGAAAAAAACACAAGGAAAGGAGTGTAATTATAGTGTAAATAAGTAATAAATACAAATAAATAAATGTATCCAGTGCCGATATGAATTCATAATGAATATTTTGTAATGCACACCTGTTCACAGACTGTAGGGGAATTTTTATTGCTTATCATTTATTCTCTTGATTTATAAAATGACGCATTGATACTTGTTGTCTTATGTGACACTTAAAACAGCTTGTTCAGTGGAAAATTACAGCTGATGTTGTTTTATTTTATGAAGCACTTCTGAAACTAACAAAGGAAGTGAGGCGAAGGTGCGAACGTGTTTGTCTGGACAGCTTGGAGTTCAATAGTGCATCTGCAGTTTTAGACCCCTCTCTCTTTTTTTTTGTTTTAATTCTTCTGATCCGTACATGGAACGTGTGTTATGATTGGTTTGGGGTAACAAGGAACAATAAGAGCGGTATATAAGACAGCCGCACTGAGTGAAGATGTTCTTCTCTGTAGACTCAAAGACATTTCCTGAGAGTTTGTTTCTCATTCTCACCACTAAAGGAATACAAGAATTTTTCATGCTCAGGTTATATTTGCTTTGTAAAATAATAATCTTAATTGAGATTTAATATCTTTAATTAGCATTGTAAAAATAAGGAAAGAAAACCATATATTTACGAGTACGCTGTAAAGTTCAAGGATAAAAGGTTGGGAAACACTGAAGTTACGTCTCGCTCTCCTTTGCAAGAGCAGGTTTAACTACAGTATCTGTGATCTCAAGTTTACAGGATCAGTGACAGGTTTAATGAAGATGAAGTCATAAATTGAAGCTGCATATTCACTCCTACTCACAGCGATCATCTCCTCATAGAAGATGTACAGTATGGATGCTTTTTCTTCAGCATTAAGCCAACCTTTGACATGATCAAACCAGGAACCAAACATGACTGTGGAGAAAAGAAATCATGCTTAACCCTCGAATCACACAAGAGCTGTAATACAGCACAAAGAAAGACTGAAAATTGATGTTTATTCACAATATGTAGTATCGCAAAACGTTGCATATATTTGACCACTATTACTTGGTAACAACAAGGCAGGAGAATCAATAACGTTGCTTTGTACTTTGGTATTTGAACCTTTGGCTTGTTTGCTCTAGTAAGAACATTGACAAGAGAACAGAGCTGAAATCCTACTGTTTCCGTGGAGGAACTTCTCCATGAACTCATCTTGAGTGCCGGGGTTCACCAGGTATGAGGCCATCCCATAGTAGTGATATGAGGACGTGAACACGTCTTTCGGGTTTCTCATGACATACAGAACCTGAAGCGCAGTGCACAGCATTGATCAAACAAAGGCATGATTTATTCCATCTTAAAAGTGCATCTGAGCGTTTTTACCCTGGGCTTCATTTTGAAGTAAGACTCGTTCATCATTCGGTGATGAAAGTGAGTAGCGAAGACACGAGGAGACGGCCTCTGCTCCAAACTGAGCAGCATCGCCCGGTGTTCCTCCAGCCACGGCACTCGGTCCCAGTTCGGCACCGTCAGCACAGGCGTCATATCGCCCTCGCTCACTATCAAGGGCACGATCTCCTGCATCCATGTTGTGCCTGAGCGCATTGAGCAAACCACGGGGCAGTGACATGATTTGATTTTACACAAAAACATAGTGATGCACTTCTTTAATGACAATGTAACGGTTCTGTTTAATGTGTTCGGTTTTCCCTGTTCTGCTTCGCTGTCATTGTTAAAGGGTTAGTTCACTCAAATGTCATTAATTACTCACCCTCATGTCGTTCCAAACCTGTAAGACTTTCGTTTATCTTCGGAACCCAAATGAAGATCTTTTTGATGAAATCTGAGAGCTTTCTGACCCTCCATTGACAGTCAACGCAACTTCCACTTTCAAGCCCCAGAAAGGTAGTAAAGACATCATTAAAGTAATCCATGTGACTCCAGCGGTTTAACCTCAATTTTATCAAGCGACGCGGGTGCTTTGTTTGCGCAAAAACACATAATTTACAAAATATGAAACTCTGAATCACAACAAAGTCTGCTCTCGCGTCAACACAACACGCATGAGAACGTGAGCTGGAGACTAAAGGCTGATTTATACTTCTGCGCCGTAGAAAAGCCCAAAGAATAGTTCACTTTTTATGCGTACGCGAGGGTCAGCTTATCCGTGGGCGCTGCGGATAATCAGCGGGTCGGTTAATAAAAAATAACATTAAATTAATTGTGGTTGGGTCACAGGCGGATGAGAGATACATCATGAATGATTTTGATTTTAATAAAGACACAAACTCTCATTTCACGGTAAAACGCAATGAACGTGCATCACGCTTCCTTTCGTTTTCAAAGAACAGCGTATCTCTTCAGGGAAAACCAGTAAAGGAAAACACTTGCCAAGAGCAACTCCTAGTGGACGTTCTAGGAACACATAGGAAGAAAATCTACATGAGATATTGCTTTATCATTTTTTTTGTCAGTTGCAGATGCAAGTGCGGTTCAGCAGCAATAAAGGCAAAACAAATTTGAGAGAAACTTCAAAAAAGAAGAATTTTAAAAAAAAAAAGGGAAGGAAAATGAGCAGTGTGGGAGCGTTTTAGAGAAGTAGTTAACCAATCAAGTGATGGGTATGTGATATGTGCGGTGAAACGCTGAATGTGATAATAAACAACTAAAGCATATATCCAGCCTTTGCTTGCGCTGAACGTATTAAATGATTGTGTGTGTGTGTGTGTGTGTGTGTGTGTGTGAGAAGTTGCAGTGACGGAAACAATGCGTTCCAATTTAATTTTGAAGGGATTAAAGCCAAAGACATGCAATTTTGCAGAAGACAACCTTTTATTACTTTACACAAGTTCTAAATTCATTTAAAAGCAGCCTAGTTCAGTGGTGAAAGTGGGGACGGTTGCAACACTTTTTGCATTTCCTTCACTTTCTTAAAGGAACGCTCCACTTTTTTTTGAAAATAGGCTCATTTTCCATCTCCCCTAGAGTTAAACAGTTGAGTTTTACCGTTTTCGAATCCATTCAGCCGATCTCCGGGTCTGACGGTACCACTTTAAGCATAGCTTAGCATAGTTCATTGAATCTGATTAGACCGTTAGCATCTCGCTCAAAAATGACCAAAGAGTTTTAATATTTTTCCTATTTAAAACGTGACTCTTCTGTAGTTACATTGTGTACTTAGACCGACGGAAAATGGCAAGTTGTGATTTTCTAGGCCGATATGGCTAGGAACTATACTCTCATTCCGGCGTAATAATCAAGGACGTTTTCTGCCGTACCATGAGTAGTTGGAAAATCGCAACTTTTCATTTTCCGTCGGTCTAAGTACGCGATGTAACTACAGAAGATTCAAGTTATGAATGAGCTGTTAATTTTTCTTTCATGTTTTATTTTCAGACATCATGAGAATAACGTAACGCTTGGTATTTTACCATAACATGTTATAACAAGAATTTTTTGTCCTCAAAGCCTCACGTCTCTTTCCAGGTTTGTTTTCACAGGTAAATACAATTTATTATCTGTAAAAATGATGGAAATCACTTTGAAATAGTATCACGCAATGCTGAATTTTTTTATTAAGGCAACGCATTTTACATAAAACAGATATATAGTTATTAGGGCTGGGTAAAAAAATATTGATTTCTCAATTTTAACGAACCAATATCGATTCTTAAATCCCAAGAATCGATTAGTCTAGTCTGTTTTCAGTTGATGAATGAGCAGAATATGTAGCGCCTCCCATCCAATAAATCACAATAATCTTTGTTACTTTTGATATGAAGCAAAGTCTCAGATTTCAAATAACGTCCATCTTATTATGAGATTCAAAAAATAAATACCGTTTTGGCGCTGTTTAATGTGGCGTGACGGATCGCTTTAGCGCCTCAGTTAAAGAGAAGCATGTGATCATCCTCTCCTCCGCTTTAATACCAGTTACAGTGAAATAAACATGCATGAACATCTGAAGGTATGTTAAAATATACAGTACAACTTACTGAAATCCGTATCATGTCTCGTGTAATCGCTCAATCAG
Organism: Anabarilius grahami; assembly: GCA_003731715.1. Classification (NCBI taxonomy): domain Eukaryota; kingdom Metazoa; phylum Chordata; class Actinopteri; order Cypriniformes; family Xenocyprididae; genus Anabarilius; species Anabarilius grahami. The sequence continues at coordinate 888,676 of RJVU01055667.1, read as the reverse complement.
TGTTTCAACCTCGGAAAGACTCAATAAAACAGCTTGTAAACAATGTCACGTGACGTTTACCTCAGAAAAACATATTCAGTGACCATAAACTTATTAGTCAGCTAGAAAAGTGAACTCTAGAAAGCAACATTCTGATAAATATAGCTATGCACCGTTACATATTTATTATAATTTTCTTCAATATTTAATGCACGCTTGAATAAATCAGTTCTGACAGCCACGATTTAAATGTTTATATTTCAAAAAACGTATTGGAGTACAAATATGATTATGTAATTCTAAACTTCATTTATGATAAAAACATAATTGAGTGTAATTTAAGTGTTTGTATATAAAAAAGTTAATTTATCCTTCAATATTACTATAGTAGCACCAGCTGACTCTCATGTGTAGTTTACAGCATTAGTTGAGAGATTTTTTTCCTCTAGAAAATTTGCCATGAACTGAAACTGAAATACTACATCCAAAATAATCGGAATCGAATCGAAATCGTAAGCGAATGCATGTGAATAGTAATCAAATCGAATCATGAAAATTGTCAATACCCAGCCCTAATGGTTATATTTAACCCGTCCGTTATTGCTGTGGAAAGAATCCCGCTTTTTCAATGCATGTTGAAAGTACTTTGTTGATGCTTCTACACTTTTAAATGTCCTTTTAATGTTTGTTGGTTGAAGGGTGAGTAGAATGATGTCATCTCATTGTACCCAGTTAAACAAAAAACCTATTATTGTGTTCACAGAGCGAGCCTTTCACTCACTGTTTACAGCTTAACGGAAGTTACACCCATAATTATAATGGAAAACCAACCAGGGCTTAATATTTTGAAACAAAGAAAATCATCAAAGAAAATCATATAGGTTTGGAACAACTTTTAGAATTTTAATTTTTGGGTGTACTATCCCTTTAACTCACAATCTGATATACGCACAGCCTTGTTTCTACGTGCCAAACATTCCATTCCAGAGCAGGTTTTGTTCTGAAAGAAGAGTGAAAGAGTGATAGTCTGGGCTGGGTTTCCCAATAACGATGTTTCTTAGCTCTTAAGAGCGCTTTCTACGTGCGAGAACGCGTTCTACGTGCTACTTAAGAGTCGCTGTCCGTTTCTCAAGTGCTGAATATTACCTTATAGAACGTGTATCATTTAACGTTTAACCTAATAATCGTCACCTTATGTGGATTAGAATAAATGAATAAATAAAGATACCTTTCAAAAAGATTAAATTAATGTTCTTCTGGAGGAGGTAGAGCTAAACAAAGATGTAATTTTCAGACGATTTCTTTAAGATATATATATATATAGCTTAAAGTAATCGTCTGAAAATACAGTCAAACCACAATTTATTCAGACACCTTGAACATTTCATTCATTATTACAGATTATTCACTATAGTTTTTTTAAATGGTAATAAAATATGACAATATCTCAAATAACACTTTAGCAAAATATGGTCAGGTCAAAGTGTCTAAATAAATTTTGGTTCCAAATTTGTATAAATTTTACTGTATGAAGAATTTTTGGGTATAATATGTCACAGTTTATTTTGTCATTCTCACTTACATAAATTAACTATAGTGTCTATATTTAACTTAAATTAATTATAGTGTATATATATGTACAGTACAGTCCAAAAGTTTGGAACCACTAAGATTTTTAATGTTTTTAAAAGAAGTTTCGTCTGCTCACCAAGGCTACATTTATTTAATTAAAAATACAGTAAAAAACAGTAATATTGTGAAATATTATTACAATTTAAAATAACTGT
>RJVU01055667.1:869314-885906 GCA_003731715.1 Anabarilius grahami | reverse complement strand
AAAACTTTAATTTCTTTTCGACTGAAGAAAGAAAGACATGAACATCTTGGATGACATGGGGGTGAGTAAATTATCAGGAAAAGTTTATTTAAAAGTGGACTAATCCTTTAAGGGTGACAGTAGCACAAATGATGTACTTCACCCAGCCAATTTCTACAGGCGTACAGACACATTTTTTACTGCAGACATGTTTTATCAGCACTACTTATGACATCACGTGTATTTTTATTTTTTTATTTTCTTCCCTTTTCTTTTCATATTAAACAACAAAGAGTATTTAAGAGGAATACAGTCAAAACCTTAGCTGTTATACACATTGCACTTGAATAAAGGTGTAATCTGTCCTGTAGGAGACCTCATAACTCTTCACTTAGAGCTTCACGATTCCTCCAGAGCACTCGTAGATCTACGAGCATTTTCAAGTGCTACTTAAGTTACGATGCTTTTGGGAAACGCAGCCCTGTGCAGTGTAGTGAGCTGCTAGACAGCATTATGAGGGAAATCGGTTGTTTTTGTACTGTTACAGTAGCACACTACCATGGTAAACTGTTGCAGGTCCGAACTAACACCCGGCATTACAGGTTTATCACTGCTGAGTTACAGTGAGCAGCATCACAGAAGGATAAAAACTCACCAGATTTGGGAAAAGTGACGATCAGGATGTCCTCCTGGCGGAAAGTGAACTCCTCACAGTATTTCAGGCTTTCAGGAGGGTTTAAATGCGTCGGCACATACACACCTTTATGAACCGAGTACAGTTCTGCCTCCGTCATTCTCTGAAGCTCAAGACAAACAAAACACAAGCTCCAACTTACAGCTGATGTGGATCATCCGTCAAATACCGCGAGAACTCGAGTTACTGGACATAAACAGGCTCTTTCGCAAGAGTTTGGTATGCATATGAAGCCAATGCATGTCATAATAAATTATTTTATTGTGAAAGACTTCATGCTCTGGACACAATGAAAAGCATCCATTTATTAACGCAGTGAAGCTCAAAGAGCACATATGCATACTGTGTGAATGTTTGCATGTGTGGTTTATGTTTTGATATGGCTCATATACTCTGAGAACATGCAGGATAACACCTCAGTTTCATTCAGAGACTCAAACTGAGCAAAAATATGCAATTTGGTGCAGATGCTGATATTTATATGCACAAAAAGCAAGATGAAATTCTGATGCATGTAAATCATTGAGATACTGATATGACATTGGTGGATCCAAAATGGTCATATTCATGCATTTTATTCATATTTCATGTTAATCATTTATGGCTTATGATTTATCAATACTACTTTAGATTTTTATATATTCATGTACTCCTACTCCATATATTAATCCTCATTATATTTTCAAGTAGGGTATTCTTCTTGTATCTTTAAGAGTATGCATGCTTGCTATATTCTTCAAGTGTTCCAGTGTGACAGGTTATGTTGACATGTTTGTGGTTAGATATTGGACGCCTGCCAAGTACTGAAGCAATGATGTTTTCGGAATGAGTTGCTCATTTGAACATAATGTACCTTTATATGAAAATATGTCTATTTCCATTTCTTCAGATATGAGATAATACAAGATCTGCAATATTCTCTTAAAGGTGCAATATGTAATATTTTTGCAGTAAAATATCCAAAAACCACTAGTCCAGTGTTATTTTGTTCACTTGAGCACTTACAATATCCCAAATGTTTCCAACTATTTGTAAATCGTGAGAAAATTGCAATGTTAATCAAGGCTCCGGGACGTGTGAGGAGTCGCCTGTCAATGGCGTCATACCCGCGTTACCCTCGGTTTCCGGTTTTATTTTGTAGAAACCATGGAAACACCAAAGACGCTTTGGCGAACAACTGTTTTGATATATTTATAGACAAAACTAATTATTGTTATAAAGCAACAAGTGTGTAACAGTGTCTCACAGCAGCCGCCGAGCGAACGCACAGAGTAACGTTATAACATCATTTTCAACACACTCAAATGTATCTAATATGATAAACAGAGCTGCGTTACCTCATACTCATGACTGGAAAAGCAGAAGCGGCGACTGTGCCATAATAAAAGTCCCCCTGCCCGTGAGGCGTGTGTTGCTCAATCGCTCCAGCTCCTCGTTCAGCTCCACAACACTCGCTCCTGCTCTGCTTCACACTACAGTAACGTTAATAATCACATCCATGAACATGATTCCTTCACGAGTCCAATCCCTGTTCTTTTGCACCGTCCGTTGAGATGGAGACCACATGTCCCAAGATTCCGCGCTCAAACTTGACGTCATCAAGCTACGCCTTTGTTTTGAATAGACCTCTAGCGGACAAAATTATTACATATTGCACCTTTAAGGGTGTCAAAACAACACCTTTTGTATCTATTTTCATCTATCTTTGACTTTTGACCAGTCACTCTGACCTAGCTGTTACACCAACTATGACATAATGGATAAATCTGTTTGACCTTTTCTTATTGGACCAAAACATAAGTTTGAGTGGGATGTTAGTTTTTCTATGCTTATGGTATAAAATGGACTGGGTCTTTGATAGTTTAGCCTTTTCTTTGCTCTTTTTCCTTCTCGAATCTCTTCTGCTTCTCCTCTTTTTCCTCTCATTTCATTCTGCAAATGTCTTAATTTTGTTCATTCTTTCTCTATATTCTGGTCTTCATCTTCATCTATTAGATACAATACTGTAGATTTTATTATTAACTATTAATTAATTTGTTTGTCTCTATAATTTTTAATTAATAAATGTGTTGTTCCTTATTCAAATTTGATCTCTGACATAATCATTGCTGGACTGCCTGGATCTCACTGCCTCAAGTTTTTGCATCAAACATGCATATAAATATCAATATCTGGCAATAATATGTCACAGTAAGATGATATTTAAATGCTTAGTTTTATGATCAAACCTCTGAACAATGCAATTCATTGTATAAACCATTTTATTTCATACATTATGCATTAAATTAAAAAGCACATAACATATACTGTACATTAATAAATCATTTCCAGAACAGTTATATTTTTAATCACAACATTCAAATAAAATGAAGAAAAAAAAAAGAAAAAAAAAAATCACACAAATAATAATTAATTATTGTTCATTTTTAATGCTCTTTTATTTAAAAAATAACAAAATGAAGATTAAGATTAAACAGATGTGTTTTTCAGTCCCATGGAAATTTGAATTTCACATCTTTCATTTTGTCTTCATATACAGCATCAAATCGCTTCTCTTGAGCCTCGGAGAAATGATTCTTCCAGTCGCCTGCAATTCCTGACGAATAAAACAAGACAAATGATATTCAAGTGAATCTTTTTGCATAATTCACCCAAAAATGACTTCAGTTTCAGTCTGTTTCTGACACAAAGCTGTCGGATGGTGGTGCTGATTCACATGAGGGTGAGTAAATATACACATTTTTCATTTTTGTCAGAAGAATTAATGTGTTACCTTTCCTCAGGAATTCTGATTTCTTCTGGTTCATGAATTCCTCTGGAACCAGAGAAAGGTTGGACATTTTGTTTTGCTTCATGTTCTTGAAAACGCAGTGGTCAGCGATCTTCTCCGTCACGTCCGCCTTCAGAGATTTCCCAAGAAACTGGCCGATTTTCTCCACGGATCCTTTCAAATCCTGCCAGAGATATGAATGATCACATGTTGGAAATCATGAAGCATTTTCACAAGGATATCAGTATTTTACTTTACCAAAAACAGAATGGATGCGAATAATAAGCAATCTCCTTTTCTTTTTTTTTTTTGAGAAATGAGAGAAGCGGACATGTGAAAGAGAAGTTCTGCTGGAAGAACCTTAAGAGGACTTTGGACATTTCGGACAAGTTTAGTTGAAGTTCGAGGACATGAGAAAGCAGAGATTGCACCAGAGAGACCTTGAAAAAGACCTTGAACAATATTACAACAGCTGATAACCTAATAAACTGAGTGACCTATAAAAGACTGATGAGTTTATTGTTGATTTCATCAGTATCTCTCTTCTGCTAGAAGCTCGAAGCTGCTTACACCGTTGACTGAACTCTTTAGACTCTCTTACATTTTTACATTAATATAAAAAGAATTGTAAACAATAAAAATACATTTTCTTGATCACTAAAACTGCCTACCGAGGTGTTTTATGAACATACCACAGGAGTCTTCTGACCAAGTTGTCAGTATTTTTACCCCACTTATTCCACTTACCTAACCTGAGAATAATAATTAATAAGTTAGCTGTGTGTGCACAGAGTACGCCAAAACATTTCCTCTCGACTCTTATCTCAAGATTACAGAAACCCATGAACTCTGAAAGCTGTAATAAAAATAAAAGTAATAAACTGAACCTGCATATTCACTCTTGCTGTGTGCAGTGCCATGTTCTGTTCTGAGGAATTTGAAGTCAAAATATATTTATTTTTCTTAATTTGTGTACTTATGCCATTTTGTAGTATAGACAGTGCAAGTAGTGTGTTCACACTGAAAATGTTAAAGGGGACCTATAATACCCCTTTCACAAGATGTACTATCAATCTCTGGTGTCTCCAGAATGTGTCTGTGAAGTTTCAGCTCAAAATACCCCACAGATCATTTATTATAGCTTGTCAAATTTGCCCCTATTTTTTGCCGTTTTTGTGTGTGTCCCTTTAAATGCAAATGAGCTGCTGCTCCCGCCCCCTTTCCAGAAGAGGGCGGAGCTTTAACAGCTCAACAACAACAAAGCTGGAGAATCTCACGCAGCCAAAATGAGGATTGTCAGTAACGGTGTTCAGCCTTACATTGTTCAAACCGGAGTCGACACTGATGGAGAGACTCAGGAAGAAGTTACAACTTTTAGAATGAAACTGGACGTTTCTGAATGGTTAGTGGATAAATGTATGTAGTTGCTGTGGAGTTGATTCAACTCATCCACTAGCATGTGCCGTCATGTTCATCTTTTGTGTTGAATTGACCCTCGTTTGTGAAGCAGTCCGGCGTAAAATGACGGCATGTCAACAACACTCTTCTACAACAACTCTGAAGCAGCCCAACATGGCCCCGCCCCCTTTGTTGCGTGTTCTCAGGGGCGGGGTTTATGTCAATTTTGGGGTTTGTGATGTCACCCACCCGGGAAGAAGCTCGTTGTGCTCGTATTTAGTGAATAAGTACATAGTGTATAGTGCGTCATTTAGGATGCAACTTCTGTCTTTCCTGTTTCCGTAGTTGCCTTGGTTTTGGTTGCTATGGTTACTGATTAGATTGTTCACCTGTGTCTTGTTATCTTGTGTATTTATTCGCCCTGTTCAGTTTAGTTTGTCTGTTCTTGTCATTGAGTTGTTCTTAAGTTTCTCCTGTTCCAGAGTGAGAGTGCTTAATTTTTGCTTAATTAAAGACTGCCTTTATACTCTCCTGCTTTAAACCAACCGTGACATGAAGAAGCTACTCACAGCGATCATCTCCTCATAGAAGATGTACAGTATGGATTCTTTTTCTTCAGCATTAAGCCAACCTTTGACATGATCAAACCAGGAACCAAACATGACTGTGGAGAAAAGAAATCATGCTTAACCCTCGAATCACACAAGAGCTGTAATACAGCACAAAGAAAGACCGAAAATTGATGTTTATTCACAATATTACCGCATGAAGTTGCCATTTATTTTTACAGTTTAAGATACTCAAAGTAGTCACATATATTGACGCTGTATATATGAAAGAGCTGAAATCCTACTGTTTCCGTGGAGGAACTTCTCCATGAACTCATCTTGAGTGCCGGGGTTCACCAGGTATGAGGCCATCCCATAGTAGTGATATGAGGACGTGAACACGTCTTTCGGGTTTCTCATGACATACAGAACCTGAAGCGCAGCGCACAGCATTGATCAAACAAAGGCATGATTTATTCCATCTTAAAAGTGCATCCCCTGTTTTTACCCTGGGCTTCATTTTGAAGTAAGACTCGTTCATCATTCGGTGATGAAAGTGAGTAGCGAAGACGCGAGGAGACGGCCTCTGCTCCAAACTGAGCAGCATCGCCCGGTGTTCCTCCAGCCACGGCACTCGGTCCCAGTTCGGCACCGTCAGCACAGGCGTCATATCGCCCTCGCTCACTATCAAGGGCACGATCTCCTGCATCCATGTTGTGCCTGAGCGCATTGAGCAAACCACGGGGCAGTGACATGATTTTGTGCTATCTATTGATTTTACTTAAAGAGATAGACATATGGTATACACATCTTTCAAAATCACTTGCAACCCACAAAGAGTACATTTCTAACAACTTGGCATTCAAAACTAGATTTATTTTTCTTGTGTTTGTTTACTCTTATATGACATTGACCCACTTAATATAAATGAAAAAAAACTGCATTTAGCTTAAAAGTATAATTCAAAAATAAGAAAATTCTTGTGAAAAAGAAACTTTAGCACACTTTTAAAAGAGTATTACAGAAATAACATGCTTTAAAAAGTACATTAACTGAAAGTAATGTTTTTTAACAAATGTTTCACGATTAACTCAAAATAGATTTTACACACTAAAAAATGCTGGGTTAAAAACAACCCAAGTTGGGTTAAAAATGGACAAACACCGGAATTGGGTTGTTTTAACCCAGCGATTGGAATGTTTTAACCCAGCGATTGGGTTGTTTTAACCCAGCGATTGGGTTGTTTTAACCCAGCGATTGAGATGTTTTAACCCAGCGATTGGGATGTTTTAACCCAGCGATTGGGATGTTTTAACCCAGCGATTGGGATGTTTTAACCCAGCGATTGGAATGTTTTAACCCAGCGATTGGAATGTTTTAACCCAGCGATTGGGATGTTTTAACCCAGCGTTTGGAATGTTTTAACCCAGCGTTTGGGATGTTTTAACCCAGCGATTGGAATGTTTTAACCCAGCGACCCAGGGTTTGGGATGTTTTAACCCAGCGTTTGGGATGTTTTAACCCAGGGATTGGGTTGTTTTAACCCAGCGATTGGAATGTTTTAACCCAGCGATTGGGTTGTTTTAACCCAGCGATTGGAATGTTTTAACCCAGCGATTGGAATGTTTTAACCCAGCGATTGGAATGTTTTAACCCAGCGATTGGAATGTTTTAACCCAGCGACTCAGTGATTGGGATGTTTTAACCCAGCGATTGAGATGTTTTAACCCAGCGATTGGGATGTTTTAACCCAGCGATTGGAATGTTTTAACCCAGCGATTGGAATGTTTTAACCCAGCGACCCAGAGTTTGGGATGTTTTAACCCAGCGATTGGGTTGTTTTAACCCAGCGACCCAGCGATTGGAATGTTTTAACCCAGCGATTGGGATGTTTTAACCCAGCGATTGGAATGTTTTAACCCAGCGATTGGAATGTTTTAACCCAGCGATTGGAATGTTTTAACCCAGCGATTGGGTTGTTTTAACCCAGCGATTGGGATGTTTTAACCCAGCGATTAGTATTATGTCAAAATAAGTGCACTTCTTCAAAGCACAACAAAATATTATTAAAACTATTTATAAAAGTACTAAAAAGCAAAACTTTTCTTTTGACATTATTACAAAATGCACTTTTAAGTGTACTAAATGTGTTAAGAAACATTCATAAAGGTGTGCTCTCTTGAAGTACACTGAAGTGCAGATTCAATACTCTTGATTTTCACAAGGACAGTCTTTCCTGTTACAGGAGTTAATTGGAAGAAATGTTTATGAAGTAGTTTCAGACAAAATACTGCATGATTACTACTTCATCTAAAATCTAAAAAGTGATTATCTCAACTGCAGGAATCTTCATTTTCACCTCCCTTCTTTATTTGACGTCAGTGGTGAGCAGCATCACAGAAGGATAAAAACTCACCAGATTTGGGATAAGTGACGATCAGGATGTCCTCCTGGCGGAAAGTGAACTCCTCACAGTATTTCAGGCTTTCAGGAGGGTGTAAATGCGTCGGCACATACACACCTTTATGAACCGAGTACAGTTCTGCCTCCGTCATTCTCTGAAGCTCAAGACAAATAAAACACAAGCTCCAACTTACAGCTGATGTGGATCATGTAATACCGCGAGAACTCGAGCAGATGTTGCTCCTGATAGAGAGTTCATGTAATCATCAACACATCTCTTTCGCAATAAGGGCATAAGTTCATGTTCTTGATTATTACTGAGATTTATTCTCCTGCTCGAGTCCAAACAGTCTATTTGCTGCAGTGAAGCACAAAAGATACTATAATTTATTAAATAACCAAGGTTTGAACAATTTAAACACTAGTAGGTGTACCCAGACTTTTGTGAGCATATACTTGTTTGTCTCTGTTGTTAAAAAAGGCTTAAATTGCATGTTTTAAGTTTTATATATGGGCTGTTTTAGGCCTGTAATAAATGCTGTATGAAACTTTCTGAATTTGGCACGAGAAATCAATGATCATGTTGCTTTTAGTTAATCAAACTAAAACTAAATAGTCAACCATTTATTTCATGCTGTACATCATGCAATAAATAAAAAAGCAGTCAGTTCTTAAGGCACATAACGTACATTAATTATTCTAATCATTATTTTTAATAACAAAATTCAAGATTACACAATTAAGATGTCAATAAAATTGCAAAAAAGTGACATGTATAAAACCAGATGTTAAAAAATTGTCATTTTGTTTTTGTTCCAAAGTTCTGAAACGCCTCATTTAAATTATTCATACGCAGAATAAAGGGGCGGGGCCTGGTTGAGTCGGTTAGTAGTGTGTTGAAACTGGCGGTTATTGTAAGGGGGCGGGACATTTCCCAAACACCAATCACAACACACTGCTCCAGCCGACCAATCAGAGCACATTGTGCTTTTCAGAAGGAGGGGCTACATAGAGACAGAGCGTTACTGACAGACTGGGAAGAGAGGAGCTGCAACAATGTGAGGAAAATAATCAACATTCAATCTAGTAGAGCACAAAAACAAAAGGGCAGAATAGGTCCTTTTTAAACTCTATTTAGTTTTTGTCCTCGCTTCTTTTGTAGCGCAGTGAGATCTGGCAACCAGTAGCCGAGGTCTGTCTCCTGACATCTGAATGAGCTCCAGGCCACTAGAGCAAGAAGAAGAAGAAATTGTTCACTTAACGTACAGAATGTGGTATTTAAGAACATAATAACATAATGTGCTTTAAGTAATTAGCATAATGTGCATCAATCAACTGTAAAGTCCTATTGCTTCAGTTAAGGAGCTGCAGTAATTCTGCTCACGTCTGATAGTCGACTCCTGCCAGACTGAGTCCATTCACGGCTAGAATGCGATCGCCGACTCTCAGCCTCTGGCACAGAGCAGCAGGAGAGTCTGGAAGAATGGATTTGATGTAAATCCCACTGACGGTCAATGGTGTTTCCTGCGTGAAACAAACGATTGTTATTCTACAGCATGTATGGCAGCTCTGCAATGAAAATCAACACCTTTATCCAACAAACAGACTTTGCTTCTTAATAAGCTCCATGCAATGTTGCACTGTGAAAAAAACATGTTTCTGTCTCGTTTTCCAGTACAAACATTCTTAAATTAAGATACATTTACTGAAGATATTAAGACTTGTGTAATGAAAAATGTATCAAAATGAAGCGAGTTTGAGCTTAAAACAAGAACAATGGAGTCAGAAAAATAAACTTCATTCAAAAAGAAAACAGGTTTATTTTTCTGACTCACATATTTGTTCTTGTTTTAAGCTCAAACTCGCTTCATTTTGATTGATTTTTTCAGTAAACAAGTCTTAATATCGTCTCTAGTAAACGATATCTCCAGTAAATGTATCTTGATTTAAGAATGTTTAGATATTTGTGCTGGAAAACAAGACAGAAACACTGAGGAAGACTTTTTTTTTTTTTTTTTGCAGCGTGCAGATCATCAGACAACTACAAATATTCTATTTTCAACCACATGGAGATGCTATTGAGCTGTAAGGAAACTATAATGTTAAAGGATTGGTTCACTTCTGAATTAAAATGTCCTGATAATTTCCTCTCCTCCATGTCATCCAAGATGTTCATGTCTTTCTTTCTTCAGCGGAAAAGAAATGAAGGTTTTTGAGGAAAACATTCCAGGATTTTTCTCCATATAGTGGACTTCACTGGGGTTCAACGGGTTGAAGGTCCAAATGTCAGTTTCAGTGCAGCTTCAAAGAGCTCTACATGATCCCAGACGAGGAATAAGAGTCTTATCTAGAGAAACCATCAGACATTTTCTAAACAAAATAAACATTTATATACTTTTTAACCACAAATGCTCGTCTTGCACTGCTCTGCGATGCTCCACGCATGACGTAATCATGTTGGAAAGGTCACGCGTGACGTCAAAGACCAAGTCAAATGGCCTTTACAAAAAAAGGTAAAACAACGATGTCGGACGATTTTGATGTTGGAGGAGAAAATGTGATGGAGTTTTTCGCTCTACTGCGGTACTTCCGCCTACATCACATGACCTTTCCAACATGATTACGTCATGCGTGGAGCATCACAGAGCAGTGCAAGATGAGCATTTGTGGTTAAAAAGTATATAATGTTTATTTTTTTTAGAAAATGTCAGATGGTTTCTCTAGATAAGACTCTTATTCCTCGTCTGGGATCATGTAGAGCTCTTTGAAGCTGCACTGAAACTGACATTTGAACCCGTTGAACCCCAGTGAAGTCCACTATATGGAGAAAAATCCTGGAATGCTTTCCTCAAAAACCTTCATTTCTTTTCCGCTGAAGAAAGAAAGACATGATGAACATCTTGGATGACATGGAGGTGAGTAAATTATCAGGAAATTTTAAAGGTAGAGGAGAACAAATGTCCTCGTCATCAGAGAAGAGAAGAGATGCTGCAAGAGGGAGGAGAAGATATTCTGATTCAAGATTACGAGGAACGATAATGATTTCACGGTGACAGATTTCTCTCACCTCTCCGTCCACCAACATCAGACCCAGTCCACATGCTTCTCTCTGCAGCTCCAGCACAAACACGTCGTCTTCATCTGCAGTCTCGCACTCTTCACTCTCACCTACAAACACAGACACGTGCGTTTGTGTTTCTGCTTCCATAAAGATCACATGCATAATGTTTATGGAGATATGAAGAACCGGTCACCTTCCTCCTCTCTGACTGCGGTGATGCATGTGGACGTCTGATGGGTTGAATCCGTGTCGGAATCCGTCAGCTCCAGGTTTTGCGGCGTGTTCGGTGGAGTCAGTAAACACGAGGGATCCAGCGCCGGACGCTCCGCGCTGATGTGAGTCACGTCTTTATTGTGAAGCTCCAGATTCTGCAGCTTTCTGGTTAAAAGAGCTTCACATGAGCCCAGATCACTCGCTCCTGCGGGAAACACCAGCTCCGTGTGGCTGAACTCCAGCTGAGCTTTTGGGTGAACTTCCATCTTGGTGAGCTTGGCCTCCATCGGCACCGCAGAGACGAGCTGGAGCAGAATTATCAGTTTAATTATGGAGTTTGGTAAGAAAATATTCAATATTTATTTAAATGTACATATAAAAACAACTCTGGGGTTATTATAGATTAAAACTAAAATCATAAAAAAATTGTTACATGAACAATAAAATGTAAATTTTTTAATAAAAACTTAAACTTTGTTTATATCAACTGCTAGCCAAAACATTTCTCATTTTCATTTAGTTTAACTTGATGTACTAAAATAAATCAAACTAAAACTGAAATTAAATTATTGAAAACTATAGACATATTTTTTTTTAAAACTAATAAAATTTACAAAAAAATAAAATAAAGCCATCTCGAGATTAAAGTCGTTATATTTCAAGAAAAAACTCGTTAAATTTCGAGAAAAGAGTCGAGATAAAATGTTGAGAATAAACTTTTTAAATTACGAGAAAAAATAATTTAACAACTTTTTTCTCGAAATTTAACGACATTTTTCTCATAATTTAACGAATTTGTTCTCGTAATTTAATGACTTTATTCTCAACATTTGATCTCGACTTTTTTCTCGAGATTTAACGAGTTTCTCGTAATTTAACGAGTTTATTCTCAACATTTTATCTCAACTTTTTTCTCGAGATTTAACGAGTTTCTCGTAATTTAATGACTTTATTCTCAACATTTGATCTCGACTTTTTTCTTGAAATGTAACTAAATTTTTCTCATAATTTAACGAATTTGTTCTCGTAATTTAATGACTTTATTCTCAACATTTTATCTCGACTTTCTACTCTAAATTTAAAGAGTTTTTTCTTGTAATTTAACGAGTTTTTTCTCGAAATTTAACGACTTTAATCTCGAGATGGTTTTATTTTTTTATTATTGCTTGGCCCTAATCCTCTTCTGTAAAAACCACACAACAAAATTACTAAAACGTTAACTAAAATTCTAATTAAAAATAAAAATATAAAAATTCAAATTAATTCAAAATATTAAAAAATTTTGTATCTCAATTAAACTAAAATAACACAAGCCTAAATGAGCCATTAATTAGTGAAATATTAATATTTTGGTGAGCTTGGCCTCCATCGGCACTGCAGAGATGAGCTGTATTAAAATAAATAGAGTTTAATTATAGAGTTTGGTATGAAAATATAAATATTAATATCATAATAAATGTAAATATAAAAACAACTCTAGACATAACTAAAACCATAAATTTTTTTTACATTAAATTAAATTAAATTAAAATAAACTTTGTTTATATCAATTACTATCCAAAACATTTCTCATTTTCATTTAGTTTAACTAACAAATATAAATAATTATAAAACTGAAATAAAGTTATTAAAAACTATAGACATATTTAAATAAATTACAAAACTACACAACAAAACGTTAACTAAAATTCAAATGAAAACGTAAAATATAAAAATAAAAGTTAATTAAAAATATTAAAGCCTTTAGTATCTCAATTAAACTAAAATAACACAAGCCTAAATGAGCCATTAATTAGTGAAATACAATAAATATTAATATTTTGGTGAGCTTGGCCTCCATCGGCACTGCAGAGATGAGCTGTAATAAAATAAATAGAGTTTAATTATAGAGTTTGGTATGGAAATATAAATATTAATATCATAATTAAATATAAATATAAAACTAACTTTNCTAAATTAGGGTTATTGTAGATAACTAAAACTATAAAAACATTTTTGTTACTTGAAATAAAATTAATGTTAACTGAAATAAAAAAACTTTTAGTTTAATTTAGTTCACTTCATTTAGTTTAACAACGTATTAAAATAACAAAAAATGAAAAAAATGAAAAATATACAGACATATTGATCAAAAACTAATAAAAATTTCAAAACCACACAAAAATAAATTAAACATTATTTAAAATATATATATATATATATATAATAAAAGCNATTATTTAAAATATATATATATACATATATATATAATAAAAGCTATAATACTATCTCTGTGACACTAAAATAACACTGACCAAAATAAGCCATTAATTGGTGAAATGCAATAAATATAATGATCCAATAATATTTTTCGTGTAAGTGTAAAGGATGGATGTGGTACCTGAGGCGGCTCTGAGGACTGTGGGCGTGTGATTGTGTTGATCAGCCTGTGGAAACGGTGCAGTTGATTCTTCAGATCGCTCTCTCTGATTGGTCTCTTCAGCTCCAGCTCGAAGCCGTCAGTGGGAAGGACGAGAGGCGGATGCTCGTCGAAACTCTCCAGGATATCGTCTGCAGACAGCAGAAGCACAGGAGACGATCAGATGATCGCTCAGCACGCGTGTCACGAGTGAGGTGATGTCGTACCCGTGCAGAGGGCGGCGCTGGCCTCGGCGCTGGAGGGCGTCCACACGGCGGCGCAGGAGCGGCGGGGGTTATACTCTCTCAACATGTGATGCAGCTGAGCCGAGTTCAGAGACGGGAACTCCATCCGCAGAGCCTTCCAGCACATCTACACACACACACACACACACACTTTGACACATCATTCATGATTTAATGATATGGTCATTATGTTAATGTGCAGAAGGATTGAATGTTTTCCACACAGATCACAAGAAATAATGTTTCAACCTTGTAGCAGTTCCAGGAAAACTACCACATTTTGCTCACATTCCAATTAAGTTATGATTTTTTTTCATGGTTATGTGAACGTTAATGGAATTGTATCCATTGTATCATGTAATGTATCAAACATTATGGGAACGTTACTTTTGAATGTTCTCTGAATGTTCTGAAACAAGTAGTAACATTTAAAAAACGTTAAACAAACGTATGAATAATGTTTTTGTGCTAACATTATTAAAGACCAGATAACTGAATGAATGTTCTATTAATGTAACGTTTGTTCAGAATCTTGTCAGAACGTTTCATGTTTGCTGTGTAAGCATCTATTATTATTCTTTTGAGATCATTTAAGTTATGAAGTTATAAAAAAAATCATGATTTTATGCACATAATACCTCACTTTATCAAAGAAGACTTGATATATCATTGTTGAATATTAAATAATACAAAGGATTTTATGATCTAGGATTTTATTATTTATTTTTATTTATTTCTTTTGTTTAGCTTTGGGGTTTTTTATTTAATTTTATTTTAAAATATTTTTATTGTATTTTTTTATTGTTAATTTTTTATTTTTNTTTAATTCATGACTAAAATATTGTATTTTTTATATATTTTTTTATTTTATTTTTTATATTGTTTGTTCGTTTTTTATTTTATTTATTTTTTATTTTATTGTGTATAAAATAAAAAAATACAATATTAAATAATACAAAGGATTTTATGATCTTTAATTCATGACTAAAATATTTAGATTTTTTTATTGCAGTGTCATCAAAAACAATGTTAAACTACACTGTTAAAATGATTCTTCAAAGTTGTAAATAAAACTAAATTTCACATTTAATTCAATGTGTTACTTGATCATTTTGAAATTTACTAGCCATTTCTCAGAGAAAATTGTTTCTACACTAATTTTTTTCCAGTGTATCAAAATACAGACACTATTGATACACCCGATTCTGACTATAGCTTCTCTTTCCTTCAGCAGGACGTCCCGTCAGCGAGTTTGCTGTTACACCGTCCTGTCAGATGCAGACGTGTCTTATCCAGCATCTTCATCTCATACCATGAAAGAATCTTTGTGTTCACAAAGCTTTATCCTTTAATGAGTAATACTTCCTGTTAATTATTTCTAATGCCTGATGGCCAGAGAGATAACGATGGAACAGGAACGCGTTTGTAATAAGACGGGAATGCTCAGAATGCTAATCATTAAAAACCAATGGAAAGAAACCCATTCCTTCCTTCCAATGCAGCCACACTTTCACTTATTCATGTAAAATAATATTTTCTGCATGAATAAAATCATNCATGACTAAAATATTTTATTTTTTATATATTTTTTTATTTTATTTTTTATATTGTTTGTTCGTTTTTTATTTTATTTATTTTTTATTTTATTGTGTATAAAATAAAAAAATACAATATTAAATAATACAAAGGATTTTATGATCTTTAATTCATGACTAAAATATTTAGATTTTTTTATTGCAGTGTCATCAAAAACAATGTTAAACTACACTGTTAAAATGATTCTTCAAAGTTGTAAATAAAACTAAATTTCACATTTAATTCAATGTGTTACTTGATCATTTTGAAATTTACTAGCCATTTCTCAGAGAAAATTGTTTCTACACTAATTTTTTTCCAGCGTATCAAAATACAGACACTATTGATACACCCGATTCTGACTATAGCTTCTCTTTCCTTCAGCAGGACGTCCCGTCAGCGAGTTTGCTGTTACACCGTCCTGTCAGATGCAGACGTGTCTTATCCAGCATCTTCATCTCATACCATGAAAGAATCTTTGTGTTCACAAAGCTTTATCCTTTAATGAGTAATACTTCCTGTTAATTATTTCTAATGCCTGATGGCCAGAGAGATAACGATGGAACAGGAACGCGTTTGTAATGAGACGGGAATGCTCAGAATGCTAATCATTAAAAACCAATGGAAAGAAACCCATTCCTTCCTTCCAATGCAGCCACACTTTCACCTACTCTTATTCATGTAAAATAATATTTTCTGCATGAATAAAATCATTGAAACGACCTGCAGCAGGTTCTCCTTCGGCGTGGCCAGTAGATTGACAGCTGAGGAGAGCTTGAGAAGGTAAGTGTGAGCCAGATCCCCGAGTCCAGCTCCATGAGTCCAGTCCATCAGCAGATCCAGGTTAGCCCTGATCTGGACCCCACGGGACCAGTGGTAAAACGTCCCGCCCGACCCTTCACACAAGAGCAGGAGTCACATGAGCAGATGTGGAGACGGCAGAGACGCTGCTGAACGTGACGGCTCTCACCTCTCTCCATCAGCAGATTGAACAGCAGGGCGTTGATGAAGAAGAAGAGGTAGGCGAAGAGCTGCGACAGGATCTCCGGGTGCACCTGGAAGCCTCTGAGGAGCTGCAGAGTTTGTGTGCAGATGTCCAGCACTCGTCTGACGTCCTCCGGCACCTGCAGCTGACCGCTCTCTGAGAACGGATTACTGTCCAGAAAGCCTGGGAGAAGCGGGTACAGCATCTGAGGAACACAGACGAAGATATGAAGATGAACCGTACCAAACACTAGTGCTGAATGATGATCGACAGCTATGAGAACAAACACCTGCTGATGACAAGATGGCTGGCAAGGATTTTAA
>RJVU01055667.1:845838-868249 GCA_003731715.1 Anabarilius grahami | reverse complement strand
TTTTACACTGTAGAAAGTGGTAACCTGAAATTGTTACCTTAAAGAGCAGTTTTTTTAACCCATACATTTTAATTTTGTCGGTATATCTCTTCTCTGATGACAAGGGCGGGGCAACCTGTCACTCACATGAGATCCACCAATAGCAAACCACAACCATCCAATCAATTCCCCACAGACAAAATCAAGCCCCGCCCTACATTTGTTCTTGTTTGAGAAGCGTTTCACTCAGATATACGGCACAACAGAGAAGGCGCAACTTCACTTTCATGCCGACTTTAAAGACAAGATAGTCCATATAGTTCTTATCAGAACAGGACGAACTTCCTCTACCCAAGAAAAACAAGACGTCTGGCAGCCGTCTCTCTGTTAGACATGAGCTCGCTCTCATTGAGAAATGTCTGCGATAAGATTACACTACTTTATCATCCTCTGTCCAGAGGTTCAGGGTCACTGACCGAATGACCAAACAAAGACAAGCCCTCTTTTCATCTCGCATCCTTCCTTCCTTCTGCAATCCTGCGATGCCTTTACGGCCCTAAATGACTCTAATAAAGATGTTCATTGTCTGGAGAGAGATGAAACACATGTGTTTGCCATTTACTGACATCTCTGTTGCTATCAACACTCCATATTACAGAAATAAGCATGCATGTAAAGACATTTCCAGCTGGCGGCAGTCATATACAGTTTGGGAATCCTTGAAAGAAGAGTCTGTGTGTTGTGCGAGAGCCCACGCTCTCCATCTCAGCGCTCCATTATGAGGCACACATCACAGACACACAATGCTGGCTTTGTTCGGAGTAATCGTGTGCAGACAGCTGAATCCAGTCTACATTTGGCACCCGCAGCCCCGACCATCATACGTATAGATTCTCAAGGAGACGCGTCTCACACGCTGACACCATCTTGGCAAGCGCTGTCCGCTTTGGCAGTTCGCTCTCCATACAGCGACCGGAGAAAGTCTCCACCCAAAACCATAAAGTGGTTGGAGGAAAAAGTGAGGAGTACAACCAAACTGCTTCCTCTCTTAATCTGGGAACTGAAAGCTGAGGTTGACCTACAAAAGTTTCCAGCGGTGACAATGTAATTTCACTGATCGCTTCACAACAGAGTCCAAATATTAAAAGGATTAGTTCAATGAAAATGAATAACAACCAGCATCAAGCTTTTAAAAAGATGCATAAGTTTCACAGAATGATCCCGTCCCTCGGCCGTTGGTCTTCTGTGCTCGACTGCGTGTTCGTGAGACTCTATTAACGCCGCAGTTCACTCCGACTCGCCCAGAAAGAGTTGTGAGAAATCAAGATTAAATATAGCTGCGAGCAGCAATTATCGGGGTGCAGGCACTTTAAGGCTTTTAAGCACATAAAAGGTTTTATATTTTATTTAGCAAGCATGTAAGCACTTAGATTATAGATAAAGACCATTTACAGCCAATACAGGCAATTTACTAAGGAAAAATATTTTTTTTGACAGTTATAGCGCCACCTATTTCCCGATCTCCACCAAGGCTGCATTAATGTCATAATAAATACAGAAAAAACAATAATATTGTGAAATATTATTGCAATTTAAAATTATGGTTTTCTATTTTAATATACTTTAAAATATAATTTATTCCTGTGATCAAAGCTGAATTTTCAGCATCATTACTCCAGTCTTCAGTGTCACATGATCCTTCAGAAATCATTCTAATATGATGATTTATTATCAATGTTGTGCTGCTTAATATTGTTTTGGAACCTGTGATACTTTTTCAGGATTCATTGATGAATAAAAGGTTAAAAAGAACAGCATTTATTCAAAATATAAATATTTTCTAACAATATAAATCTTTACTATCACTTTTTATCAATTTAACACAATCGTGCTGAATAAAAGTATTAAATTCTTTAAAAAAAAAAGAAAGAAAAAAATGACTGACCCCAAACGTTTGAACGGTAGTGTATATTGTTACAAAAGATTTCTATTTTAATTAAACGCTGATATTTTTAAAACTTTTTATTCATCAAAGAATCCTGAAAAAGTATCACGGGCTCTAATATTAAGCAATATTTATCATGTTTCCAACATTGATGATAAATCATCATATCAGAATGATTTCTGAAGGATCACGTGACACTGAAGACTGGAGTAATGATGCTGAAAATTCAGCTTTGATCACAGACATAAATTATATTTTAAAGTATAATAAAATAGAAAACCATAATTTTAAATTGTAATAATATTTCACAATATTATTGTTTTTTCTGTATTTATTTTGAAATAAATGCAGCCTTAATGAGCATAAGAGACTACATTCAAAAACATTAAAAATAGTAACGTTTCCAAACTTTTGACTGGTAGTGTATATATGAGAGCATAAAAAATAACCCATGAGTGACTTTAACTGGATTTTTTTGCCACTTCCAATCAAAATTTTGACATTTGGTCATTAGCACAAAGTTAACAAACTATGGTTCTGTGTTTCCTATGGTGGTTTCGTCTCGATTGGACGAACGGTTTCACAACTAAATCACAACATTGCACAAACCTTAAGCCGAAACTTGGCATGTTTGGTATCATTGGACTCGGCAAGGATTCAGGAGTTTAAGGACGTGACTCCCATGAAAAAAGTCCCAAAGTTATAAGAATTTGAAATTTTTATTTTACCACTAGGTGGCTCAAAACTTCTCAGGCTCTTTTAGGGCATCATGCCGGCCTCCATTAACCTTGTCTAATAGGTGCTCAAATTTCATTGGACGATGTTTTTTGAGATATGCCAGTGTCCTCATAGACCATCATGGCACATTGGACAAAGACACTGCATGCCAACTGCAAGTCAATCGGACTGAGAGCTGGGTGGTTATAGCCATTTTCATGCTTTTTTTTCTGTTATAGCGCCACCAAGTGGCCAATCGGTGCAATGTTTTTACTGTCACCTCAGATTGAGCTCATGCATACGTGTACCAAGTTTGGTGAAAATATCTCATTCCGATCACAAGTTATAGCCATTTTAGTAAAAGTGGCTCCGCCTACTTCGAACATTTTGGTGCCCCTTCGCGACGATAAGTTGAAATTTCAACTTTTTTTGAGAATTATTTATGTTCGGTCTCCAGAGAATCTTTCTGCACTGGTTTGGTTCCAATCGGAAGAACCTAGGACTTGTTCGCAAAAGTAGGTTTTTCAAAAAAAATCCAAAATACCTGAAAATTTCGCCCTCAAAGCTTCAAGTCTCAACGACTTACGGTTTGGTCTGCCCGAACACTTTTAGGGGAGAATGCTGATCCTTGGAAATTTACGGTTTCAGCGCTACACGCTCGAACCCCTAATAAAAAACGCAACATGAAATACAACTCCTGTACCTTCTTCTCTGAGGTTACAACTAACAAGAGGTTATCGCGTTAAACAGTCATTCTGACTGTCATCAGACAAACGGAGTTCCTGTCTGGAGATGTTCATTTATTATAGCTTGTCAAATTGGGTGGGAGCAAAAACATGCCGTTTTTGTGTGTGTCCCTTTAAATGCAAATTAGCTGCTGCTCCCGGCCCCCTTTCCAGAAGAGGGCGGAGCTTTAACAGCCCGTGCTTCGGTCGCTCAACAACAACAAAACAGGAGAATCTCACGCAGCCAAAATGACGACGGTGTTCAGCCTTACATTGTTCAAACAAGCTAACGAGACTCTTAATAGTGTTCAGTGCTCGCCTGAGCAGCCAACCACAGAACAGTTAGCATGCTTTGCTCAAACTTTTTCCATGGCCTTAAAACTGGTACACCATTTTTGGTTGCAAAAACAAAATGGCGGCGCCATGGGTGAAAACGTGCAGCTTAAGAGGCGGTGATATTATGAGAGAGAAAGGTTTGCCAAAACAAAGTTACTGGGTTGTTCTTTTTCACGTTTTCTGGGTTGGAAGATGCACCGGGGACCCAATTATAACACTTAAACACGGAAAAAGTCTGATTTTCATGATATGTCCCCTTTAATTTTCATTTTAGGGTGAACTACCCCTTTAGGCCCGTTCATATTAAGAACGTTAACTATAACGATTAACGTATGATACTGTTTAGTTTATTAAAAGCACGCTGGAGTTTTGTCATCTGTTGCTTTAAATGTTCGAGCTCTTTAAAGCAGGATGGATTCTGATTGGCTGTTGAAAATTTTATCGTTCATAAGCTGCGAAAGTGATTCCAACAATATGGACTCTGCTATTCTTTTAAACGTTAAAAGATTTTTAAAACCAAATCTTTATCGTTATGTTAATCGTCCTTGGTGTGAACAGAGTTGAAATCCTCTCTCTTCATCTAACATGAACTCTTCAGACTGAATACAAAGTGAATATTTTGTGTCCAGCACTGAGAATCACCAACAAAACGTGCTTTTATTAGTTTAAACCCACCAGCAGCTGTTTCCTTCTCAGCGAGATACAATCACACACCAAACTTCAACAGAGAAAACAGAGCCTGTTATTGTAGTCGTAAAACATCAGTTTGCTTTCCAACCGGTCGTGTTTGTTTTCGATTCAATTTTCCTATTGAAAATATTGACCTCATAATGGAGCGCTGGCACTGCATAAGCATAGAAAAGGACATTTTGCCAAGATTTTAAAGTATAAAATGTCATTTACAGAGGACTGGATTCACAAACCACAGTTTAATCATTTCCACTCTCAATATAAAAGAACATCAATAAAAATGTTTGAATTTGTTCTCAAGGAAAATTCCCACGACTAACTTTTTTTATCAACTGCTTAATGTGATTATCTTTATTAATGAATACAAATTAGTCAAGGATAAGGTTATTTGACTAAAAAAATGTGATTACCGTCATTATGGGGTTTGGCCTTAATTAATGTGTATCTATTCAAACTTATTGGTGTGAAACATGAGAGTGAGAAAAAACAAACTGAATATGTTTTCACTAATATCTCAAGGTTGATGTTGCAATTCACTGTTGGCCAGAAATTTGATTCACATTCCAATAAACCTAGTTTTCCTTTTCCACAGAAAAGCCTCATCAAGATGTTGGACCTTACATTGCACTAAATCAAATCACACCCATTCAAACAGTCTCTTAAATAATCTCTTAGAATTATAATTTCCCTAAGGTTGAGACATTTGAGGATTTTCCCATGCAGAATACAAATCAATCCCAAATCTGGGCTTTGCCAAATTACATCTGAACATGGGAGAGTCTGTGAGAAACAAACCTGCTGAGCTTTGCTGCTCAAGAAAATATATGGATGAGATGGAGCTGACTGAATGAAAAAGCACATCATACCAAAGGTATATATGTGCTTATATTTGAATGCACAAACAGATCCAAAATAAGAGTGCAGAAGAAATGCTAAACTCTGTATAATTCCACCCCGTCACTCAGTGAAGGTAGTTATCAGCGGACAGCACTCGCCTCACGCCTGCGCTAAAAGGGAAGAGAAACTCTGATAAGACTCTGTGCAATGACTCAGACTCAGTGCATCTCTGTCCATTTCAGACTTTGGTTTGTTGCACACAAAAACTGCCACTGAAACCAGCGGATTCTGACAGGATCTGACAACAGTTACGAGCAAGGGTATAATAGATAACTAAATATAAAACCATAAATATAATATAAAATATAATATATAAATAATTCAGATGTAGAGATACACGATTCTGGATAAATTGAGAATCATGATTTTTTTGAACACACAAATAAACAAAATAACATGTTATTTATAGAGGTTCTGACAAAATGTTAATTGCTGCAGTCTATTTAAAAAATATATTAATTTATTTAAAAATCGGTTTGAATGAATGATTCAATGACTCACTCATAAAGACTTCACTTGTTTCAATACTGGATGAATCAGCGTTTTTGAACGAATCTCTTGAATGAATGATTCAATGACTCACTCATAAAGTCTTCATTGGTTTCATTACTGGATGAATCAGCGTTTTTGAACGATTTTTTGAATGAATGATTCAATGACTCACTCATAAAGACTTCACTTGTTTCAGCGTTTTTGAATCAGCGTTTTTGAATGAATCTCTCGAATGAATGATTCAATGACTCACTCATAAAGTCTTCATTGGTTTCATTACTGGATGAATCAGCATTTTTGAACGATTTTTTGAATGAATGATTCAATGGCTTACTCATAAAGACTTCACTTGTTTCATTACTGGATGAATCAGTGTTTTTGAATGAATCTCTCGAATGAATGATTCAATGACTCACTCATAAAGACTTCACTTGTTTCAGCGTTTTTGAATCAGCGTTTTTGAACGAATCTCTCAAATGAATTATTCGATGACTCACTCATAAAGACTTCACTTTTTTCATTACATATGAATTAGCGTTTTTGAACGAATCTCTCGAATGAATGATTCAATCACAGTCACTTGTCGCCACCAACTGACAATGTACAATGTAATGATACAATCTTTATTTAAAGCATCAAATTACTTTTAAAAGGTAATTTACTCTTTTTTGATCACTACCGTAGACATCAGTGTTTATATCTGAACCATAAACCTTTATCCCAGAACTTCTGTGATAATTTATATTATTGTAACAAAAACAATGTGGTTGAAAAGTCTGTTTGTGAAGCCGTTTCATACCTATACATGACAACGGCTCTCTCTCTCTGGCTCAGAACTTGTCAAACGTTTAATAGAC
The DNA here is from genome assembly GCA_003731715.1 of Anabarilius grahami. Taxonomy (NCBI): domain Eukaryota; kingdom Metazoa; phylum Chordata; class Actinopteri; order Cypriniformes; family Xenocyprididae; genus Anabarilius; species Anabarilius grahami. The sequence continues at coordinate 861,611 of RJVU01055667.1, read as the reverse complement.
ATAGTCGAATTGCTGTCTTTTAGGAATCGAGATCCCCGTCTTTAAACAAATAATCGTGCAGCTCTAACACAGTGGGGTCCAGAAGTCTGAGACCACTAGTGAAAACGATATGAACATCTCATACATGCACGATACACTAGATTCATTCATATCCACAAGCCGAAAAGGTCCATCAAGGTCACATGCGAGCAAGACATCTGGAAGCATTTGAGATCGATGCTGTGTTCAACCACATTCACAATGCCAGTGTTTTTCTAGGCCTGCTAACCTGACTTCCTGATGTTATTCATCACAGACGACGACACTGAAACGTGCTCACAGCTAAAGCTAGAGTCTGATTATTGTTCTTATGTACAATCAGTAATACCATCAGATTGATTATATGTAACATAAACACTTTTGTGGTGTAAAGAAAGATAGTGACCCCATTTCACTGCATTGACATTAAGGAGCGAATTCACTCAACCCTGTGTCTTAAAGTAACCACTCATAATTCAGCATAAAGTCAGCATGAAATTACAATTAATCTATTTATTGAATGCATATTGCAGATCTTAATACAAACAATTCATCTGTGCATAAGTTTTCATTTACCTTGTAATTTTTAATCAAAATCTGACTTCTCCAATCATTTAGTCTGCTTAAACTCTGCCCCTTCAAGCAAATGTTAGACTCCGCCTCCATTTTGAGGGTCACGCCCACATCACAAACATCCAATCAACAACCGATACATAGAGCCAAGTCCTGCCCTAATTTTTTTTCTCTTTTGATAATCAGTTTTACTCAGATGTTCGTGAAAAATTGTAGTAATCATCATGAATTAGGCATCATTCAAAAGCTTAAACACTCAAAATTCATCCTGTGAGAACCATTTTGCTGCTCAATTTTTGCTATGTTCCAAGTTGTGTTCCAAATCAAATTTGGAACACAACTTGGTTATCTGTTTTCTAGCCATTTTAGAGTCCAAATTATTTTGTAAAATATATATTATTTTGCATTTGCTTAGTTCAGTACAATATGCTTTACAGAAAACGTTTTACACTTTCACTTCTGCAATAATCTGCTGAATGTCTTCTTTAAAAAGAGAGGTCTGTATTTCTAAGCATTCATGAATTACAACCATTTAAGAATCAGAAAGAGGGAGGCAATAGTTAACAGGTCAAATAAAATGGATAGTTCACCCAAAACAACATTGGACCCCATTGATTTTCATTGTATGCATTATCTTCTTTTGTTATCCACTTACAAGCACAGCTTTTGAAAAAATGATGACAGAATGATAATTTTTGGGTGAACTATCCCTTTAAGTAGGAAGACGGTCAGACCTTGGTGAGATAATAGACACACTGCTGGAAGGTGAACATAAGAACCTCCTCCAGGACCGTCATGGCCTCCTCGCTGGCCGAGCGCACAGACGACAGGCGCAGCTCCAGAACCGCTAAAATACAACCACAGAGATGGAAAGGCATTGAGTCTGAACCGATACGTCACATTAATCATATAAGAACGCATTGATTTTGAACTCTACCAATGCAGTCTTCCTCCTCCTCCTCCTCCTCCTGAGAGATCCCATGCAGCAGACGAGGAAGCTCCTGGTGAATGAAGTGAAGGATCTGGACGGAGTTGGACATCCACAGAACCAGCGGCTCCAGACCCTGGATCAGCCAGTCTGAATCACTTCTGCTTGCGTCAGAAGAGCGAGGAAAATCTGCTTTTAATGTAAGCTGTGCCTGAGATATTGCATTTAATTCTTCTGGTTATGATTTGAGGAGAAACAAATCATTCTGCGCTTACATTTCAGGCTGCAAAGCTGCAAGTTCCTTCGCCTTTTCCTGTATTAGGGTATAAAAGGTACACAACAGTCACAGTGTAAAATAATTTGTTTCATAAAGGATGTAAAAGCACCAAGTTATGTACAGTCCTCAAATTTAAAGGGATAGTTCACCCAAAAATGAATAATCTGTCATCAATTACCTGTATGACTTTCTTTCTCCCGCAGAACGTAAAATAATATATTTTGAAGAATCTTGGTAAGAAAGCAGTTTCGGTTCCCATTGACTTCCATTGTAATTTTTCTTCATACAACTGGGAACTGAAACTGTTTGGTATTCCAACATTCTTCAAAATATCTTCTTTTGCATTCCGCAGAAGAAAGAAACAACTTGAGGGAGAGTAAATAATGACACCGTGCTCATTTTAAGGTGAACTACCCCTTTAACGCAGTGACTTTTTCTGCATGTTACATCATTACGCCAGTAGGTGGCAACAAATGAATGTCTTTAAGAGCGAATCGAACACTTTGATTCAGTCAGGAATAAAAAAAGTGAACGGCTGTGTTCAAAACCGCCCCCTATACTCTTAAATAGGGCACTATTTAAGGGGACAGCCATTTGTAGTGGTGTCCGAAACCATAGTGGACGTTATCGAGTGCACTCATTCAATCCCACAATGCACCACAATAACGAGTGTACAACCGATGTATGCTCAATGGCTAGAGAATACCCATAATGCACAGTAAAAGTCAGGTTTTTCACATAGTTTCCATGACAGAGGTTCAGATAAATCTTTTTATTACTACTGGAGTGCCAGTTTGCTAAGTTTCAAATGATTGTTAAACAGCAAGCACAAACTATTTGTCCGAATTCACTCACTCGTTTTCATTCACTCCTTCAAGTGAACTATATTAGACTAATGTAGGGAATAGTGAATGACGGTGATTTCAGACACAGCCAATGTCTTTAAGTGTGAGTCATTCACTCGACAGATTCTTTCAACACTTTGACTCAGTCGGGAACAAAACAAGAGTCATTGAATCATTCACTAAGCTGATTCATTTAGCCATCTGATTGATTCAGGAAGAAATTATACTACTGTGGGGAAATAATTCACAAAAGTAGTTTGTTTTGTTTAAAAATCATAAATGTATGAGGTGATGAGGTCAGTGGCAGCACTGATATGAATTCTTTAGCTAAAGTAATATGTTTTATGTAATATGTGCTTTCCTCTCAATAACAAAATAAAGAACAAAAATGAGAAAACAGCAGTTCAGCTTCAGTTTCTACTATAAAGCGGCTCTACATGTTTTTACTCGTGTCTGAACCGAAGAAATGAACCAGAGATTTACACCTCAAAGAAGGCGGGGCCTTAGAGCCACACCCACCTGTTACATCATTGCCATCAAGCAATGGTAGTTTGAAGGCTTTCGAATTCCAGAAACAAACTTTGTTTTGGCCTGATTTTGCTCAAAATGACGTGACACCAGTTTCGCTTGAAGTATATCAGGGCCTTAAAGGGATAGTTCACCCAAAAATGAAAATTCGGCCCATTGACTACCATAGTAGGAAAAAAAAATACTATGGCAGTCAATGGTGGCGAGATCTGCTTGGTTACAAACATTCTTCCAAATATCTTCCTTTGTGTTCAGCAGAACAATGACATTCATACAGGTTTGGAACAACCTGAGGGTGAGTAAATGATGACAGAATTTTCATTTTTGGGTGAACTATCCCTTTAAGTGGCGATATTGTGTCTGAAATGTAAGTTACTTAATATTAACTTGGACTGTAGGGTATGCGCACTCTTACTTGTGTGATATTTTGGGTATATGTGGTTGCATTTCCTCTCAACATTATTATAAATCAAGATGTTGGACAAAAGAGACTGAACAGACTCACCCATACGAGCATTTGAAGCTGATTGGCCGTCTGCAGCAGCAGTCTGCGGAGGGCGGGCATTGAGAAATGATTGGCGGACTGCTGGAGACACAAGCACAGCAGGAACGCCGCGGTGAGTTTGTGTGCAGACTTATCCTGGTCAACCGTGGCAAAGATCTCCTCCAGGACCCGGGATTCATGTTCAACATCATACAGCAGAACCAGTTCTGCTCCCTCCAGGTCTCTGAAGCAGGTTCTGGTTTTCTCTGACAGCACACACGTTTGACAGAGAGGAGGCCGTGTGTACGTCTGCATGGCTGCAGAAGTCGGGTCTTTATACATGAAGAGGTAATGATCGCCCAAGCTGACGACGTCTCCCGACTGCAGCTCCACTTCATGGCTGACGGCGGCTCCGTTCCTCTTCACTTTCGCTCTGTTGAGGGGTTTCAGTAGGGTCACGCTGCCGGACCGGCCGCCCGCTGAGGCCGGAGAGATGTCCAGGCGCCGGACGCAGCAGTGACGCGGCAGCAGATCTGGAGCCCAGAGATACTGGCTTTCCGCATCGCTCTCGGGCTCAGTTCGCTCATCACGGCATCCGAATACTGTGCAGCTGTTGATCAGTGTGTAGATGACAAAATCCTGAGGAGCCAATCAAACAGATTTTAAGGGAATTCATTACATGCAAGTTCTAAATATTCTACATATTAAGTGCACATTCAATACAATTAAGGGAATGCACTTAAAGAAAGTGTCCTACAGTTGAAAAGGTCATTTGAGGTCAATTATAAAAATGAACTAGTTTTAGTGGAGCCAAAAATATTACTTTTAGATGGTTTGACAAGAATTAAATATTCTTCATATGTGGTTTATTTAAAATATTTTTGAAGTCAGACTCTGATCCACATCAGGGTCATTATCGTCAACTAAAGATAAAACTATAAAAAATATTGCTGTTAGTTGAAATAAAACTGAAATATAATAGTTGAAAAACTTTAAACGGAAATTAAAAATGTAACCTCTGCAATAAACTGAAATAATAATAATAAGTTGAAGCATTAAGTGGAAATAAATAATAACTAAAACAAACAAAAACTAAAATTGAAATAAAAATTAAACCTAAATAGCAATATTTGAAAAATAATTTTAAAGAGTAGCAAAAGCACGTAACAAAATGACAATTAATGAAAATTAAACTAAAATTAACATCAAAACTAAAAATATAAAAATAAAAGTACACATATACACTATTAACTATGACTTTTCCCTCAATAAACTCCTAATTTACTGCTTATTAATAGTTAGTAAGTTAGTTGTTAAGTTTAGGTATTAAGAATGTAGAATAAGGTCATGCAGAATAAGGCATTAAACAGCCAATATTCTAGTATATATGCTAATAAGCAACTAGTTAAAAGACCCTAAAATAAAGTGTTACCTTAAATTCAAATATTAATTACTATTACTACTAAATAATGGCCAATTTCTTTTGAATTCCTCTAGGGCCGTGAGTCAAACAGGCCCAGTGAGTTTCGTTCCGATCGGTCTCCGTTAACCTTGTCTGATAGCTGCTCAAATTTCATTGGCCGATGGCAGACATGTTTTTTGAGATATGTCAATGTCCTCATAGACAATCACGGCACCTTGGACAAAGACACTACATGCCAATTTTCAAGTCAATCGGACTAACGGTGAAGTAGTTATAGCCATTTTCATGCTTTTTTTTATGTTATAGCGCCATCAAGTGGCCAGTTGCCGCGTCCTTTTTCACGCGACCACAGAATGAGCTCTTACATAGGTGTACCAAGTTTGGTGAAAATATCTCATTCCGTTCACGAGTTATAGCCATTTTAGCAAACTCCAAACGTGGCGTTGTAGACGGTGTGAGCTCTACCAGTCCTCAAAGGTTCAAGTCTCTACGATTTACGGTTTGGTCTGCCTGATCACTTTTAGGGGAGAATGCTGATCCTTGGATATTTTAACAATTACAATAGAGTTTCAGCCCTTGAACCTGTAATGATCAAGACTACAATCGTTGCTGCCATCAGTGGATCTACAGAGAGCGTCACACACACGCAGGTCTTTAGGTGGAGCTTGTCTTCTGTAAATACAACAGACGCCTGTAGAGTAATGTACAGAGAGAGTGTGTGTGTGTGTGTGTGTGTGTGTGAGATCATTTACGGCCGGTCATCACTCCGTGTGCACAGATAATCTGTCAGGAAATCTGTCCACCCTTCGGACGCACCACTTCCCGTCCAGCCTTAACACCAGGCCTGTTTTTGCATACGTGGACATTTTTCATGCCATTTTTCCTCTGTTTGGCCCAATCTGTTATTTTCCAGTGGGATCGAAGGGATATGGGATCATTTTTTTCCACGGCACATTGACGTCACCTGTGTTGTGTTATCCAGTTTAAAGGGAGTGAATCACTGTGATTACAAGATTGTAAAATCTGATCAGTAAATGAATTTTGTTCCAAAAACAAAGAGTGAACATCCCTATAATTCTGTAGTTTAACAGCACAGATTCATAACTAACAGTGACAACATAAAAAACATGAAACTGAAGTTCATTTTGATAAATTGTGGTGCAAAAACCCTTGAGAAAAAGATGCACACTTTAGCATATTTTAAAAAGTCCATCTCATGTGTTCAAGAGAACAAAATCATCACTTCCTTGAAAACTAATGCAAAATATCAGTAATAAAACTGTACGTTTCTTCAATCAGGCTCTTTTCTCCTCCATCATAAATGAGTTCATCTCAGAGCGTCAGACGAAACACAATAAACGCTGTCATGTGATCTTGCGTTCGGATGCTGGTGTTTGGGAACACAATCGTGTGAGACGCTTCTGGAGGGAATTAAATCATTCTGATGACAGACTTTGACTTTCAGAACCACCAAACCAACATTTGAGATGCTGCGATGCCATTGGTCCGCTGGTTAGTCCAGTTATCCAATCACAGCCTCCGCTGAGTGTTTTGTTGCACATTGAGGGATTTATTCAGTGCTTCTTATCAGATAAAATAATTATCCACCTCATTTTTAATGCACATTTTAGCGTTTCCATCAGTGTTTTTTCTAAATTCACATAAAAGGATGTGGATGTAAACACAGATACTGATAAAAACCTTCACGGCATAAACTCCAGAAACAGTGACGCTTGTGTTTGTTGGGCTGGAGGAAAGAAGCGAGGAAGTGCGAGCGATATAGTGCGAGTCTGTCCTACCTGTCTGTAACTGAAGCCCTGCAGAAGCAGGAAGTAGGGGAAATCCAGGGGCGGATGAATGGAATACTGTGTGGCGTTGTCATCGCTACTCTCCGTCTCCTCGCGTTCACTGGCAGGACACGCCGTTGCTTTGTAGGCCTCGGCCTCTGGATCCTCCGTGGTCTCCGGACGGTGAGCCTCGGCCGGCAGGTCCGTCTCGCTGAGACTCTTAAACAGATTGTGTCTGCCATCACTCACGCATATGTCCAGCGGGACAGATTTCCCCCTGGAGCGCGTCTTCTGCAGCTTCCGCGCCTGTGCGTTTATGCCTGGAGAATGAGATACTGAAAGTATTAAACATCAAGAAAAGGCTTCATGTATAGAGCCTTTTAGGGGGCCTCATCACATTTAATAATATTTCACCACAAGGTGGCGCAGCTCCGAAACGTTTTAAGTACCTTCAAGGCATCATGCCGAAGACACACACCAAGTTTCGTAACGATACACCAATGCGTTTGTGAAATATAGCATTTTACTGGCCCCAAATATCCACTAGATTTGAAAAAGCAGAAGTGATTATAGTGAGGCATACCGGCGGTCACCGTGTCTTTGTCTTTAGAGTTGTTTTCTTCCACTGTGGCCTTGCGCTGGATCTCAAACCGGCGAGCAAAGCCCTCTCTGGGTTTCCAGAGCGACTGCAGCAGGAGCGGCTTCTCATTGTCTCCAACCACACGAACACATTCCGTCCTCCAGCACTGGTTTTCAATGCAGCCGATCACATCACACAACACATAGTCTTCAGCTTCTGCTTTGCTCAGGGAGTATCTGAAATAGTACAAACAGCACAGCAGCTCATAGGATATATGTATGGATAGGCAAAATTTATTCTTTGGTGAACGCAAGCCAGTTTGGATAGAATGCTGCGTCAGCACTCAGATACTGAACCTCCTCTGTTCTTTCCTAATTCTACAACTAGAATCTTTGACACTGATCAAAAAAAAGAAATTAATACTTTTATTCATCAAGGATGCATTAAATTGATCAAAAGTGACAGTAAAGACATTTATAATGTTACAAAAGATTCAGTTTCAAATAAATGCTGTTTTTTTAAACTTTCTGTTCATCAAAGAATCCTGAAAAATAAAATGTATCACAAAAATATGAACTGTTCTCAACATTGATAATAATCAAATGTTGCTTGAGCAGCAAATCATCATATTAGAATGATTTCTGAAGGATCATGTGACACTGAAGACTGGAGTAATGATGCTGAAAATTCAGCTTTGATCACAGGAATAAATTACACTTTACTGTATATTCACATAGAAAACAGCTGATTTACATTGCAATAATATTTCACAATTTTTACTGTATTTTTGATCAAATAAATGCAGCCTTGGTGAGCAGAAGAGACTCTTTCAAAAACATTAAAAACTCTTACCGACCCCAAACTGTTGAACAGAGATATATATATATATATATATATATAAATATAAATATAATATTTAATATACATTTTTGTTTAAAAATTTATTTTTTGGTAAATATATACATGCATGTGTACATACACATATTGTGTAAACACAGTCTTTTATTTTGGATGCGGTTTTTTTTGTTTTTTTTTATTAATAATTTGACAGCACTATATATATATATACATACAGTCAAATCAAAAATTATTCAGACATTTGTGATAATTATGATATATTTTTACTAGTGGGTGCAGGACACTATAGTTCACTTATGTAAGTGAGGATAGCAAAACATAGTAAACTGTGACATATTATACCCTAAAATTCTATCAGTAAAATTGATAAAAATTTGGAACCAAAAATATTCAGACACTTTGACCTGACCATATTTTGCTTAAGTGTTATCTGACATAATTAAGATTATTTTTTCTGACACAGTTTAACTCTGATATCTTGTCATATTTTATTACCATTTATTAAACTATAGTGAATAAACTGTATTATTGAATGAAATGTTTAAGGTGTCTGAATATATTTTGGTTTGACTGTGTGTGAATATATAATAAAGTGTAATTTATTCCAGTGATCAAAGCTGAATTTTCAGCATCATTACTCCAGTCTTCAGAGTCACATGATCCTTCAGAAATCATTCTAATATGATGATTTGATGCTCAAGAAACATTTATGATTATTATCAATGTTAAACAGTTTTTATCTTCTTGTGGAAACTGTGATACATTTTATTTTTCAGGATTCTTTGATGAATAGAAAGTTGAAAAGAACAGCGTTTATTTGAAATTAAATCTTTTGTAACATTATAAATGTCACTTTTGATCAATTTAATGCATCCTTGATGAATAAAAGCATTAGTTTCTTTTAAAAACAAATAAACATTATGATCTTAGACACTTTCAGGCACACATTCTAGTTGTAGAATAAGGAAAGAACAGAGGAGGCTCAGTATTTGAGTGCTGACGCAGCATTCTATCCAGAATTAATTTTGCCTTGAATTTCAAACTTTTCCAAACCAATCGAGACTTTTGTTATGAAAACTTCATATGCAATTTGAACTTTAACCAATGTGCACAAAGGCCATTTTCCAAAAGCCTTCAGAAAATCATCTGGACATTTTGCTCATAACAGCAACAGCATTATGAATTTAAAGTCACCATGAAACCAAAATTGGTGATTTTTATGGAATATTGCAGCGATTTATCCGTGTATATCAGTATTGTTCCTCATAATCTTGAATCAGAATATCATCTCCTTTCTCTGATGATGAGGGCGGGGCAACCTGTCACTCACATGAGATCCACCAATAGCAAACCACAACCATCCAATCAATTCCACACAGACAAAATCAAGCCCCGCCCTACATTTGTTCTTGTTTGCAAAGCGTTTCACTCGGATATACAGGTATATAAGATTATCAAACCAGTTATTCATATTTCATATGAACCTAAATATATATCAAGTCACTTTTATTCCTATACTGCTTTATACAATATATATTTTTTCAAAGCAGCTTCACTGTAATAAACAGAATTATGCATATTATGAAAACAGTGTCATTATTCAACTCAACTGAATAACTGTGTAAAGTTCATTCATTATGAAACAAGTTCAATTCAGAAGACATTAGAATCATTATTCAGTCTTATCCAGGAGTGTCAGTGCAGTCAAATCAATAATGCTGCTGAATAATTTCCTGACACATCCTCTAGCCTTGAGTTTGAGTGTTTGGCCTCACCTGGCGAGTGCCTCTTTAACCAGCTCTTTGGCACTGGAGTGTGTCGTGGCCAGTACGCTCTTGTAATTTGCTCCTTCGCAAATCTCAGTGCCAAAAATCTTCAGAATGCCTGGAGCCGTGACATGATTGGACAGCTCGGAGGGATCGTCCGTCACCGCCGTCTCCTCCTCTCCAGCGGCGGTCATCTCCGCTGAAGCTCGCCGAGGGCCGCGGCCGAACACAGCCGACAGACGGTGCTGGTGCCGCCGGATCTTGCTCTTCGCCGGCTGCCGGACGCCGACGCTCTCCGTCGATCTGGCCGTGCCGCTGGATGAGCTTGACCTGGAGGAGGGAAACAAACTGGTTGTGACTCGATGCAAACCTACATTGCATTAGTCTGTCTGTCCATCACTTGCGTCCAGTTTGCTAATGAAACAAACAACCTCTGTACCCCTCAGTTCCCCTGAATACTCTTATAATACTTTGAGGATTTTGTCTAAATCCTGTCACCAGATTACTTCAGTAGCAGTGGCACAAAAGCTCCTTTTCATTGCGTCAGCAGTAAATGTGTGTTTCTTCATCTTTTGGGGCCTAAATAAAATCACTAACCTCACAGATTTTTTATTATTCCAAGAGAATAGTTGGTACTATGGTGCAATTTTAATTGATTGTTCTGATTAAGCTTTATATTATTGTAGGATGCTTGGAAATATTTCAAGGTTGGTGTAATTCTGTTCAATTCTACGCTCTAAACATTCTGGGTTAAAAACAACCCAAGCTGGGTTGAAAATGGACAAACCCAGTGGTTGGGTTAAATGTTTGACCGACGTGCTGCGCAGTTTTATTTAACTCAACTATTGTTTAAAAATGACTTAAAATGAACCCAAAATACGCTGGAAATAAAAAATCAGACACTTAATTACTAGAGGCAACAATAATAATCGAAAGGTGAACATTTACTAATAATTTAATAAATGTTTATTGTTTAATTATTATTCATTAAACTTATTAATAAATGTTCAACATATTAATCAATGTTAATTTTCAACATACTTTGGGTTCATTTTAAGCAAGAAATACAGTAATTTTTAAACAATAGACCCTTTTCACAGACTGTGATGCGTTTCAACGGTCATCAATATCGTAAATACTGCAAAGTTTTTTTATATTTTCTTTTCTTTTCTTTTTTTATGTATGTACATTTATAACACTATACATTGTATTATAACAACCCAACCGCTGGGTCAAAACAACCCAGTCGCTGGGTCAAAACAACTCAACCGCTGGGTCAAAACAACCCAACCGCTGGGTGAAAACAACCCAACCGCTGGGTCAAAACAACCCATCCGCTGGGTGAAAACAACCCAATTGCTGGGTCAAAACAACCCAACCGCTGGGTTTGTCCATTTTCAACCCAACTTGGTTTGTTTTTAACCCAGCATTTTTATGTGTAAGCATTCCGCTCTGTGAAACTTAAAACATACTTTTCACACTATCAAATTGTTTAATATTTCCACTAACAATGTCCCACAGAAGAAATCATGAGAAATCATTTCCACTGCAGTGTCATTTCCATCTCAACTACTGAATGTGGAATATGAGGTCAAAGGTTGTTGTGGAAATGATGTTTGTGAATAAATTCCTTTGTCTTGTAAACGCCAATTACAGCATATTTCACTCTAAAAAACTGGGTTAAAAACAACCAAAGTTGGGTTGAAAATGTACAAACCCTGCGATTGGGTTGTTTTAACCAAGCAGTTGGGTTAAATGTTTGTTCAACCTGCTGGGCAGATTTATTTAACTTTATTTAACATTTAACCCAACTGCTGGACTAAAACAACCCAACCGCTGGGTTTGTCCGTTTTCAACCCAACCTGGGTTGTTTTTAACCCAGCATTTTTTTTTAAAGTGTACGTATCATAAACAAACACAATTGAATTATATTTTCACTCTTTTTGCATAATTCAACAAAACACCAACTTGACTGGAAATGATGCATAATAAAATCCACTGTTAATAAGTGATTCATGCATAAAAACATCTCATATTTAGTCTCAAGTTTTTTATGATAAAAATGTTTTCATTGCAAAATTGTTTATTGTGGCGTAAATTATTTCACACATTGTCTACTGAAACTCTGGGACTGTAACAAGTGTAAAAATCATAAAAGGCAATTTCTAAAATGATCAGAAATAAGGCATACAAAGTGTTTTTAATATGACCTAAAGATAAAAAAAGTTTGTAAGAGACCTAAAATCACTCTAAACACATCTTGTATCTGCTTTGACTTACAGCTATAACATCATGAGTAACTTGTTATGAATGGCAAATGCAGTGCTTTAATAACTTTATATAGATAAGTAAGTGAACTCACTGCACGGATCCATTGCTGTGTTTCCTCCCGACCCTGGAGAATCTTCTGCGGGACACGCTGGCCGGTAAACCCGCAGGTGAGGCTGACGGCGGCGGCTTGGACGTCTGAGAGCTCCGCTCGTGCCCGATCATCATCCCAACAGCTGCCAGAGCTCCTGTGGTCTAGTTAACGGGTCCGTTAGAATGACCAGCCCGAGCACACGTGTCATACCAGCCGGACAACATTACTCCAGACAGAGGCAACATCAACTCCTCAAACCAGCACTGAATGACTTTCTGCTCTGCGTGTCCATACTTCATGCGCTGCTGGTCTGTCTACGTGGGCAGCACTTTTGGGCATCACGGGCGCGTTCCCGGGTAAAATGCTGCGCGTGCCTGTGATGCCCACAGATGATGACTAGGTAGGCAGCTTACTGTCTATTGAGACACACTGATGCGGTTCCTCAGGACGGAATCTAAAAGTTTATTTCAGGAAAAGGTGTCTTTTTTTTTTTTTTTACATTTTTCTATTATTTACATTAAAATATATAAAAAATAATAATAGCAGTAAAAGTAAAAGCTTTTTTTTTTTTTTTTTGACGTAGATACCATTGCAATACCACGGTGAATAAGTATATTGACAGGTTTTTCAACACTTAAACTTAATATTTTATCATCTTAACACTATCTATCTATCTATCTGAATCTCAAAATATATTTTAGCGTGGTTTTCAAGAGTGCGCATGCGCGTAAATGCGTACGGGAACCCCGGCGTATGACGTAAGAGGGAACCCGCGATAAATCAAACATCAAATAAAACAAAACGCTAGAGAATTTACTCACCCTCAAGTTATTCCAAACCTGTATGAATTTCTTTGTTCTGCTGAACACATAAGATATTTTTGGAGGATATGGGAAACCAAACCCTATGGAAGTCAATGGGGTCCAACAACTGTTTGGCTAATAACATTCTCCAAAACATCTTCTTTTGTGTTCAGCAGAACAAAGAAATTCATACAGGTTTGGAATAACTTGAGGGTGAGTAAATGATGACAGAATTTTATTTTTGGGTGAACTATCCCTTTAAGCAGTGAGAGGACAAGACTGCCATCTAGTGGTCAGTGGACACACACATACTGAACAAACTGAGAAAACAACACTTTGGTCTGTTTGTGTCACGTGTATTCAGCTTCAGCAGTCTATTTTTAGGTTTTCATTGATGATATCACAACTTACAAGAAAATCAGCTTTAAATTTTGTTTAAATGTGTTCATATAGTATTATTTTTGTGTTACCCAGATCCTGGGTCAGACGTAACAACCCAGCGTTTGGGTAGTTTTTGTGTTACCCAGATCCTGGGTCAGACGTAACAACCCGGCGTTTGGGTAGTTTTTGTGTTACCCAGATCCTGGGTCGGGCGTAACAACCCAGCGTTTGGGTAGTTTTTGTGTTACTCAGATCCTGGGTCGGGCGTAACAACCCAGTGTTTGGGTAGTTTTTGTGTTACACAGATCCTGGGTCAGACATAACCCGGCGTTTGGGTAGTTTTCATGTTACACTGATCCTGGGTCAGGTTATGGAGTCAGTCACAGAATTTTTAGGCTATGAGTGAAACGCAGGCTGCGGTCTGAAGTTATCAGTTCCCCCGCTGAATGCGAGTCATTTCCGGCACGAGATCCAGCGCCGTTACGGTGGAAACAGACAACAGAGACTGATCCATTACACTTGAATTACTTTATTTGTTAAACAAGCTTAAATGTAGGAAATATGTATTAAAAACTATATAAAATATGCTAAACTATAAAATATGAAATGAAAATGAAATTAAAGGAATTATCATGCAAACCAGTGTTGTGTGGAGTATTTAAAAAAAAGTTTAGAGGATTTAAGTTAATCTGTAAACATTAATTCATGTATGAAGTAAAAAAAAAAGAAAGAAGAAGAAGCAGCTAGTATTATAATAAAAATGAATCAACTCATTATGCTGGGTAAAATTAACCCAACATGTGTTCCGTCCTATATTTACCCAGCCCTTGGGTTGAAAACACACCAAATTTGGTTGTTTTTAACCCAGTGTTTTTAAGAGAGTATTTATTTATTTTATCCATATGTTGTGTATGATAACTGTCTGACAAACAGACATAAACTGTTTTTACACACTACATATTCTTTCCAAGGTTAAAAAAAAAATCATCATCTTTTGAACCACTAGAGGGCGCACAACACCAAAAAAGAAAAAACATCACAGTTTGTACAAGAAACAAAAAATATATTAAAGATTTGTACAGCTATGCGGAGTCTCAGTGAGTGACCCGAGCTCTCTGGACTGATGCAAAATTTGCCTTTGAAAGTGTTTGCTGTAGTATGCTTTATAATCTGGACATTATGTGTTTGTTTGTTTGTTTTTTTAAGATAATAGGCTTAATCCTTGATATTATAAAGTGTCTATACCTGTCTTTTCTCTTATGATTCAGCAATTATCATGACTTCCAGTCAAGAAGAATAATGGAGGCAATAAACAGTGAATGCATATAAAAACAGACTTGTGGAGATATAAACACACACACAGGCCTTTCCTCAGATTCGTGACAGCAACAATCCTATATGACTGTGATGCTATATATGTACCTGACGACAGTTTGCATGAATGCAAATGAAGGTCTTGTAAGTCCTTTTATATCCCTGTGGGGGTAATAATGCAAATATGTGTGTGGTTTTTCCTGCGATGCGATGTATGCAAGCATTGTGACACACATCGGTCAGAGATATCTCTGGTTACACTGTACAAAAGGTCCGATTTCACAGCATTATTCAATGCATTACCTACTATTAGTAAATTCTGTAGAAGTCTTGTGTATCATTAGCGCATAACTAATGCTAACAAATGAATCCCTTTTGTAAATGTTATAAAACCAAGTCCAAATAAAAATCTAAAAACGTTTTTGTTTAGTGGTAGACGTGTTTGTGTGTTTCTGACTTATTGGCATAATCTTGGAGACAAACTATTGAAAATATTCCCCAGATGTTGGGTAAATCTGCGGGAAAACTAATTTTGTCCTTTAGAAAATTGTTAATTTGTTTCTGAATGTGAATGTTTTGGATTAATTTGCTGTAATTTTAAATCCGTAAGCCAGATAGTCATGCGAGGGACCCATTTTCATCTTAAAAAACCCAATTATTACTGTTAAAAATTAATATTATAAATATGTAAAAAATGTAGTTTCTATTACATTACATCATTGCATTTTTCTACTCATGTAGTACTATATAGTTAGATGTATTTTATTCATTTTTTTTTTTTATAAAAGTATTTTAATCAGATATACTAATTTATTATTTATTTAAATCCCTCTTTTTTTTTTCAAT
>RJVU01055667.1:826359-844853 GCA_003731715.1 Anabarilius grahami | reverse complement strand
AAATAAAGTTTATTTATTTATTTTAATCAACTGATTTTAATATAATGTATTCATTTATTATTTTAATAATTTTATATTTGATTCAAAATTTATTTATTTTGTTAGTTTAATTATTTGATTATTCAATTTTAGCCTATTTATTTATAACACTTTTTACACTGCTTTTCTCTGATTTTTTCCACAGACCCCCAGGCACACCCCTGTGGCCCCGGACCCCAGTCTGAGCACCCCAGGCCTGGCTTTAATGTGTGGCTTTAGCGCGTGAGCGCGCGCCTGCAACATACGCGCAGAAAGTGGGCGGACTCTCGTGCCATGACAACCCCAGACTGTCTGTACTGTACCGACGGGGGTAAGTAAGTAGTTGTGGACGTCACACGCGCTCCCCGGGGAGGAGGTTAGGTACCGGCCACAACTAATAACAGATTATCCGTCTGTCCGTCGATGCAGTGCGTGTCGTCCATGAACGCGCGCATGACCGTGTGTTTTAGTTGCATGCAAGAACAAAAGCGCAGCAGAGAAAAGCAGCCACATCCTCTCGGCACAAGGAAGAGGTCCATTTAACAGCTGCGATGGAGCACTTATGCGGCCAACTTCCATTCTGGGTAAGTTCTCATCAACTCCCGCGTACTGAACACATCTGTACCGCAGCCTCTGTGTTGTGTAACAGGTTTGGGTGTTTTAGCAGCTTTTCAGATGAAGAAGCTTCTCTGTTTCCTTGACACTCATCAAACTGCAGAGCGGCGGCGTTACGCGTTAATGTGTTACTTTGTATCAGATTCGCGCTCCGCGTGTTACAGATGTTGCGAATTGTATCATCGGTTTCGGATTGTCAGACTGAATCGGTTCTCGCGGTCTGGTGTCAACAGTTGTGCTGAATCCTGAACCGAACACTGCTCTGACTGCCACAGAAACACATGATGGACTCGAATCTGAGAAGCGAGGATTGAGTTTGAATACTTTAATAGTGGAAAAACTGCAAATACTGGGATGTGTTTTTAATTTCAGCATTGCAACATTATGCAAGTGAAAAGTTCAAGTATACTTAGGTTTAACATTTCTGAACTGAGCTGAATGATGACTGCAAGAAACTGACACGCTAGAACTAACTAAACTCTATTGATATGAACAGCAATATTCATCTACAACTCAGCGTTCTGAGCGCTTTTGACATCTTGAGCTTCAAGGTTTTGTATTTACGCATGAAATTGGCAGAGACCCTAAATGTGTCCTAAATGTGCAATATCAAAATCCTCTCAAATTTGTACAATGGGGATTTTTGGAACGGGTCAAATGCAGAAGCTTCTAATTCTAAAGAAATCACTTTTCGCTTGGAATTATAAGCTTCTGTCTTGGAAAACATCAATTGTAGCAATAATTAGTGTTGACATGCATGAGACATGACATTTATGTCATATTTTAGAATTAATTTTATATGAATATTAATTTATAATGAATATTTTTTTTTTCTGTGCTATTTTGTCCAGTGCAGATGTTAAATTTAGGTAGGAATATGGTGTGTAATTTAACACATTATTGCAGGAACTGTTAAGTTTAAGTTCTGTTTAGACAGAAAGCAGCGACTGTAACACATCCGAGCAGGACAGGAACATGACATCAGTATGGCTGAAATAACATGCTAACGTTTATTGTTCTAATTAAGACCCCATCAATTAAATTGTTTACTATTAGACCTTTAAAGCTTAATATTGTAAAATTTAAGACCTGCAAGAAAACAGAAAATGCTTCAGCAAAGGTTAATAAACATTGAAAAATGTTTCACTGACTTTATATAATTAAAACTATTTTACATTTAAAATATTTAAATTATTTCAACTATGCAACAACTCTTAAAATGTAACATTTCATCTCACTTAATGTACTGTAGTATACACTTTAATCCAGTGTGCCGTAGAGCTTTATAGCTACAGACAGCTCAATACAAACAAGTACACATAACCTAAAATATACAAAACTTTCCCTCGTATGACAATGACGTGACTGGAATAAAGCAAATAGACTACAAAACCCGAACCTGTCCTCTTAAAGGATTAGTTCACTTCAGAATTCAAGTTATTTACTCTCCTCCATGTCATCCAAGATGTTCATGTCTTTCTTTCTTCAGTCGTAAAGAAATGAAGGTTTTTGAGGAAAACATTCCAGGATTTTTCTCCATATAGTGGACTTCACTGGGGTTCAACGGGTTCAAATGTCAGTTTCAGTGCAGCTTCAAAGAGCTCTACATGATCCCAGACGAGGAATAAGAGTCTTATCTAGAGAAACCATCAGACATTTTCTAATAAAAATAAACATTTATATACTTTTTAACCACAAATGCTCGTCTTGCACTGCTCTGTGATGCTCCACGCATGACGTAATCATGTTGGAAAGGTCAGGCGTGACGTAGGCGGAAGTACCGCAGAAAACTCCATCTCAGTTTCTCCTCCAACATCAAAATCGTCCGACATCGTTGTTTTACCTTTTTTTTTTTTACTTAATCTCTTTGTAAACACTGGATCGGTACTTCCACCTACGTCACGCGTGACCTTTCCAACATGATTACATCATGCGTGGCGCATCACAGAGCAGTGCAAGACGAGCATTTGTGGTTAAAAAGTATATAAATGTTTATTTTTATTATAAAATGTCTGATGGTTTCTCTAGATGAGACTCTTATTCCTCGTCTGGGATCATGTAGAGCTCTTTGAAGCTGCACTGAAACTGACATTTGGACCCGTTGAACCCCAGTGAAGTCCACTATATGGAGAAAAATCCTGGAATGCTTTCCTCAATCTTTTCCACTGAAGAAAGAAAGACATGAACATCCTGGATGACATGGAGGAGAGTAAATAACTTGAAATCTGAAGTGAACTAATCCTCTTAATAATGCTGCTGGATAGTGTGGTGTCCAACTATGAAAATAATTCATTGGCAAGATCATAAATAAGAAATAGTCGATCATGAGGATTCTAATAAACATCGCGTTGCGTGGCATTGTTTAGTCTTCACTGATTTCGCATTTTCTGCTCTCTTTTCCGCTGTCACTGAGCAGTTCGACGAAATGACAAAGAAATTGGTCCTCGTGTGCATTCAAAGTGCTGATTGGCTCACAGATAGAACCTTAAAGAACCAAGTTAGTTCAACTTTGTATATAGAACCTTTTTGTTTTCTAAAAAAAAAGAGTCCCAAAATGTACACAACTTAAAAAAAGAAACATCACATCATGTAAATATATTTACATAATGTATATATATAATAACATAATCACATAATGTGCAAAAAATGCTGTTCTTACTTAGAGTTTTTGTCTTGTTTCCAGTCCAAATATCAAAAAATTCTTAGATCAAGAAGCATTTTCTTGACAATTAAAAATTATTTTCTTGTTTTTAGGAAAAATAAGTCAAAATTAAGTGAGTTTTTCCTTAAAACAAGCAAAATAATCTGCCAGTAGAGTAAGGAAAATAATCTTAATTCAAACTGAAAACAAGATTATATAGTTTATTTTTGGTTTGAAATAAGATTATTTTGCTTACCCTATTGGCAGATTATTTTGCTTGTTTTAAGGAAAAACTCTCTTAATTTTTACATATTTTTCCTAAAAACAAGAAAATAATTTTTACTTGTCAAGAAAATGCTTCTTGATTTAAGAACTTTAAGATATTTTGACTAGAAACAAGACAAAAACTCTAAGTAAGAACAGCATTTTTTGCAGTTGTCACAGAATAAGAATATGTGAATAACTCAATTTTGTCAAAAATATCAGATAGAACCTTATAATTCCAAGTGGACGAAATGAGTTTATTTGATCATTTTAGAGCACATAACGTGACGGTGGGATTCTAGGCTCCACGTGAACAACCAGTGAGCTGAATGTTTTGAAAGGAACTGTTCGAAAGAACTGATTCAGGGAAATGAGTCAGTGTGTTTAATTGGCGTACGTGAGGAAGACGCTCTGCAACTTCCATTAATATTAACAGTAATGTGTTTTTCTCCAAATGCTGTGTTATTCAGGGTCAGGCCACAGGTTCTGGAGAGAAATTTCTGTTGTTCATGAGGTTATTCGAGGTAATGGCATCCGTGTGCGTGGCCTAGTTAGTCCCACAGACACAGCGAAGGCTTATTCTCCTGTACAGTCAGTATTACAGACGATCAACACTATGTAGGTTAAGAAGAAATGCAAAGGGCTGGAAATGTCCTCTGTTCCCCTGCGACTCGTCTACCACTGGGTCAAAACATGACCGTGAAAATCTGTGAAAAATTGTGTTTATAGGTGAATCTTTGATCAAATATCGTTTCGAGTGCACTTACACTATTATCTAAGGTCTATATTACAAATGTGAGTGTGTCGAATCACATGATAATTAAGTACTCAGATGTATACTGCACACGCTGCACATATTCATATTAGACAGTTTGATCATTAATACTGTGATTAAACTTGCCATGCAGCTGCTGTTATGAATCCTTCAGTTCAGACTGTAGCTATAGGTGTATTGTATAGGTTCAGACACAGCTGTCTGGCTGCATTCAGCTCATTTTATTCTTCTCACTCAGGTTTAGATTAGCTCGCTCAAAGCCACGGGGCATGTGAGGTGAGTGCAGAGCGTTCTGCGTCTCTCTCCGACCGTACTGTATGTGTCAGCGTGCTCCTCGCTGCATATCATTGATGCACGAGACACTGGGAAACACGTCTCTCTCCCACTCCTTTTCATCTCCATCTCTCTTGCTCTGCATCTGTGCATCGCATACTGTCTGTCTGTGTCCTCAAATGCCTCCTTCATTCATTCCAGTAATGATTGCAGAACAGCGCCACTGCTCTAGATATATGAAGGACAGCAAAACCTTCTGCTGTTATCATGAAAACAGATAATCCATGTCAGGGACACTCTAAAAAACACTAGGTGATTTTTTTTTTAACCTTGGAAAGAATATCTAGAATGTAAAAAGAGTTTATGTCTGTTTGTCAGACAATTATCATACACAACATCTGGATAAAATAAATATATACTCTAAAAAACACTGGGTTAAAAACAACCAAATTTGGGTTGTTTTCAAACAAACGGCTATTATTACGTTATTGCGTCTGACCCAGGATCTGGGTGACACAAAAACTACCCAAACGCCGGGTTGTTACATCTGACCCAGGATCTGGGTAACACGAAAACGACCCAAACGCCGGGTTGTTACATCTGACCCAGGATCTGGGTAACACGAAAACGACCCAAACACCGGGTTGTTACGTCTGACCCAGGATCTGGGTAACACGAAAACGACCCAAACGCCGGGTTGTTACATCTGACCCAGGATCTGGGTAACACAAAAACGACCCAAACACCGGGTTGTTACGTCTGACCCAGGATCTGGGTAACACAAAAACTACCCAAATGCTGGAAAAATAACCCAAAAACAAAATGACCCAAAAGGCTCAACCCAGGACTTGGGTAGAAATTGTTTTTTAGATGCAACCGAATAAAAAAAAACCGTGAAACTGCTGCATGATGGGAAGTAATCACATGATATATTTTATGTTTAATATGCAAAACGCAGGATTTTGAGCCAATCAGATTTTGTGGTGGCTGATAATTGTTTTATATTAATTTTATTTTTGTTTAATTATTTTATTTTATATTACAATTTTTTATTATTTTATATCAGCAAGGAACGATAAATGGCAGATTTTAAAATTCTATATGATATTATCTAAATAAATCTACAACGTACAGTATGAACATTAATATTCATTTCAAGATTTTTTTTTAAAGATTACATTTAAGTGAATGTTAAATTATTAGCATTTTATAAACTTTAAGTAAAAGTACATGTAAAGTGAGCATGCACAAAAAATATCCAATAGTGACCAATACAGAATGATAGAGTACCAATATATTGTGCATTTCACAATAAGCACACCATTGATTTCATGTTTCACATGTAGGTGAAATT
Source organism: Anabarilius grahami (assembly GCA_003731715.1). Taxonomy (NCBI): domain Eukaryota; kingdom Metazoa; phylum Chordata; class Actinopteri; order Cypriniformes; family Xenocyprididae; genus Anabarilius; species Anabarilius grahami. The sequence continues at coordinate 838,913 of RJVU01055667.1, read as the reverse complement.
CCTCTCAAAGCTCAACAATGTTTACAGCAGATCAGTGTGAATGACTTGTAGAGTTGTTCTGTCCCAATTTCAAACGAGCACAAATTAGTTAATCCAGCAGGGATTACGTCCCAATAATCTTTAATACTGAATATTACTATAACGAGAGCTAAAGCAATTACTGGCATGTGTGAAATGTCAGGTAAGGTCTCTCAGTTCTGGGGCAGAAAATGTTTCTAAGCAGGATTGGCAAGGCCTGCTCAGCTTTAAGTCTCTCACCTCTTCTGACCCCTGTTTATGTCACTGGGAAGTCTTAGACTGCATTGTCGACCTACTTGATTGTCTCGTGACTGACCGCCGTATCGAATTTGCCGGTTTTGGCCCTGAATTTATTAAATGTCTACTTAAATAAATCCCTATTAGCACCGCGGTCAATTCAGGCAAACACCCAAAGAGCAAGTGCCTTATGCTTTTTTGGGGCACTTTTTAATAAATGTTTTCTGCAGTCAAGGTCTAGAAATAAAATGAACCTATTACTTATTTAACTCTCTGTAGTGTCAGTTAGTTTCCCTTGGGTGCCTTTTGTGTAGTTTAGTTACTATGGAGTGATTCCAGCGCTGTAACTAAAATGTTTACCTACACTCTAAAAAATGCTGGGTTAAAACATCCCAATCGCTTGGTTTGTCCATTTTCAACCCAACTTGGGTTGTTTTTAACCCAGCATTTGTGTAGGAAACATTTATTTATACTCCAAAAAAGTATTTGAATGCACTAATTGTGTGTTGTCCTGCTTTATAAATACAAGAATATAAAAAATGTGATACATGTTGTGGGCAGTCAGATTTCAGCAATCTTTTTAAGGAGTTGCATCACAAATTGTGCAATTTTTTTTTTTTTATTATTGAAGTATTTTTATGTTGGCTTGAGAAAGCCTGACCAGTTTGAAGTAAATTTTATTTAAGTTAATGGATGGATGGAACTTAGTGGCCATTTATGTCAAAACAAGGCTAAATTGTAGCTAACTTGAGTCAACAGTGTCCCAGTGTTTAGTGGACAATTTCTAGTGTGGTGACGGTGACTCACTGCATAGGGAACTAGTGCAATGACACTCGGCATCTGTGCTCTGATGTTCGTTTCATTTACAAAGAACCAAAGCCTGAAACCTAAACTTATCTAAAACTTTAACAACGCTCATTCTGGTATTTCCCTCAGAAAACGCAGATCTTGTTTAGCTTTATACCCTTTCGTACACCTTCAAACCAACACCTCAGTATTTCGCTTTACAAAGTTTTAAAAGATTTTTAAAGCTTCGAGCACAAATATTATTGAAACATCTATCATTTCAGGTCTTAAAATCCCTCTGTGATGCTATTTTAAAGGTTTCTAATGTTGTTTTGAGTCTCCTACGACATGTTCACATTCATCCAAGGTCAAAAACACTTTAATTTTCTCATAATATCCACTGCAGCATCAACTCTTTTCTCTCAGTGTCTGAAACGCTTCGATCTCTCTAAACCCCGCCTTTCTGAGAGCTGCTCTGCTCTGATTGGTCGGAAACCAAACACTCATTTGCCAAACCAAACACCTTGATTCACAGTGATACGAACAGTAACGATGGCGTCGGTTTTACTGTATCAATCTCCTCAAAGTGGATTTGCTTTGGCAGCAGAAAACAGCGTCATGGGAATATTCGAAAAAGCATTTTAATGGTTACAAGCGTTTGCTTTATACAGTTAAAAACTATTGAGTAAAACTTGATTTAGTAACTCATGTAGCAAAATAGCTTCTGGTTGAGAAAGCAAAACGTGTTGATTTTGATATAAACTGATAATTGCACATGCAACTGGAATCATGCATCATAAAGCCTTACAGGTGCATTTCCATCTGATGCCAATAACGATGCACTTTTAATAAGAAATGTGCTGATTATTGTGTGGTTGACCTTGTGTGATAACAATGGAAATGGGAAAATCTCTGTTTCTAAATATATCTTTTGGGTTTCGCTTCTTCATTAAAGCGGTGTGAATTCCCCCTCGTGAGGCGTTTGTTTGTCGTCAGTGTCTTATGATAACTTGGGAAGGAAATCTGGTGCTTGAACACTGTGTTTGGAAAGCAAAAGTTGGTCCTTGTGTCACACACTTCCTGTTGAAGTCAGCTTGTTTTGCTCATTGTGTGAATCTGAATGCGTGTTTGGATTCCTGAGTTCCCGCTGTGTGCAGGTTTGATGTGTTACGCCTATGAATTTGATATGATACAGGCCGTATTTACACAGCTCACTAGAAATGATATTATCTGCAATTGTGCATTTGAATATTTCCAATAATACAGACAGTGATTGCATCAGTAAAGTGCTGCAGTCTTACTATAAATCTCATGATAACTTCTTTAATGAATTGCTGTGGGTGAACTAAACATTTTTTAATGGCTGATGCCATTGATTGTACAATAATGCTGATTAAATGCTTATTGCCAGATGCATGCAGACAGATATAAATGGGTTGTTATATTTATACGCTGTCTGATCGGGGTGTGTGTTACTGTACGCAGCGGCCAGCATCAAGCCAATTATTAACCGTACTTTTTTCTCTTAATGTGGTTTGAGGTTTTTGAGAACACTGTATGCTATTGTGATATTGCAACCGCCTTTCTACAGTATATGAAGACTGTTGTTTGTGTGTCAAAGCAACTTGTGATAAGCACCGTGTCCCAGCGTGGCTTTACAGTCCAATCTAAACGTACAGCACGAGCTTTCTAAGAACCGCAAATTTAGGGCAAGGATCTGTCTGTCTGTCCTGGGGTAACTTCACAGATTAAGGATATTAAACAGGTCATATTCTACATTTTTCTAGCATTAATCCTTTTGCTTGAAGTCCACTTGGAATGTTTTTTTTTTGCACCATAAACAATCATTTTGTGATTAAGTTTTACATGAAATTTGCATTTTTTTTATGTTTCTTGAAATCATCATATTAGAATGATTTCTGAAGGATCATGTGACACTGAAGACTGGAGTAATGATGCTGAAAATTCAGCTTTGATCACAGGAATAAATTACACTTTACTATATATTCACATAGAAAACAGCTGTTTTAAATTGCAATATTATTTCTGAATTTTTACTGTATTTTTAATCAAATAAATGCAGCCTTGGTGAGCAGTTTTCTTTGAAAACATTAAAAGAAATCATAATTATTACAAACTTTTGACCGGTACTATTATTAACAAAAATAAAACTACTGGCTACTTTAAAGAAGCTGAAATATAAGAGTTTTGGTCACTAAATAACTAATATATAGCAACAAATTAAATTTCTTTTGTATATAAATATAAATCAAGCATAAGCCTACGAACAAAAGAAGTTAATTTCATTAGAGAAAGTAAAAGTGTGTCCAAACATTTGACCAGCAGTGGAAATGAAATCAGTTATGCAAACCATTTTCAAAACTGAATTTGTATAATATAGTATAAAATAATGGTCCCTTTTCCACTATATTAACATCGCAAATCTAGCTACTTTTTTTAATATATATATATATTTAAAAAAAAAATCTACTAATGTGCAGTTGTATTAATGTAAACTCTATAAAAACTGGGTTAAAAACAACCCAAGTTGGGTTGAAAATGGACAAACCCAGCGATTGGGTTGTTTTAACCCAGAGGTTGGGTTAAATGTTTGACCAACCTGCTGGGCAGTTTTATTTAACTCAACTATTGTTTAAAAATTACTGTATTTCTTGCTTAAAATGAACCCAAAATATGTTGGAAATGAACATTAATACATTTAATTAATAACAATTAAACAATAAACATTTATTAAATTGCTTATTAATAAATGTTCACCTTTTGATTATTATTGTTGCCTCTAGTAATTATGTGTCGGATTTTTAATTTCCAACATATTTTGGGTTCATTTTAGTATTTTTTTAAACAATAGTTGAGTTAAATAAAACTACCCAGCATGTTGGGCAAACATTTAACCCAACCGCTGGGTTAAAACAACCCAAATCGCTGAGTTTGTCCATTTTCAACCCAACTTGTGTTTTTTTAACCCAGCATTTTTACTATAATGTATTAATGTAATGTATTTATAACACCATACTTGCCATTAATTATGGTAAACTAGTTAATGCTGTGATTTGAGTGGTTCTAACAACATTTTCCTCTTTTGGAAAGTCTTATAAACATTTGTGTAACTTGGTGGCCGTGTAGGAACTCACACGACGGAGAAGAAGAAGAAACTTCTCAATAAATCTTTACTAGATAATCCAACAGGCAAACACAGATGAAGACAGGAACAGAACAACACTTGTAATATACTGAACTAAGGAACGACAGGAACTATATACACAGATGATTAACTCCAATGACAGACAGCTGTGATGATTAGTGCAGTGTCCATGGTGACTGATTGTGGCGGGAGCACATGTGACTGATGAAAACAAACAAACTGAAAGTTCATGTTGTGTGAGGGTGTGACAATTTGGGATTTTTTCTTTTGCTATTGGAACAAATGAGAATCCCCCCCAAAAAATATTTGTTGTAGCTTCCATTCACCACTATAGAAGTTCCAGATTACTTCCGCTTCGGAGCAACTCGGAAAGGTTCCGTACTTTTCCGTACTTTAAAGCTGTGTCTCATTAGTGCCGTCAGCCTTATTTTCTCCGTTGCCTGCGCTGTGGACTCTCAGTGGGAAGAGTTTGTGCTTGTCAGCTGGTGTTTTTCAAACAATGTGTCAGCGGACGGCCAACAGAGGCCTGTATCTGCTGAGACTCTGCAGGACGAGGGGAGCTGGATCATACCATCTATAACAGGCCCAAACACACACACACACACACACACACAAAGCATAACAAACAACAAAACCTGTTTCGGAAGAATAAATATGTGTCATTTAATTTTAGATTCACTCTAGCGTGATCAAACACTAAGAATAGAGGTGATTCTGCTTATGCAATAAGGACAAAAATAATCATTTTGAGTGGAAAAGAATCTTCACTTTTGCAATGAATTACACCTTCACTATATACTAGAGAATTATTCCTGCAGTTTTTCCCCCTCTTGCGCTGTAGATTAAACCAAGGGACATAATAAGCGCGATAATCTGCAACAACAAAGAGGAGCTTTGAAGTGGAAACTCCATCAGAAACTTCTCGTCTTATTAGCCTGGAGTGGAACGAGCGTTCAGGTGCTCAAACACCGCTGGAGAACACGTCTCTTATGCATTTGTTTATAATCTAATATGTTTAAATTATCAGCAAAACAATGTGAGTGAAAAATGAACAACATGCTTGGTGTCACAAATCAATCACTGACAGAAAAACACTGCAAAAATGTAAAGATTATTGGAGTACGGTGGATTTAAAAAGTCTACACTCCCCTGTTAAAAGAGCTGGTTTTTGTGATGTGAAAAATGAAACAAAGATAAATCATATTAGAACTTTTGCACGTTTAATGTAAAAATCTTACAAGAACATTTGAGATTTACTGTTTCAAATGAGCTCGATTCATTCTGAACACAGCCACACAAGGGGTGAACACTTATGCAATTAAGTTATTTTAAGGTTTTATTTGAATTTTTTTCTCTGAAATGTGTCACTTTGGTTTTCCCCCAGCGATTGAGTTGTTTTAACCCAGCGATTGGGTTGTTTTAACCCAGCGATTGGGTTGTTTTATCCCAGCGATTGGGTTGTTTTAACCCAGCGATTGGGTTGTTTTAACGCAGCGATTGGGTTGTTTTATCCCAGCGATTGGGTTGTTTTAATCCAGCGATTGAGTTGTTTTAACGCAGCGATTGGGTTGTTTTAACCCAGCGATTGAGTTGTTTTAACCCAGCGATTGGGTTGATTTAACCCAGCGATTGAGTTGTTTTAACCCAGCGATTGGGTTGTTTTAACCCAGCGATTGGGTTGTTTTAACACAGCGATTGGGTTGTTTTAACACAGCGATTGGGTTGTTTTAACCCAGCGATTGGGTTTTTTAACCCAGCGATTGGGTTGTTTTAATCCAGCGATTGGGTTGTTTTAACACAGCGATTGGGTTAAATGTTTGTTGAGTCAAACTCAACTATTGTTTAAAAATGACTGTATTTCTTGTTTAAAATGAACCCAAAATATGTTGGAAATTAACATTTATTAATAAGTTTAATAAATAATAATTAAACAATAAACATTTATTAAATTGCTTATTAATAAATGTTCACCTTTTGATTATAATTGTTTCCTCTAGTAATTATGTGTCTGATTTTTAATTTCCAACATAATTTGGGTTCATTTTAATCCAGACATATAGTCATTTTTAATCAATAGTTGAGTTAAATAAAATGCCCAGAATGTTGGGTCAAACAATTTGTCCATTTTCAACCCATCTTGGGTTGTTTTTAACCCAGCATTTTTCCGAGTGTACTATTTCCGAAAATACAGTTTCAGTCTTTGCACTTCCAAACTTCATGTTTAATTCATTGTGTAAGTGTCATTTCACCGATTAAATTTCTGACTCATTTAACAACTCAGTTTATTTACAGGTTTAAATTCCATTTCAGTGTTGTTTTAAGAGCACATTTTTCTTCATCAAAGCTTTCTCTTGAGGCATAAAATCTTATAAACACAAGGCTTTATAATATTTGTACAGTGTAAGTGATTGAAATACATCCAGTCTTATTGACGAAACTGCCTTTTTATCTCCCGGTAGAGCGGTTCAGATCAGATCTTCTCCTATAATATTTACAAGGATTCCTCACGACTCCTCAATGTTTCACGTCATTTATCCAAACACTATGAATCATACGCTTTCGTTGAAACGGGAAATTCCTTGTCTGCAATCCAAAATATAGCCATATTTGGTGTTCCTTCCTGAAATGACTTTGAGGAATGTATAGGGATGCACATGATGTTTTGGTTATTCTGGATATATATCAGTTGAAGCTCAGCGATGCATTAGCGTACAGTGAGGTGTTTCCTGCCAGGACACATTTAGGAAAAAAGCTTTTGTGTTCGGCTCTACAGCGCTTTGAGAAATGCACGTCATTCTCATCTCTCACCGCTCCTGTTCCTGTTCCTGCCAACACTCGGCTTTTCTGTGGATTGTTAAACAGTTTAATGGCGAGGGTGTGTTTTAGTGTTTTAGTCTTGTTTTCTTAAAAGATAAGGCTAGTTTTCAGAGAATATGTTTTTTGAATTCAGTTCCTTCCCTACATGTTTGAAGCGTATATCTCATAACACACAAGAAAAAACAATAAACTGAAACTTAATATTTTGCAACTTTGCTACTCGATTTAAGGAATATCTTTTATTTAGATATTACTACTTTTACTTAGACAAAAATAATGTTAAAGCAAAATTTTTGTTTTGCAATCGCAAAATATACACTTTATAATCTGTATATATAAAAATGTTTTTTATGTCTTCTCTCCCCAAACATTATAATAGCATTATTTACTTAAAAAGTACTAAACTCAGCAATGCATTAACCCAGCGAACAGGGAACGTTCTGGAAGTTATGAACAAACGTTCTTCCAGTAACATTAATACAACGTTCGTTCAAAATGATACGGTCTTAAATAATGTTCTCAAAACGTTATTTATAAATCATTCCTGTAGCTTTTTTTTCTGAAAACATTTTAGTTGGATGCTCGTCTAACGCTTTTTAAATGTTACTATTTGTTTCAGAATGTTCAAATGTAACATTTCCATGATGTTTGCAAAATGGAACGTTCCCTTAACGTTCACATAACCAAGAAAAAACGTTTTAAAACATTTTCAAAGCAACTTCTGTTTTGAACGTTCATGGAACATTCAGAAATAACGTTCTGATGCAGTTAAACAAAAGTGCATGCAGAAAATATCCCTTCGCTCTCATCTGTGTTCAGTCGTGAAGCGTGAGATCCTCTGCTACTCTACTGTGAAAATAATGCATGTAACATAATATTAGTGAGGCCAGAGGTTCAGGAAACACTAAACTGTAAACTCTGAAAGAATGTTCCGCTTCTGGTTTGCTAGGTGTGCCTTAATACTGTTTGCATATTTGACTGATGGAGGTGAATAGAGTTGCACAAAGCAAACACTGACTGAGAAACGCTGACCTTCCTGCAGCCCTGAGGAAGTTAACGCAACCCATGTGGCTCAGGCCTTGTAAAAGGTTGGGCTTGAAGCAGACGGGTTTGAACACGTGCGCACTGCTGCTAATCTTTAAAGCTTGAAAACACACTCTTCCACGAGCTTCATATGACGGAGAGGAAAACGGTGTGTGTTTGTAATTCTCCAAATGAAACATGCGCCATTTTATCATGTCACGTTTAATTCAATATGTTGCTTGATAATTATTTGTGAAATTTATTATGGAAATTGTTTCTACACCAATTTTTTTCTGACTTTTTTTAACCTTAAAACCTAAACCAGGTTTAAATTCCATTTCGATGTCGTCTCTGACTTTTCACACATTAGTTTTGAAGAAAAAACAAACTTAAACTTAATCTTTTGCAACTTTGCTTTGTGATTTAAGGAACTAGATACTTTATTTGTATACTTGAAGACAAAAATAATATTTTTGCAGTCTCAAAATAACCATATACACTTAATAATATATACGCTTTCATAAAGTGTTCATGTCTTAAACTCACCAATGCATTTTTGCATATTGCTTTCTTAAAATAGAATCGGATTAGACACCAAATGAAACACATCTGCTAGTTTTTAAAGTTGTTTATTTGTGTGTTATTGTTTTATTTAACACTAAATGCATGCTGCATACAACCACTGTTTTTGCATTCTTTTTAAGTTGTGCTTTTTCACACTTTGTGTTGAGTTTGTGTGAGTTTACTTGTGAACGCAATATACATCAGTTGGTCGATCTCACGGCAAACACCCACACATTCAGACCAACAGCGTTACTGAAGGACGGAGAGAAACGGCAGCTGTGTTTATCTTACCGAGGGTTCAGAGGAAAGTGTGTCTGAGCTCCTTTCAATTTGTTAAAGTCAGTTTTTAACATCTTTCATGTTTGCGGACACACTCAGTGTTTTTTTCATAGAAAAACTTTGCACAGTTACGTTCTCTATATGAACCCGAAACGCTGTAATCCAAATCACATAATCGTTTACTTGTGCATTACATGTATTCCCAACATCAGAACCGGAGAAAGACCAGCGCTAAAGAAGAAAGCTGACATGTCGGAAGAGCATTTTTAGAGTTTGCTTGTCAACTTTGTTGGGTTTTGTTTCACTTGAATATACCTCACAAAAGACTATCGCAAATTCCAATTCATGCCGACTTTAATAAATGTTAGTAAAAATCGTTCATAGTAGGTCAGAGTGAATGTTGATCTTGATAAGTGTGAATTATGAAAAGATGCTTGCTGTTTGAGTCTGCTGTGCTGATTCCAGCATTGAGGGACGTGTACAGAAATCAGAGGAAATAAAATACGCTGAAGCTGTTATAAAGCACTCTGCGTGGAGTAATGTGCGTGAAATATATTCACATGAGTGTGGGGAGATAGAGACAGAAACTCAGTGTGACCTTAAATGAAACATATGTCGCGGCTCAGATAAAAAGGGACAGGACAGCTAGATCCGGCCAGGAACCTGTTACACAAGGACTTCTTCCAGTTCAGAGAGCAGTGCTCGACAAGATTCAGTAAAGGGATCGTTCACCAACAAATGAAAATTCTGACATCATCCTAGCTAGCAAAAATACATTCTAAGAACTTTTTGATAACGTTCCCATTAAGTTATGAAAATGTTATTTCTGAATGTCCAGTTTTTGTTTTCTCGGTTATGTGAACATTAAGGGAACATTCCATTTTGCAAACATTATGGGAACGTTACTTTTGAATGTTCTCGGAATGTTTTGAAACCTTTAGTAACATTTAAAAAATGTTAGACGAACCTCCAACTAGAATGTTTCAGAAAAAAACTTTCCATGAAGGATGTTTTCGTATGAACATTTTGAGAACATTATTAAAGACCAGATAACTTTGAACAAACATTAAAGGTGCAATATGCAAGAATTTTGCAGTAAAATATCCAAAAACCACTAGTCCAGTGTTATTTTGTTCACTTGAGTACTTACAATATCCCAAATGTTTGCAACTATTTGTAAATTGTGAGAAAATTTCAATTTTACTCAAGGCTCCGGGACGTGTGAGGAGTCGCCTGTCAATGGCGTCATACCCGCGTTACCCTCGGTTTCCGGTTTTACTTTGTAGAAACCATGGAAACACCTTTAATATTTACATGTTTTAATAGGCAAGGGAACAACTGTTTTGATATATTTATAGACAGAACTAATCATTGTTATATAGCTCAACACGTTTAGTCTTATTGTTTAAATCTAATTTTCTTGATTTGTTGCGAGTACCATGCTTTACCACGCCTCAGAGAAAAAAAACTGTTTTGTGAAGTAGCTAACATAGCATAATCAGATGCTTTATTTTTAGTAACAGTAATACAGGATTTCCTCCATCATACAATATGTTTTAAAATTAATTGCATGCCATTTATCAACACAAGTCATCCAGTATTTAATATGATATTGTAAAATCGATCTCTCTTACTGCAGTGTGTAACAGTGTCTCACAGCAGCCGCCGAGCGAACGCACAGAGTAATGTTACAATATCTTTTTCAACACACTCAAATGTATCTAATATGATAAACAGAGCTGCGTTACCTCATACTCATGACCGGAAAAGCGGAAGCGGCGCTGTGTCATAATAAAAGTCCCCCTGCCCGTGAGGCGTGTGTTGCTCAATCGCTCCAGCTCCTCGTTCAGCTCCACAACACTCGCTCCTGCTCTGCTTCACACTACAGTAACGTTAATAATCACATCCATGAACATGATTTCTTCACGAGTCCAATCCCTGTTCTTTTCTTTTCCACCGGCTGTGAGGGGAAGACCACATGTCCCAAGATTCTGCACTCAAACTTGGCGTCATCAAGTTTAAGTTTCAGCTCAAAATCCCCCACAGATCATTTATTATAGCTTGTCAAATTTGCCCCTATTTGGGTGTGAGCAAAAACACGCCGTTTTTGTGTGTGTCCCTTTAAATGCAAATGAGCTGCTGCTCCCGCCCCCTTTCCAGAAGAGGGCGGAGCTTTAACAGCTCAACAACAACAAAGCTGGAGAATCTCACGCAGCCAAAATGACGATTGTCAGTAACGGTGTTCAGCCTTACATTGTTCAAACCGGAGTCAACACTGATGGAGAGACTCAGGAAGAAGTTACAACTTTTAGAATGAAACTGGACGTTTCTGAATGGTTAGTGGATAAATTTATGTAGTTGCTGTGGAGTTGATTCAACTCATCCACTAGCATGTGCCGTCATGTTCATCTTTTGTGTTGAATTGACCCTCGTTTGTGAAGCAGTCCGGCGTAAAATGACGGCATGACAACAACACTCTACTACAACAACTCTTCCTCTTCTCTAAAGCAGCCCAACATGGCCCCGCCCCCTTTGTTGCATGTTCTCGGGGGCGGGGTTTATGTACATTTTAGGGTTAGTGATGTCACAAACCCGGGAAGAAGCTCGTTGTAGTCCTTAAACAGTGATTTCTGTAAAATAAAATCTCTCTCTTTGCATTGAACTTTGAGCGTCGTAACTTTGCAGATGTTGTTTATGCTCAAACAGCAACACACTAACTAAAGTTAAAAAAGTGAAATCATAATCAAACACCCCTTTAAAGCTTCATTCTTGTAATCCATGCATTTGTTTATTTTTGTCTTGACAATGTTATCTTATCCAACACACTTGGGTCTCTATCAGTAATGGACTTGCTGTGATCCTGAGAGAGGTCATTTTAAGGATCTTAACACGAGTATGTTTCAGTAGAGCTGTGATAATTGCATCTGAAGCTCAGCAGGAGCTGCCGTTGTTATTCTGCTGCTTTTAGACTTTCACCTTGAGTTTAAAGAAGTGGAGCGGTGTTCAAATATGAGCTTTTTTTGGACAGATTAATGCATTTGACCTCATAACCACGTCTAAGTTGGCAGAGTGAAAGGTGTTTTCCCTTTAAACCGCAGACTGCATCCTGCGAGAGCTGACTGACGCCCCGTGGGGTTTGACAACAGATGAGAAACCTCTGAGCTTCATTATCCTCATGTTTACCAGCGTTAGGAGAGATGGGAAGTGACACTGCACATTTTCATCTCCATAATCCAGAATTCACTGTAAAAAATGATTGTAATTTTAACTGTAAAGATTCTACAATAACAGGGAACGTTCTCTCAAAGTTATGAACAAACGTTCTTCCAGTAACGTTAATAACCTCATCCATGAACATGATTTCTTCACGAGTCCAATCCCCATTCTTTTCTTTTCCACCGGCTGTGAGGTGAAGACCACATGTCCCAAGATTCTGCACTCAAACTTGGCGTCATCAAGTTTAAGTTTCAGCTCAAAATCCCCCACAGATCATTTATTATAGCTTGTCAAATTTGCCCCTATTTGGGTGTGAGCAAAAACACGCCGTTTTTGTGTGTGTCCCTTTAAATGCAAATGAGCTGCTGCTCCCGCCCCCTTTCCAGAAGAGGGCGGAGCTTTAACAGCTCAACAACAACAAAGCTGGAGAATCTCACGCAGCCAAAAT
>RJVU01055667.1:798277-813883 GCA_003731715.1 Anabarilius grahami | reverse complement strand
ATTTTCAGATGTTTTAATTTAATTTAATTAATATTATTTATGTATTCTGTGTATTTAATCACCTTTTATTATTTAGATTAATTAATTAATTTCTTAATGTAATTTTTCAATGTTAAAATACTTTCTGCTAAGCTTAATGAGGACATATCGAGACCTTGTGACACTTTACAGATTATTACTCTTTGTTTGAGCATCTCACCCATCCCAACATGCAACAGATAGCGTGACCGATGGCGTGAGTCTGGGGGGAATGTCCAATGTGAACAGCTGGACAATGCCTGAGCTTTGTCAAACATCTTAAAAATCAAATAAAAGCTAGATATCTCAGATATATCTGCTCATAAAAAGCAGGATTTAGTGGAATAAGGACTCGTTCAGGGCTCCGGGGGTTTTTGATGTGGCATGTAGAGATGTTAAGATTAGTTGATAAAGCAGCATTCTCTGTTTTCAGAATGGGGTCAGTGACAAGCTGAGGTTCACAACGTTCTACATTTACTTCGGCCTCACCCTGCTTGAACTGATCCTGTCATGCTTCAATGAAAAGCCTCCTCTCTTCTCCAACGTGGCCACAGATCCTGTAAGTGCATGAGTGTGTGTGTGTGTGTGTGTGTGTGTGTGTTGTATCTACTCAAAGGCAAGAAAAATATCAAGAAAGGCCAGCGGTAGCCTTCATCAATAGGAACATGTCATCAAAGATTGAATAAAAGAATGATTTAGTGCCACAAACTTTTGATCACTGAATTCATTGCATGTTAGAAAGGTAATCGAAAGGTCAGAACAACAAGCTAAAGTTCCTGTGTTTTTCTATTGCTTTTCCAGAATGTATGTCCAGAAACAACTGCTGGATTCCTCTCAAAAATGACCTTTTGGTGGTTCACAAGGTGAGTGTCAGAAACAAACTTTGGGAAGACTTTTGGGATATACTATGAGTTCGAACATACCACTCGGCTCACATACTGTTTTTTGCATACTATGTAGTATGGAAGTAGGCATATTCGGACGCAGCAGGAATGTTAATTTTTGGATGAACTGTCCCTTTAACNTATCTACTCAAAGGCAAGAAAAATATCAAGAAAGGCCAGCGGTAGCCTTCATCAATAGGAACATGTCATCAAAGATTGAATAAAAGAATGATTTAGTGCCACAAACTTTTGATCACTGAATTCATTGCATGTTAGAAAGGTAATCGAAAGGTCAGAACAACAAGCTAAAGTTCCTGTGTTTTTCTATTGCTTTTCCAGAATGTATGTCCAGAAACAACTGCTGGATTCCTCTCAAAAATGACCTTTTGGTGGTTTACAAGGTGAGTGTCAGAAACAAACTTTGGGAAGACTTTTGGGAAACAAGCCTAGGTTTGTTTTTTGCATACTATGTAGTATGGAAGTAGGCATATATTTTTGGATGAACTGTCCCTTTAACTCAACATAAACATCAAAAATAAAAAGTAAATAAAACCCTGGATTGCACAATGCCAACATTCCCAGCTAACATAAATATGTTGTAAGAACGTTTTGCTAAAGTTATGAAAACGTTATTTCGGAATGACGTTCAAAACGTCTAAAGATGTTACTTGTGCTATCGTTTTGAGAACATCATTAAAGACCAGATAACTTTGAATGAACGTTTAATTATTGTTACTGGAAGAATGTTTGTTCATAACTTTGAGAGAACCTTGTCAGAACGTTCCCTGTTCGCTGGGTTAATGCTGTTTTAAGATGTCAGCGTCAGATATGTGGTTTCTGCTCTACAGCATGGCTATCAAAGGCTACAAATCACCGCTGGAGAATAAAGACCTCTGGTCCCTGAACAAGCAGGACAGTTCAGAGTTGGTGGTTCCCAATCTGCTCAACGAATGGGAGGTGGAGAAATCCAAAGCGCAGAGGTACGCTTTCAAACTATTTGAACAAGAGCCAGGCTCGTATCTAAATCAGTAATTCAATGCAAAGATTTTTGGAATCAGAATCGCAATGCAAGAGTTAAATGCTTGATGATTTACACCTCTTATACCTCATAGTCACATTCCATTCAGGGCTTGCTTTATTTGATTGAGCCTGTTCAAACACTTCATGAAATGCAGGATAAACCCCTGTTGGCTTGTGACGTAATGTAAAAACATGTAAAAATATTCCAGTTTCATGAGCAGAGACAAGTAAAAAGTGAGCCTGAAGAGTGTAAACACTCAAAAACAACTAACAATGACCTAGTGACCACACTGGGTGTTCTGGGTGGTTGCTAAGGTGTTTCTAAGGTGTTTCTTGGGAGTTCTAGTTGGGTCATTGCTAGGTTGTTGCTATGGTATTGTGGGTGGTTGCTAGGGTTTTGCTATACAGTTGCTAGGGTGTTGCTGTGCTGTTGCTAGGCTATTCTGGGTGGTTAATAGGGTGTTGCTATGCAGTTGCTAGGGTGTTCTGGTTGGTTGCTATGGTGTTTCTAAGGTGTTTCTTGGGAGTTCTAGTTGGGTCATTGCTAGGTTGTTGCTATGGTATTGTGGGTGGTTGCTAGGGTTTTGCTATACAGTTGCTAGGGTGTTGCTGTGCTGTTGCTAGGCTATTCTGGGTGGTTAATAGGGTGTTACTATGCAGTTGCTAGGGTGTTCTGGTTGGTTGCTATGGTGTTTCTAAGGTGTTTCTTGGGAGTTCTAGTTGGGTCAGTGCTAGGTTGTTGCTATGGTATTGTGGGTGGTTGCTAGAGTTTTGCTATACAGTTGCTAGGGTGTTGCTGTGCTGTTGCTAGGCTATTCTGGGTGGTTAATAGGGTGTTGCTGTGCTGTTGCTAGGCTATTCTGGGTGGTTAATAGAGTGTTGATATGCAGTTGCTAGGGTGTTCTGGTTGGTTGCTATGGTATTGTGGGCGGTTGACACTAGGGTGTTGCTATGATGTTACTAGGGTGTTCTGGGTAGTTTCTATGGTGTTGTTATGCAGTTCCTAGACTACTCTGAGTGGTTGCTAGGGTGTTGCTATGCTGTTTCAACGGAATTCTAAGTAGTTGCTAGGCTTTTGCTTGACTGTTGCTATGGTATTTTGCGTGGTTGTCAGGGTGTTCATGGTCATTGCCAGGGTTTTGCTATGCTGCTGCTTGCTAGGGTGTTCGGTGTGGTTGCTAGGGTGTTTCTATGGACTGTGGGTGGTTGCTACGTGTTTCAATGGCATTGCAGGTGGTTGCTCGGGTGTTTTGTATTGTAGCCATTTTGGTGTCGCTATGCAGTTACCAAGCTATTCTGGGTGGTTGTTAGTGTGTTGCTATGCAGTTGCTAGGGTGTTCTGGTTGGTTGCTATAGTATTGTGGGCAGTTGCCACTAGGGGTTTTATGCCGTTACTAGGGTGTTCTGGGTAGTTTCCAGGGTGTTGTTATGCAGTTACTAGACTATTCTGGGTGGTTGCTAGGGTGTTGATATCCTGTTGCTAGGCTGTTCTGGGTGGTTACTAGGTGGTTGTTAGGGTGTTGCTATGCAGCTAAGTGAGTGTTCTGAATATTGCAAGGGTATTGCTATGCAGTTACTAGTATGTTATGGGTGGTTGCTAGGTGTTTTCCAGGGTGTTGCTATACGGTTCCTAAGCTATTCTGGGGTGCGTTTCCCAAAAGCATCGTTAGCCAACTATGGTCGCAAGTTCCATTGAATTCTATTGCAACCTAGGCTATTCTGAGTGGTTGCTAGGGTGTTGCTATGCAGTTCCTAGGCTATTCTGAGTGGTTGCTAGGGTATTGCTATGCAGTTGGTAGGGTGTTTTGCACAGGCAACCACAACCCACTATTTGAAACAATGTGAATTTTGTGATTTTTGCGATTCTTTTTGCTGCCACTAGTGCAGAATGACACATTTCACCTGTAACTTCATTGAGCCAAGTTTCAACTTTTCTCTCAAGTATGAATGTAATTTCATTTCCCAAAACTAATGCATTTATGCATTCAGCAGATGCTTTTATCCGAACATTGCATTCAAGCTGTACATCTTTTTCATGCCAATCACCATTCACTACTGTTTGAGCTCCTGATAGATGATCAAAAGAGTCATTTTAACCTCAGAGTTGATTTTTCTGTGCAGTGAACAGAGTGTGAAGGAGCAGGCCACATTTACAAAAACAGGCGCTGAAACCAACCACGTGGGCGGCGGTCCCGAGGAGGCGGAGGTTCTGCTGTCCGAACGAAAAGAGCCCCGGAAGCCCTCCTTCCTGTGGGCCCTGCTCCGAGCCTTTGGGCCCTACTTCCTCATTGGCTCCGCTTTCAAACTACTGCAGGATCTCATTACCTTCGTCAACCCACAGCTCCTCAGGTGAAGCCCGATGCCGTCTCAGTCACAGGCAGAGAGGAACTCTATAGCTGTAATTAGTTAGGATTTTACGATAGGGAAGGTTGTAACATCATACACAGCACAGCAATCTGTCATTGCCCAGAAAGCTGCCAGGAAATTATGTTTAATCATCTACTAGTTCTCTGATTTATAGCAGATATTCACAGGGTTGTAATGAGCTGCTGTTTTCTTTAATGTAATATAGTGATCCATAATGAAGATGTTAAAGGGATAGTTCACCCAAAAATGAAAATTCAGTTATCATTTGTTCACTTTATGTCATTCCAAACCTGTATGACATTATTTAAGGCAACAGATGTAACTGGAGACAGTTTGATAATGACAGACACAATAGCTGTACTCTTCCTTTAACATTTACCTAGAAATGGGTTTTATTACGCGCATGGATTTGTNATGTAATATAGTGATCCATAATGAAGATGTTAAAGGGATAGTTCACCCAAAAATGAAAATTCAGTTATCATTTGTTCACTTTATGTCATTCCAAACCTGTATGACATTATTTAAGGCAGCAGATGTAACTGGAGACAGTTTGATAATGACAGACACAATAGCTGTACTCTTCCTTTAACATTTACCTAGAAATGGGTTTTATTATGCGCATGGATTTGTTTTGGTTATTTATTACGGGCAGAACAAACATGAAACACACTGATTAGCTGGAAGGCATTATATTTTAATATATTTAATTAATTTTTTTCCCATAGAACCTTGTAAAATCATTTGCATGATGTTTTGCTTTCGCCACCTATGCTATTCATACTGTCTGCCCATGTTTTACAATGCAAACTCAATGCAAATATGTTTCTCCTTTTTGCTATTTTGAATCATACAGTTGAAGGTTTAGAATGCTCCATTTATTTGATCAAAAAATAATGTGAAAACAGTAATGGTAGTGTATCGTGGTTTCTACAAAAATCTGAAGCAGCACAACATTGATAACAATCATAAATGTTTCTTGAGCATCAAATCATCATATTAGAATGATTTCTGAAAGATCATGTGACACTGAAGACTGGAGTAATGATGCTGAAAATTCAGCTTTGATCACAGGAATAAATTACACTTTACTGTATATTCACATAGAAAACAGATGATTTACATTAGAATAATATTTCACAATTTCGACTGTATTTTGCAGCCTTGGTGAGCAGAAGAGACTTCGAAAACATGAAAAAATTGTAATTATTCCAAACTTCTGTCTGGAAACCACATTGCATGAAACGAACAATCCACAGTGGTGTGGTTTTAAAGTGATTCTCCTTTCATTTCCAGGATGTTGATTGACTTCACCAAAGACAAGCACGCCCCGTTGTGGTGGGGTTACGCGCTGGCGTTCCTGATGTTCGGCACTTCCCTCTTACAGACCCTCATCCTGCATCAGCACTTTCAGTACTGCTTTGTCACAGGCATGAGGCTTCGCAGTGGGATCATCGGAGCCATCTACAGGAAGGTACATACTAGTGTCTCCCTGCAAAATTAGACTCGCTTAGACCAGTATGCAATATGTGTATGTAACAAACATATGTTCTAAGAACATTTTGCTGACGTTCACATTAAGTTTAAAAAAACATTATTTCGGAATGTTCTCTGAATGTTTAAAAACGTCCAGTTTTTTTAAATGTTTTTAAAGTGTTATGTGAATGTTAAGGGAACATTCCATTTTGGAAACATTATGGGAACGTTACTTTTAAACTTTCTCTGAACGTTCCGAAACAAGTTTTAACATTTAAAAAAACAGGCCAACGTCCAACTAAAACGTTAAAAAAAAAAACATTTCCATGAACGATATATAAATAAAGTTTTTGTGCTAACGTTATGAGAACATCATTAAAGACCAGATAACTCTAATAACATTACTGGAAGAATGTTTGTTCATAACTCTTTCCCTGTTAGCTGGGGATGCATTTCTTTCTTCTGCGAAACACAATATCTCAAATATCTGTTTTTTTGTTTTTGTTCGCACAATGGGATCCTTGTTCTTCAAAATATCTTATTTTGTGTTACACAAAAGACAGAAATGCAATACTGTGCATGCAAATATAGCATACCTGATAACAGAAGAGGAAGCATATTTTTTGAGAGTTCATTGAACTAGAAACTGCAACTTTCTATGCTGTACTATTACAGGTTTGACCGTTTATTATGATAAATGTAGTTCGGTTCACAAAAGGCATGTCTGGGAAAACTCTAGATACTGATACTTGAGATTATATCAACAGTAACTTGCACTTGAATGTGTTATTCCTGTTATGACTATATTGCTGTGATTGTCAGAAGCAAGAGTTACATTTACAATATAAATATTAAATCTTCTGACCCAATCGTTTTTATTTTTATTTGCGCTCTCAATTTAATATGTAAAAAGGGTTAGTTCACCCAAAAATGAAATTTCTGTCATTAATTACTCATCCTCATGTCGTTCCACACCCGTAAGACCTTCGTTCATCTTCAGAACACAAATTAAGATATTTTTGATGAAATCCGATGGCTCAGTGAGGCCTGCATTGACAGCAAGATAATTAACACTTTTTAAATGCCCAGAAAGCTGCTAAAGACATCGTTAAAACAGTCATGTGACTGCAGTGGTTCAACCTTAATGTTATGAAGCGACGAGAATACTTTTTGTGCACCAAAAATAACAAAATAGTGGCTTTATTCCACAATATCTAGTGATGGATGATTTCAAAACACTGCTTAATGAAGCTTTACGAATCTTTTGTTTCGAATCAGTGGTTCAGAGCGCCAAAATCACATGATTTCAGTAAACGAGGCTTTGTTACGTCAGAAGTGTTTTGAAATTTCAATAGTTCACGTGACTTTAGCAGTTTGATACGCGCTCCGAACAACTGATTCGAAACAAAAGATATTATTTTTAACCCAGCATGTAGATTTGTGCATCATCAGCATAACTGTGGAAATTAAGACCATGACGCCGGATGATCTGACCCAGAGGAAACATGTAGATTAAAAACAGAAGTGGACCAAGAACAGATCCTTGAGGTACTCCACGAGAAACAGTGACAGAATGAGATTTGTGTTTATTAATGCTAATGAATTGTTGCCTGTCTGAGAGACAGTTCCTGTAATGCAGATAACAGACAAACAAGATAGGAGTACAGAATGGCAAATGATATCAAAAGCTGCGCTCAGGTCCAACAGGATCAGCAGGCTGAGGACGCCAGTATCAGAGCCAAGGAGGAGATCATTCATACTCTTAGAAGAGGAGAGGACGAAAGCCAGACTGAAATGGCTCATGCAGATTGTTTTTGTCCAAATGGGACCGTAGTTGTGTGGTGACCACCTTTTCTAAGTCTTTAGATAAAAAGGGAAGGTTGGATATTGTTTCGTCAAGGCCATATTTTTTGAGTACCAGGGTGACCGCAGCTATTTTTAGTCCAGGGTGTCGACAGCATGACAACGCATTTATAGAAGTTCAACAGCATGAGTCGCAGCGACAGACGGACAGTGATTTGATAAAAATCCAGCCATTGTGTCATTCTGCCATGTCGCCCCTGCTCTACTGCTCTAATGAGTGAAAGCAAAAGAATATAAGAGGGATTTCAGTTGCCTTAGGTGTGGTAGGCGTTACGGAATGTTCACACACATTTGTGCACTTTTACCCAGAGCGGTGTCATACTTACATGCGTCACACGTGGGTTACACATTCAAGTACGTCTGTCTGACGCCAACAATATTCCTTGAACTGAAAAAGCAAATAATGTGCTTTGTCGTGGATGTTGCATTAGAAAAAGGTTTGAAATGCATCAACAGGTGTCACTACTTTGATATATGCCATGGTACTGAAGGACCACCATGTTCATGTAGTAAGGGAACGTTCTCAGAATGTTGTGGCATGGTTGTCTCAAAGTTATGAACATTCTTTCAGTAACACTGAACGTTTAATCAGAGTTATAATGTTCTCAAAACGTTAAAACAAAAACACTATTCATTCACTCTAAAACATGCTGGGTTAAAAAACCCAAGTTGGGTTGAAAACGGACAAACCCATTGATTGCGTTGTTTTAACCCAGCAGTTGGGTTTAATGTTTGCTCAACGTGCTGGGCAGTTTATTTAACTATTGTTTGAAAATTACTATATGGCTGGGTTAAAAAATGAACCCAAAATATGTTGGAAAATAAAAATCAGACACATAATTATTGTAGGAAACAATAATAATCAAATGGTGAACATTTATTACTAAGCAATTTAATAAATGTTTATTGCTTAATTATTATGCATTAAACGTATTAATACATGTTCATTTATTAAACATATTATTAAATGTTAATTTCCAGCATACTTTGGGTTCATTTTAAGCAAGAAATACAGTAAATTTTAAACAATAGTTGAGTTAAATAAACCTACCCAGCAGGTTGGACAAACATTTAAAACAATCGCTGGATTAAAACAACCCAACCGCTGGGTCAAAACAAACCAATCGCTGGGTCAAAACAACCCAATCGCTGTGTTAAAACAACCCAAACGCTGGGTCAAAACAACTCATTCACTGGGTCAAAACAATCCTTAACATTCAAATAACAAGAAAAAGCTAAGTGAATAATTCAATGACTTCAGTGACAGAGATATTATTTATTACTGAACATTTTCACTCTTAAATTGAATTACTGATGCATAAAATCTATCTGAAATCGAGTTGTTTTTGTATTGTGACAATGAAAAGAACGATTTCTACAGTGCATGTTAGATTGTGGAAACACGTTTAGCACTTTTTCATTGGTCTTCACAGTCACTAGTGATCACAAACGAGGCCAAGCGCTCGTCCACGGTGGGTGAGGTGGTCAATCTGATGTCCGTGGACGCTCAGCGCTTCATGGATCTCACCACCTTCCTGAACATGCTGTGGTCAGCGCCGCTGCAGATCATTCTGGCTCTCTTTTTCCTTTGGGAGGTAAAGCTTTTATGGATTTGAATACATTTAAATATTTCCCCTTGCTGCATTTGATAAAAGGATAATCATATTCATGCATAATGTTTCCTTAAAGATTCTGAAAGAGATGGGAAATGCACATCTATAATCATGCATAGTTCTGAGCAAAATAAATGTCCCTTTTAGGCCTTTAAAATGGAGGCTTTTTAATTTTTTGACACTGCCCCAAATTAGACGGATGGAGCGGATGTATACAGCTTTCTATATCTGACAGAAAAGTAGATATGAGAGCTTCGTTCACATTGTTGTATTTCTCCAGAATCTGGGTCCGTCGGTTCTGGCTGGCGTGGCTGTTATGGTTCTGCTGATCCCATTCAACGCTTTCATCGCCATGAAGACCAGAACTTACCAGGTTTGCTGTTTATCTGTGTCGGTCTGTTCAACTGCGGCTTACATTTCTCATGCTTATCAATATTTCCGTCTGCAATGTGGTTTTCAAAGCTCAAGCTTATCAGTCGCTCACAGTTTTTTGTGAAATTATGTTTCCTCTTAAAGAGACAGATCTCTAATATAAATCGTAAACAAACCTTCTTGTCTGATGTCAAAAATGAAAATGGAAAATATATTTAAAAAACCTAATTCAGGAAAGCTCTATCAGTGTCTGAGCGATGCTAAACTACGGCTGCTGTCCACAGGTGGAGCAGATGAAACACAAGGACGACCGCATCAAGCTGATGAATGAGATTCTCAATGGCATCAAGGTGCTGAAGCTCTACGCCTGGGAAGTCTCCTTCAAGGAGAAGATCCTGCAGATCCGACAGAAGGAGCTGAATGTGCTGCGGAAGACGGCCTACCTCAGCGCTCTGTCCACCATGGCCTGGACCAGCGCGCCTTTCCTGGTGATGCGTCTTTCTCTCTCTTATTTCTTTACCTGCGGTTTTGTGTATCTGAGGAAAATGCAAAATGTTTATCTTTGATATGCACAGCGATGCTGTAGATCCTTATCTCGGTGTCAAGTTGCCGGCTCATGTTTCAAAAGTGCATTAGTCATGACATGTGTGGTCAACATGACTAATAATCAATGCTCAAAGTACACACGAAATACATCTTGCTCTTTCATTTTTATTAATCCCACCTAACAATGTTATGGACAAACATTCCTCCTGTAACGTTAATAGAAAGTTATCTGAAACATTAGAAAAACACTCTTAGAGAAAGTTTGTGTTAGCTGGGATCACAGTTGGCTCCTAATTGACCGTAGTATCAATTTGTAAAGCTAATAAGTAAGTGTTTGTCCTCTTGATGCGCTTCAGGTGGCCTTGACGACGTTTGCTGTATTTGTGACTGTGGATGAAAATAATATCTTGGATGCAAAGAGGGCCTTTGTGTCCTTGTCTCTGTTCAACATCCTGAGATTCCCACTCAACATGCTCCCACAAGTCATCAGCAGCATCGTACAAGTGAGCTTTCACTTCATCACGCTTCTTTAAACCACAGATATTCCTGGTTAAGTCCGATTTCAGAGCTGTGTCACAGATGCTGTCGATTACCACAAAAAAATTACACTAATGTTTTCAAAGAAGTCTCCTCCGCTCACCAAGGCTGCATTTAATTCATCAAAAATACTGTAACATTTTGAAATATTCTTACAAATTAAAATAACTATTTTCTATGTGAATACATGTTAAAATGTAATTTATTCCTATGATAAAAGCTGAATTTTCATTCTCATTACTCATTATTTTCATTATCATTACTCCAGTCTTCAGTGTCACATGATCCTTCAGAAATCATTCTGATATGATGATTTGCTGCTCAAGAAACATTTATGATTATTATCAATGTTGAAAACAGCTTCAGATTTCTGTGGAAACCGTTATACATTTTATTTCTCAGGATTCTTTGATGAATAGAAAGTTCAAAAGAACAGCATTTATTAGAAATAGACTATTTTGTAACATTATAAATGTCTTTACTGTCACTTTTGATCAATTTAATGCATCCTTGATGAAAAAAAATATTAATTTATATCCAAAAATGACCCCAAACTTTTTCTTAAAATGTTTTCTTTTAAACTAAAAGATATGTGTATGTGTGTGTTTGTGTATATATGTATTTATCTTGTTTTTATATTTTCAACAGCTTTATTTCACAGATGACAGATGATCGCAGACAGTTATTTTGCCTCACTTTGAAAAAGCATGAAGTTTTTGTTTATATATCTATATGTGTGTACTTACAGTACTGTGCAAAAGTCTTAGGCCACCACTAGCTTTGTTGTTTTATGTTTTTTAATGACCATCCATATTTATTTTTCAGTTTCTTTGTTACGATGCAAACAGACAATACAGGAAATATGTAGACAAAATATAAAAACAATTCTGAACAAAATTGTTTCTTTAAGCAAAAATCAGTATTTAGTGTGACCTCCTGGACTTTTTCCATTTTCTCTGAGAAACTCTGATCAGATTTTGAAAGTTTTCTTGGCCTTCCAGTCCTTTTCCTTTCCATTTCGGTTTAAGATAGCCGGATCCTGCTATTGCTCAAGTGTAAGGGGAGGTCAATAAATATTTGCCACTTTAGCCTATAAAAGGTTTTTTTTCCCCAGATTTTTTTCTGTTTTTTAATGCCGCATACAAATTTACAGTATTTTCTGGTTATATTCTAATAAAGAGACATAATTATATATGGTCATTATATCATTGCTAAAACAACATCTAATGGTGGCCTAAGACTTTTGCACAGTACTGTATGTATATATATATATATTACTCAGAACTGACCTAGTTTTAGAAAGTTATTGTGGCAGATTCATGCATGTTCAGTCCGGATTATTTCATTGTTTAAACAATTGCGAAATAAGTATATTCCCGGAATGAGATCATCTTTCTGATGTGTTGTACTCCCACAGAATAACTTCATGACACACTGTTTTGTCTGTAATCTTTCGTCTGCTCGTCACACAGGCCAGCGTGTCTCTGAAGCGCATCCAGGATTTCCTGAGTCACCCTGAGCTGGATCCAGAGAGCGTGGACAGAAGAAACAACACTTCAGGTAATGAAGCTGGCCTGTGTGTGTGTGTGTGTGTGGGTGTGTGTGTGTGTGACATGTTAAAACAAGCAAACAAGCTTCATTTGATGGGAACAGGTATATGTTTCTGTTCTTGTATTTCTCATGCTGAATCATTATTCAAAATTTCATAATGAGTCACAACTGAACTCGCATTTCAGCTTACTCACGCTCTCTCTCTCTTCAGAACATGCCGTGACGGTTGTAAACGGGAAATTCGCATGGGCCAAACAAGACCAACCCACTCTTGACAAGTAAGAACTCAATATTCACACAAAAATATATTTGTTGTAGTTTCCGTTCACCACTATAGAACTGGAAATGTGAAAAGGGTTAATTCTAAATAAGGGAAGCCTGACAGCAGCAGGTCCTAATTAGCATAATACACGCCCATTATCTCCATATAAGGGTTTTGCACACAACTTGCACAGTAAAGCAAGTGTGCTCAAAACAAAACACACCTAGACTACCCTTTTTATTTAAAAAACATTTATTTTGTGCACTACAAATACATTAAATATGCTAAAAGTATACTACAAATACATTTACATTTTTATGTGCTAAATAAAAATACCCTGCAATTGTACTTTTGGTATACGAAACTGGTATACTTAAAGTCTGCTAAATTGGAACAACTAATTATAACTAATGGAAAAAAAGTGCTGAGGTCCAACTAAAGATATACTGAAGTATATTTGTGGAAGTATACTTTAGGTTCATTTTAAATATCTTGCATTTAAAGACTGATATTATAAAAGATCATACAGTCCTTAATTACAGTGATATTAAAACACTTTTTAGGCATAATATTAAGAAATGTGCATTGTGCAATAAAGAAATACTCCAAATAAAGTTTAATTATTATTTTATATCAGTAAGTCTTAAGTGTTATATCAATAAATGGATTTGAAGTATACTAAGATTTTGGTATAGGTCTTTTTCAACCTAGTCTACATTTGATCGACTGCAGAATCTTTCTGAGATACAAAAGACTTATTTTAAGGTCACTTAGTTATGTAGTATCTTATAATAATATATATATATAAAAAGCAATTAAACCTTCCGTGTTCATACTTGATGTTTGCATGCATGTGGTTTCTGTAGGTTCTAAATTTGATCACCTAGAAAAAAGTGTGAACTTATTGTGTTGACGCATCAATATTTCTCTGTGAAAGCATTTGTTTTTGCACGTATGCATGCGTGCACACAAGTGAAGTGTGAGTGCATCAAATGTATTTTTTTAGGTTTATGTGCTAATAAACTGACCTTCTGTGTGCAGCATTAATGTGATGGTGCCGCAGGGCTCGCTGCTGGCGGTGGTGGGTCATGTGGGTTGTGGGAAGACCTCGCTTGTGTCCGCCCTGCTCGGAGAGATGGAGAAGCTGGAGGGCCAGATCTCCATACGGGTGTGTGTTCTTCATTATCCTGAAAGATTCACCAGTAGAACGTTACGTTTGACGCTCTTCTCGTCCGGCAGGGCTCCGTGGCTTACGTACCGCAGCAAGCGTGGATCCAGAACTGCACTTTGAGAGACAACATCCTGTTCGGCAGACCCTACGTGGAGCAGAAGTACCGCTGCGTGCTGGAGGCCTGTGCACTGACCCCTGACCTGGAAGTGCTTCCTGGAGGCGACCAGACAGAGATCGGGGAGAAGGTGCTGGGATTTCAGTTGCTTTGCATGACTTCTGAACAGCCTGTTTTTACTATAGAGATATTTTATTTTAAAGATATCGCGTTTTAAGCGGCTGGGAGGGACTACAGCGAGCTTCTTCCCGGGTTATGACATCACAAACCCTAAAATTTACATAAACCCCGCCCCCGAGAATACTCAACAAAGGGGGCGGGGCCATGTTGGGCTGCTTTAGAGAAGAGGAAGAGTTGTTGTAGTAGAGTGTTGTTGACATGCCGTCATTTTACGCCGGACTGCTTCACAAACGAGGGTCAATTCAACACAAAAGATGGACATGACGGCACATGCTAGTGGATGAGTTGAATCAACTCCACAGCAACTACATACATTTATCCACTAACCATTCAGAAACGTCCAGTTTCATTCTAAAAGTTGTAACTTCTTCCTGAGTCTCTCCATCAGTGTCGACTCCGGTTTGAACAATGTAAGGCTGAACACCGTCGTCATTTTGGCTGCGTGAGATTCTCCAGCTTTGTTGTTGTTGAGCTTTTAAAGCTCCGCCCTCTTCTGGAAAGGGGGCGGGAGCAACAGCTCATTTGCATTTAAAGGGACACACACAAAAACGGCAAAAAAAATAGGGGCAAATTTGACAAGCTATAATAAATGATCTGTGGGGTATTTTGAGCTGAAACTTCAGACACATTCTCACATTCTTTAATTTTGAGCAATTCAAGCAATGTATACAGTATAAAAATCATTATGTCTATGGAAAGTCCTTATAAAACATGAAAACCCAACGTGTGTGTGTGTGTGTGTGTGTGTGCAGGGCATTAATCTGTCTGGCGGTCAGAGGCAGAGAGTGAGTCTGGCCCGAGCGCTGTACAGTGAATCAGACGTGTATCTGCTGGACGACCCTCTGTCTGCGGTGGACGCTCATGTTGCAAAGCATATTTTTGATAAAGTCATCGGTCCTGAGGGAGTTCTGAAGGGAAAGGTATGACTATTTTCAGACCTCTAGAGGCTGTTCCCTGAATATAATTTGTGTGGACAAACAATGTTTAGGAACAAAAGAAACCCGCAGCGTTTCCTTTATTGTGATACAGAAATAATGTCCTGTTTGTACGTTAGAATTGTTGCCCTGAGATATGCTCCGCTCTCAGTCCGATTGTTCTGTAAACCATGAGCTGTTCTGCTGACAGACTCGGATCCTGGTGACCCACGGCATCAGCTTCCTGCCGCAGGTGGACAACATCCTGGTGCTGGTGGACGGTCGGGTGTCAGAGATGGGCTCCTATCAGGAACTGCTCAAGCAGAACGGGGCTTTCGCAGAGTTCCTCAGAAACTACTCTCTCGAGGATATCATCGAAGACGATGAAGTCACCTGTAAATATGAGCGTTATTTATAAGTCGAGAAAAAACGAGGATGAAATATGCTGAAAAAATACATATTATTTATTCATTCATTCATTCATTCCTTTATTTATTGCTGAAAATGATCTATCTATCTATCTATCTATCTATCTATCTATCTATCTATCTATCTATCTATCTATCTATCTATCTATCTATCTATCTATCTATCTATCTATCTATCTATCTATCTATCTATCTATCTATCTATCTATCTATCTGTCTGTCTGTCTGTCTGTCTAATTTATGCTGAAAAATACATATTCAAATTTTTATTTATAATACATGCATAATT
>RJVU01055667.1:786526-797131 GCA_003731715.1 Anabarilius grahami | reverse complement strand
ATATTATATTTTACATAACCCTACATAAAATATCTTTCTATCTATTTAAAAATACATATTATAACTTTTTTATTTATAAAACATAAATATAAAGATTGTTTTATTATATGCTAAAATGTTATACATTTTTATGTATAATACATTCATTTGTTTTTTGACTTGATTTCATTTTGTTTTAATCACTTTGACTCCTGCTGGTGTTTCAGTGTCGTTGGTTGATGAAGAGGAGGATTTTCCTGACGATGCTCTCAGTAATCATGCAGATATGGTGGATAATGAACCTGTGGTTAATGAAGCCCGCAGACAGTTCATGAGGTACACATGCATTTTTAATGCCCTCTCGCTGCGCCAGTGGCTTCGGCTTTGTGACTTCTGCTTTCACAAGCACTTCTCTCGACGACAAATGTGGCTCTCGGCAAACACTGCTTTTATTTGCCCTTGACCTGATGCCGTACAATGCAGTTTGCATGTTGCTTTTCCAGCTGAATATAAAAGCCGTGACGTCAGTAACTGAAGTTGAACAGTAACTTAATTTGGAAGCTATATTTATTCCTATTTTAATCATACGAGTGTGCATGTGTGTTATACTACTGTAATATAAAAGCTGGTAACATTCACTAAGTTAGACACTAAGTTTAATTCCATCAATATCAGTAGAGTTTTTAGTTTCGATGTCAGTGTCAAGCCTGTTCTTCTCGTCTGTCCCTCACAGGCAGATCAGCATCATGTCTAATGACCCGGAGAACCCCAAGAAGATGTCCCGACGCCGGCGCTGCAGCGAGAGGAAACACTCAGAGCCGCCGGCGGAGAAGAAGGAGCAGAAGGCGGACAAGCTGATCCAGGCTGAAACGACTGAGACGGGACAGGTGAGTGACTCGTGACTGCCCTCGTCTGGAGGACGGCAGCGCTGATGCATCTGCTAGATAAACTATTGCATCTTTAGCTGAAGAGCGGAAAGAGTATCTAGCTTTAAATGCTTCAGTTGATGTGCATTTAACACTGCTACCACAGTTATTGTAAGGAAAAAAATTATAATACCAATTTCTCCTTTTTTGCTATTAAATAACCCAAGCCCTATATTATAAAGTATTTATTGTAAAAAATACATATGTGTATATAGTACCCATTTTTGTTTTAATTTTGTGATTTTTTTCTTTGTTCATTTTTATTTATTTTTTTGCTATTAAATATAACCAAAGCCACATACTATAGAATATTTATTGTAAGAAAAAATATAAAAAATATGTATATTACTCATTTTGATAGATGTTTTTCAATTTTTTCTTTATCTATGTATCATATCTATTTTTTGCTTTGACAAAACCAAAGCCCCATATTATTATGTATTTATTGTAAGAAAAATAATAAACATTAAATATATATTTCCATTTTGATTTTAATTAAATTTTCTTTCTTAATTTCTCTATTTTTTGCTATAAAATAACCAAACCCAATATAATATGGGGTATATTATATTGTAAAAAAAACAAAACAAAAAAAACATTTGAAAAAATTATAGTACCCATTTTGACAGATTTTTAAAAAATGTGATTAAATACATGATTTTTTTTCTTTGTTTATTTTTTTATTTTATTTTTTTGCTATTAAATAACCAAAGGCCCATATTATGGAATATTTATTGTATTGTAATAAAAAAATAAAAAATAAACATTAATGTATATCACTTATTTTGACAGATGTTTTTCCATTTTTGATTAATTTCATGAATTTTGTCTTTGTTAATGTCTTTTTTTTTGCTATAAAATAACCAAAGCTCCATATTATAATGTATTTATTGTTAGAAAAAGAAAAAAACATATAGTACCATTTTGACTTTAATTTCATTTTCTTTGTTAATTTCTCTTTTGCTATAAAATAACCAAATCACAGAAAGCAGGGTTTTGAACTGCTTTTAAACTAATCATGAATAGGGATCATAATTAATTACCTAACAGCAACATATCAACATATTCTGAATGTCAAGCAATAGTTTTGACTGACTTCTACAGTTTCCAGCCCTGTTTTGGATCTGTTTTGTAGAAAGTGCCTCTACCGTACAGTATTGTAGGACACTTATACAGTAAATATACTGCATTTTCTCATCGTGTGTGTATTTGTCCTGCTGCAGGTGAAATTCAAGGTGTATTGGGAGTACATGAAGGCGGTCGGGCCTCTTCTGTCGCTGTTCATCTGCTTCCTGTACGGCTGTCAGAGCGCAGCCGCCATCGGAGCCAACTTCTGGCTGAGCGAATGGACGAACGACGCGGAGAACAACCGAACGCAGGAGAACATGGACATGAGGGTGGGGGTGTACGCAGCGCTGGGCATTTCTCAAGGTATGGACACCTTCAGTGATGTGTGGATGTTGGGTTATTTAACCAAAGACATACTCAAATACTGACTGACACTCTTCAGATTAACACCTGGTCATATCATTTCATTCACGTCAGTGGTAAAGGGACGGTTCACACAAAAATGAACACGGTGCTGTTTACTCAAACACAAATATGCTGTTGAGATTATAAAGACTGACTCTTTTCTGTTTAATGACGGTTTCAGTGACCGTGTCTGTCGAGCTTGGAAATTGCTGACGTAATTTTTGACTGCACTGATCACTACGATCTAGTGATAGGAGAAACTAAGCTTTTTGAAAACTTTTTGATCTTTGAATCAATTGAACCAATTGCTTGGCAAAATGATTCACTGTTTCGTAGCACCACACACTGGCGACCCCTGCTGGTCATAACAGTGTAAATGCAGCGAAAACTCAGTCAAAACATTCATAAAACACCATTTACAAACCAATAGCAAATGTTTTATTAAAGGTTTAATCTACTAAATGCAATTAACAAATCATCTAATACTATTAAATATATATGAAATATGAAGTGTCTGTAGAATATGTGTTATTTTATTAAATCGTAGAGCTTGGTTAATCAGACCAATAAGAGACTTTTAACTACAACTCTTTATTATACAATGTGTCATTAAATGTCTACAAATGTATAAAACTGATCCGAGATCAGGTAAAAATCATATATAGACACTGGTTCATGGGTTCACAGAGACCTCTAAAATTTTGAAAGACTTCGAAACACAGCGATTGAGATGTTTTACTCCAGCGATCCAGCGATTGGGTTGTTTTACTCCAGCGATTGAGATGTTTTACTCCAGCGATTGAGATGTTTTACTCCAGCGATTGAGATGTTTTACTCCAGCGACTGGGTTGTATTAACCCAGCGATTGGGTCGTTTTACTCCAGCGATTGAGATGTTTTAACCCAGTGATTGGGTTGTTTTACTCCAGCGACTGGGTTGTATTAACCCAGCGATTGGGTTGTTTTACTCCAGCGATTGGGTTGTTTTACTCCAGCGACTGGGTTGTATTAACCCAGCGATTGGGTCGTTTTACTCCAGCGATTGAGATGTTTTAACCCAGTGATTGGGTTGTTTTACTCCAGCGACTGGGTTGTATTAACCCAGCGATTGGGTTGTTTTACTCCAGCGATTGAGATGTTTTACTCCAGCGATTGGGTTGTTTTAACCCAGCGATTGGGTTGTTTTAACGCAGCGATTGAGATGTTTTTCTCCNTGATTGGGTTGTTTTACTACAGCGATTGGGATGTTTTAACCCAGCGATAGGGTTGTTTTACTACAGCGATTGGGTTGTTTTAACCCAGTGATTGGGTTGTTTTACTACAGCGATTGGGATGTTTTAACCCAGCGATAGGGTTGTTTTACTACAGCGATTGGGTTGTTTTAACCCAGTGATTGGGTTGTTTTACTACAGCGATTGGGATGTTTTAACCCAGCGATAGGGTTGTTTTACTACAGCGATTGGGTTGTTTTAACCCAGTGATTGGGTTGTTTTACTACAGCGATTGGGATGTTTTAACCCAGCGATAGGGTTGTTTTACTACAGCGATTGGGTTGTTTTAACCCAGTGATTGGGTTGTTTTACTACAGCGATTGGGTTGTTTTAACCCAGCGATTGGGATGTTTTAACCCAGCGATTGGGATGTTTTAACCCAGTGATTGTAATGTTTTAACCCAGCGACTGTAATGTTTTAACCCAGCAATTGAGATGTTTTAACCTAGCGAACCCAATCACTGGATTAAAACAACCCATTCGCTGGGTTAGTCCATTTTCAACCCAACTTAGGGTGTTTTTAACCCAGCATTTTTTTAGAGTGTACGATCTCTCATTATATGGAAAAGAGCAGCATTAACATTCCTCAGAATCTCTTCCACTAAAAAACAAGTAACAGCATGGCAGGTTTTTGTGTGAAGCGGCCCGTGCTGCAGATGTGTGTATTTGTTGTGAGGACTGTGCTCTCCTGCTCTCATAGCGCTCCGTCCCTCAGACGCCCCCTGCAGGTGTGTGTAGTGTAGTGACGCTGTCCCCCTCCTCTGGTCTCTCTAACACAGGCGTCCTGGTCATGTTTTCCTCCTTTACTCTGGCTCTGGGGAAAATCCAGGGCTCACGCAAGCTGCATCAGGCCCTGCTGGACAACAAATTTCACACACCCCAGTCTTTCTTTGATACCACTCCCATAGGCCGGATCATCAACCGCTTCTCCAAGGACATTTACGTGATCGATGAGGTTCTTCCATCCACTGTCCTCATGTTCCTGGGCACCTTCTTTGCCTCTGTGTCCACCATGATTGTTATCATTTGCAGCACTCCCATATTTGCGCTGGTCATTGGCCCTCTGGCCTTGATTTACTTCTTTGTGCAGGTATTTGGTCCCTTTTATTGCAGCTCTGGATGAGTCCGGGATGTCCTTAACATTTCATTTCTTTCAAGGAGTATTTGAGCTTGTGCAAAGACGTCAGAGAGTGATTCTCTTTTGCATGAGTCTATATGGCTTCGTTCAGACTGGCAGGAAAATCTGATTTTTTGCATTTCGTTTTTTGTGGTTTGAGCAATTAAAATAACATAAAATCTGATTATTTTTGTTTTTATTTGTTTCAGACTGAATGGTCACTTCAGATTTCAAGCATTTTTGTCATTTATGTAAATATATGTAAAAATCTTAAATCTTATGTATCATTCTTAAACCAAGATATTTGTTTGTGAATCAGAATTAAATCGAATCACATGCTTTTGAATTGAAATCGTAATTAATTTGAATCTCATGCTTGTGAATCAAAATCAGAACTGAATCGAATTGCAAGTTTGTGAATCAGAATGGAATCAAATCGCAAATCAAAGCTTGTAAATGAAAATAGGAATCGAATTGAATCGCAAGCTTGTGAATCGGAATTTAATCGAATTTCAAGCTTGTGGATTAAAATTGGATTTAAATTGAATCACAAGCTTGTGAATCAAAATCGGAATTTAATAAAATTGCATGCTTGCAAATCTGAATTGAATCGAATCACATGCTTGTGAATTGAAATCGGAATTGAATTGAATCTCAATCATGTGAATTGAAATCAGAACTGAATCAAATTGAAAGTTTGTGAATTAGAAGGGAATCAAATCGCAAGCTTGTAAATGAAAATAGGAATCGAATTGAATCGAAAGCTTGTGAATCGGAATTTTATCAGATTTCAAACTTGTGGATTAAAATCGGATTTAAATTGAATCACATGCTTGTGAATTGAAATCGGAATTTAATTGAATCTCAAGCTTGTGAATTGAAATCGGAACTGAATCAAATTGAAAGTTTGTAAATCAGAAGGGAATCAAATCACAAGCTTGTAAATGAAAATAGGAATCGAATTGAATCGAAAGCTTGTGAATCGGAATTTTATCAGATTTCAAACTTGTGGATTAAAATCGGATTTAAATTGAATCACATGCTTGTGAATTGAAATCGGAATTGAATTGAATCTCAATCTTGTGAATTGAAATCAGAACTGAATCGAAAATGAAAGTTTGTGAATCAGAATGGAATCAAATCGCAAGCTTGTAAATGGAAATAGGAATTGAATTGAATCTCAAGCTTGTGAATTGAAATCGGAACTGAATCAATTTGGAAGTTTGTGAATCAGAATGGAATCAAATCACAAGCTTGTAAATGAAAATAGGAATCGAATTGAATCACAAGCTTGTGAATCCGAATTTTTGAAAAATGTATATAAAATGAAGCGAGTTTATGCCTCCAATGGGGTCAGAAAAATAAACTAGTTTCCGCTTTAAATTAAGTAGATTTTTCTGACCCCAATAGCAGATATTTGTTCTTGTTTTAAGCTTAAATTTTGATCAATTTTTCAGTCAACAACACTTAATATCTTCAGTCATTTTGCTTCTCCAGCAAATGTATCTTGAGTTATGAATGTTTAGATATTTGTGCTAAAAAAACGAGACGAAAATATTGAGGAAGAACATAGTTTTTGCGGTGTATTTATTAAATAATAAATGAATAAATGAGATGCAGTATGTGCACGAGTCAGATTTTCGTGCGGTGTGAGCGAAGCCTTATCTTGTGCAACTGTTACTTCCTGTTTCTCCTGCCCACTTCCTGCTTTGACTTCTGCTGCTCCTGTGCTTTCACACTCACACTCATTCATGAGCACAAACCATCACACAAACGCACACATGCACACAGGGACTGTGTTTTCTGGGAGTCTCATGTTTGTGTGTCAATCCTCCTCCTGCTCTGTCAGCGCCCTCTGCTGCTGAGGATGGTCAGCCACACGCCAGCTTATTTCCACTCATTTTGAGTTATTAATGGTGCATACATGCTCTCTGTTGTTGAGTTATTGACTTCAGCAGAACCTAGTTATTATCTATAGTTCTTAGTTAATATCACAAATGAGGTTTTTCTAATATATCAGTTGTTAACAGCAATGAGATATCAAAGTCTCCAATCAAAGGTCAGAGATTGCAATATGAACTGAAATATAGTGTAAAATGTAAAATCGGAATTTTGTTTTTACAAATGTGATGATCTTTTTGAGGAGCCTCGTCAATGTTCATATCTAAGAAACTTAAACACAGGCAGAGAATGAAATAGTGCCACAACAACACAGACACAACAAACCAGTTTATGTCACATTTATGCATCTGGTGGACGCTTTTATCTAAAGCGACTTATATTTCATTTAAGGTTTAAATTCTGTCAGTTCATGCATTTCAGATGAGTGTTTTTCTCCTCCAGATGTGAGCGGAGTGTTTGCATACGGACTTCCACCCATAGTGCCAATTTCTTCCAGTATTTCTCCAGTAGTAGAGTCGTCACACATGCAGACTGCAGGGCTGGGTTCAAAATATTGATGGATCGATCTTTTAGTCTGCTGTTTTCAGTCAGTGTGTGAACAAACTAAAATTAAACATCAGCGCCTGCCATTCAATAATCTCAATAATCTTTGTGCTTTGATGCTTTTGATAAGAAACAAAGTCTCAGCTTTCAAAATGAATCCGATCATCTCTTCCTCTTTACTACTAGTTACAGCAGCAAATGAACATGAATGAACATCAGAAGGAATGTTGAAAGATAGAGTCAAATTGTCATGTACCGTACCTGATATATATATATCTATATGAATTGATATCAAATTGAAATCTGAATTGGATCGCAAGCTTGTAAATCAAATTCAGATTTGAATTGAATCTCAAGCTTGTGAGCCGATATCTGAATTTAATCGAATTGCAAACTTGTGAATCAGAATGGGAATTTAATTGAATTGCAAGTTTGTGAATTGAATTCGGAACTGAATCCAATTCTGTGAATCAGAATTGGATTGAATTGCAAGCTTGTGAATCAAAATGGGAATTGAATTGAATTGCAAGTTTGTGAATTGAATTCGGAATTGAATTGAATCTCAAGCTTGTGAATTGAAATCGGAACTGAATCGAATTGCAAGTTTGTGAATCAAAATGGAAATCGGAATCGAATTTCAAGCTTGTGAATCAAAATCGAAATAGGAGTTGAATAAAATTGAATTGCTTGTGAACCGGAATTTAATCAAATCACATGCTTGTGAATTGAAATGGGA
Source organism: Anabarilius grahami (assembly GCA_003731715.1). Taxonomy (NCBI): domain Eukaryota; kingdom Metazoa; phylum Chordata; class Actinopteri; order Cypriniformes; family Xenocyprididae; genus Anabarilius; species Anabarilius grahami. Next base: position 789,185 of record RJVU01055667.1, on the reverse strand, counting down.
ATTGAATTGAATCTCAAGCTTGTGAATTGAAATTGGAACTGAATTGAATTGTAAGTTTGTGTATCAGAATAGAATCGAATTGCAAGTTTGTGAATCAGAATGGAATGAAAATGGGAATTGGATCGAATCGCAAGCTAGTGAATCGGAATTGAATCTAATTACAAGCTTGTAAATCAAAATCGGATTTGAATTGAATCTCAAGCTTGTGAGCCGATATCTGAATTTAATCGAATTGCAAACTTGTGAATCAGAATTGGATTGAATTGCAAGCTTGTGAATCAAAATGGGAATTGAATTGAATTGCAAGTTTGTGAATTGAATTCGGAATTGAATTGAATCTCAAGCTTGTGAATTGAAATCGGAACTGAATCGAATTGCAAGTTTGTGAATCAAAATGGAAATCGGAATCGAATTTCAAGCTTGTGAATCAAAATCGAAATAGGAGTTGAATAAAATTGAATTGCTTGTGAACCGGAATTTAATCAAATCACATGCTTGTGAATTGAAATGGGAATTGAATTGAATCTCAAGCTTGTGAATTGAAATTGGAACTGAATTGAATTGTAAGTTTGTGTATCAGAATAGAATCGAATTGCAAGTTTGTGAATCAGAATGGAATGAAAATGGGAATTGGATCGAATCGCAAGCTAGTGAATCGGAATTGAATCTAATTAAAAGCTTGTGAATCAAAATCGGATTTGAATTGAATCTCAAGCTTGTGAGCCGATATCTGAATTTAATCGAATTGCAAACTTGTGAATCAGAATTGGATGGAATTGCAAGCTTGTGAATCAAAATGGGAATTGAATTGAATTGCAAGTTTGTGAATTGAATTCGGAATTGAATTGAATCTCAAGCTTGTGAATTGAAATCGGAACTGAATCGAATTGCAAGTTTGTGAATCACAATGGAAATCGGAATCGAATTTCAAGCTTGTGAATCAAAATCGAAATAGGAGTTGAATAAAATTGAATTGCTTGTGAACCGGAATTTAATCAAATCACATGCTTGTGAATTGAAATGGGAATTGAATTGAATCTCAAGCTTGTGAATTGAAATTGGAACTGAATTGAATTGTAAGTTTGTGTATCAGAATAGAATCGAATTGCAAGTTTGTGAATTAGAATGGAATGAAAGTGGGAATTGGATCGAATCGCAAGCTAGTGAATCGGAATTGAATCTAATTACAAGCTTGTGAATCAAAATCGGATTTGAATTGAATCTCAAGCTTGTGAATCAAAATCAGAGTTAAATAAAATTGCATGCTTGGGAATCGGAACTGAATCGAATCACATGCTTTTGAATTGAATTCAGAATTGAATTGAATATCAAACATGTGAATCGAAAACAGAACTGAATCGAATCGAATTTGTTAATCAGAATGGAATCAAATCGTAAGCTTGTAAATCAAAATATGAATTGAATTGAATCGCAAGCTTGTGAATCGGAATTGAAACTAATTTTAAGGTTGTGAATTAAAATCGGAACTGAATCGAATCACAAGTTTGTTAATCAGAATGGAATCAAATCGTAAGCTTGTAAATCAAAATATGAATTGAATCGAATTGCAAGCTTGTGAATTGAAATCGGAAGTGAATCGAATTGCAAGCTTGTAAATCGAATCAGGAATTGAATCGAATCGTGAAATGAGTGTGAAAGCCCAGCCCTAGCAGCCGTGTGACGTGCCTGTGTGAAGCAGATGTGCTGTGCGCGAGCGAGGGCGAACCCGACTAACCCTCCTCTTCCTCGTGTGTGTCGTTGCTGCCCCCTTCAACAGGTGCGCTGATTCTGGCCAACTGTTTACTGTGCCGGGCTTACAGCATGCTGAAGGCGGCCCACGCCACACACCTCCACATGCTCCAGGCCATCCTGAGGGCCCCGCAGGCCTTTTTCGAGGCCACACCCTCAGGGCGGGTCTTGAACCGCTTCAGCAAAGACGTGGACACAATAGACTCTCTCATTCCAGACAATATTGATATCTGGATGCGCACTTTCTGGTACACAGTAAATGTGCTGCTCGTATGCTCTGCCCTCACCCCTATGTTCCTCATAGTCATAGTGCCGTTAATGCTGTTCTATTGGTGGGTCCAGGTAAATAGGAACAAGTCTGCTAACTCATTAATACAGCATGCTAACATGTGTTGTTGTTGTTATGTTCTAGCTGCATTATCACTGTCTTAGTGTTGTAGTTTTTACACCGTGTGGTTTGGTCATTCGGTTGTAGTCCGGTCAGGGAGTCGAGACTCTGGTGAACGTCGGGACTCGACTCACTGAACTGAACTGTTGCTGTTCTTTACCGAGACCTTCGTACAGTAACAGTACAGTATACCACAATCCACTCCTGATACAGTCCTTCTGTTTCATATTTAATTATTATTATTATAAATTAGATTAGCAGTAGAATATGTTGAGGAAAAGTAATAATTAATTTTGCAATAATTATTTTACAATTATATTATATACTACTACTATATATATTTATATACTACTACTACTAATAATAATAATAATAATTACTATATAATTTATTATATTAATATAATTATTATATAATTTTCATGTCATTTTATTATTATTTATTATTATTAACAACAACAGCAATAACAATAGTGATAAATAATTGAAATAATTTATTAAATTATATAATACTACTACTAAT
>RJVU01055667.1:740787-767598 GCA_003731715.1 Anabarilius grahami | reverse complement strand
TACATATATCCCCAGAGTGGATTATCCCCCCTGGATGAATTTCATTTTCCACTTATATCGGTGAAAATGCACCAAACTCCTGAGTTTGGGGCGGTCCGGTTCGGGAGATACAGCCAGTCAAAGGCACAGCTATATGTTGACCGTCCAGGATCTATCAACTCTGGGCTTTTTGGTTCGAAAGGGCCCCTCGAGATCTAATATCAACTCGAGTTTGAAGCTCCTGGGCAGCTGCATGCTGATGATACTCAGCTCTATATTTCTTCGCGCCCTGACTAAACTTACTAATTCACAAAATTAACGGAATGCATAGCTGATATAAAAAATTGGATGACCAGTAATTTCCTACTACTAAATTCAGAAAAAACAGAGATTCAAATTTTTTGACCAAAAACTTCCTCACGTAATAACCTAGAATACTCTCTAACACTTGATGGGTGCTCCATTAAATCTTCGTCCTCAGTTAGGAACCTGGGTGTGCTCTTTGATACCAATCTTTCATTTGAAGGCCATGTTTCTAGCATCTGTAAAACCGCCTTCTTCCATCTTAAAAATATATCTAAACTACGACATATGCTCTCAATGAAAAATGCAGAACAGCTAGTTCATGCGTTCATGACCTCAAGGCTAGATTACTGTAACGCTCTACTGGGTGGTTGTTCCTCCCGCTTGATAAATAAACTACAGCTCGTACAAAATGCAGCAGCTAGAGTTCTTACTAGAACTAGGAAGTATGACCATATTAGCCCAGTTCTGTCATCACTGCATTGGCTTCCTGTTAAACATCGTATAGATTTTAAAATCTTGCTAATTACTTACAAAGCACTAAATGGTTTAGCTCCCCAGTACCTGAGCGAGCTCTTAAAGCATTCTAGTCCTTCACGTTTATTGCGATCTCAGAATTCAGGCCAGCTGATAATACCTAGAATATCTAAATCAACCGCAGGCGGTAGATCCTTCTCCTATTTGGCACCTAAACTCTGGAACAATCTTCCTAGCATTGTTCGTGATGCAGACACACTCTGTCAGTTTAAATCTAGACTAAAAACGTATCTCTTTAACCTGGCATACACATAACACATTATCAATTTGTATTTTCAAATCCGTTAAAGGATTATAGGCTGCATAAATTAGGTCAGCCGGAACCGGGAACACTTCCTATAACACCAGATGTACTCGTTACATCAGAAGAAGAATGGCATCTACGCTAATATTAGTCTTTCTGTTTATCCCGAGGTTTGCCGTAGGCAACCGGATCCGGGCCGTGAGACCAACGCAGCCCTGAAGTATCAGCAGAGATCGAGTCAACTAGATCATGCATCGTGAAGGCCTCATCAACACGACAGCCAGTAGCACAGTTCCTCAACAACCGTCCATACTGGCGTGATGAATACGATCCTCAACTGGATGGAAATGAAATAAATACTTTGAAAGTTGCAATCCTATCAGACTTATGATAGCAACCTGAATCGTAACAAAGCACTGTTCGCCAGAGGAGAACTGGCCCCCTGACTAAGCCTGGTTTCTACCAAGGTTTTTTTTTCTCCATTTTAACACCTATTTGCCACTTGTTTGCCACCTGATGTCACCTGTTGGAGTTTGGGTTCCTTGCCGCTGTCGCCTTTGGCTTGCTTAGTTGGGGACACTTGACATTTGACTTGACATTTGATATTCAACAGTGCTTTGTTCTGCCTGCATTGACATTATTCTTTAAGAGCTGCTGTGCAGCCAAATTATGTACCAGTTATCAATGTAAAGCTGCTTTGACACAATCTACATTGTAAAAAGCGCTATATAAATAAAGGTGACTTGACTTGACTGCGTCGCAAACTTATAGCTGTTCAAATTTCCGACTCGAATAAATTACTATATATATATACATCGATCAAGCATAACATTATGACCACCTTCCTAATATTGTGTTGGTCGCCATTTTGCTGCCAAAACAGCCCTGACCCGTCGAGGCATGGACTCCTCTAGACCCCTGAAGGTGTGCTGTGGTATCTGCACCAAGATGCTTGCTGCAGATCCTTTAAGTCCTGTAAGTTGTGAGGTGGATACTCCATGGATCGGACTTGTTTGTTCAGCACATCCCACAGATGCTCGATTGGATTGAGATCTGGGGAATTTGGAGGCCAAGTCAACACCTCAAACTCGTTGTTGTGCTCCTCAAACCATTCCTGAACCATTCCTGCTTTGTGGCAGGAGCATTATCCTGCTGAAAGAGACCACAGCCACCAGGGAATACCGTTTCCATGAAAGGGTGTACATGGTCTCAACAATACTTAGGTAGGTGGTACGTGTCAAAGTAACATCCACATGGATGGCAGGACCCAATGTTTCCGAGCAGAACATTGCCCAAAGCATCACACTGCCTTCACCGGCTTGCCTTCTTCCCATAGTGCATCCTGGTGCCATGTGTTCCCCAGGTAAGAGACGCACATGCACCCGGCCATCCACGTGATGTAAAAGAAAACTTGATTCATCAGACCAGGCCACCTTCTTCCATTGCTCCGTGGTCAAATTCTGATGCTCACGTGTCCACTGTTGGCTCTTTCGGGGGTGGACAGGGGTCAGCATGGGCACCCTGACTGGTCTGCGGCTATGCAGCTCCATACGCAACAAACTGATGCACTGTGTATTCTGACACCTTTCTATCAGAACCAGCATTAATTTCTTGAGCAATTTGAGCTCCAGGAGCTCGTCTGTTGGATCGGAACACACGGGCATCAATGAGCCTCAGCCGCCCATGACCCTGTCGCCGGTTCACCACTGTTCCTTCCTTGGAGCACTTTTGATAGATACTGACCACTGCAGACCGGGAACACCCCACAAGAGCTGCAGTTTTGGAGATGCTCTGACCCAGTCGCTAACCATCACAATTTGGCCCTTATCAAACTCGCTCAAATCCTTACGTTTGCCCATTTTTCCTGCTTCCTAATACATCAACTTTGAGGAAAAAAACGTTCACTTGCTGTATATATATATATATATAATGGCTGTGGAGTCTCTCAGACTTTCAGCTCTACCTCATTCCGTATGTCAAACTCTTCAGTAATGAAATTGCCCAACTGAATGACACAAGCACACAAAATTCCCTCCACAACTCGTTTCGGCTCACGATGCAAGCTTAATCATGAAGAATCTCCCGGAGGCAGGAAAAAAAATCTCAGATCTTTAAATATCCTCGTCATGTGGTTCCCCGCAAGTGACAAACATTGGCAGGGCCGCGAGGATCCTAACAGGAGGGCTGTTTATTCCCGCTCATCTCCGAACAAGACGCCTCACGCTCGGAGCTGGAGATCTGAGTGTTGGCTGTCCTTTAATGTCATTTTCTTAAATAGGATCAGCGGTGTTACTTCATTTAAAGAGTGCTGTCTCACCCGCCGCCCTGCTGACAGGTGATGGACTCTGAAGGATGGATTCGCTGTAAAGTGCGAGTTTCGCTCCCTCAGGCTGAGAAAATGAAATATGGATGAATTTGGGTTTGGCTCTTCCTCTTTACCTGCCTGATCACTTCATGCTGCGGGCAGAAAGATTTGAGCGGGGGCGGGTGTGTTTCGATGGACCGGTGACAAAGCAAGATTCGTCTCCGGTGTAAAAACAAAGCGCTGGTTTGTCTTTAAAGGCTAATTTATCTTCACACTGTCAGCGCATTTCCCAATTTAGATGAATGTGATTCCTGGTGTGGAAGTTGTTTTCTGGGAAATAAAGTCGTGCAAGGGTTGGGCCCTGAGAATATGAGCACATGACATGCTGATTTCATACAGAAAACAACATGGTTACGTGCAGCCAGTGTTTCAGCATCTGCAGACGTGTGGAGTGTGTGTTGCTGTGGTGAAAACACTTAATTAGAAACGTAATATATAGTTTCTCAACCGGCGACCCATAAATGGGCCACAAAACCGTTTTTAATGGGCTGCTCCTGCGAAGTGTGAAACAACAACAAAAACTTAATAAAAAACTTAATTCTAAATGTTTTTCTGATGTGAGACTTTTATTTTGAAAGCTGTTCACTGTTCTGTCAGATATGGAAGCTTGTCTCCGCCATGAAATAAAAAATAAAACAGGTGATTGTGATTTTTGTATCACGCAATTCTGACTTTGTATTTCGCAATTCTGACTTTATATCACGCAATTCTGACTTTATATCTCGCAATTCGGTCTTTATATCTCGCAATTCTGACTTTATATCACACAATTCTGACTTTATATCTCGCAATTCTGACTTTATATCTCGCAATTCGGTCTTTATATCTCGCAATTCTGACTTTATATATTTCGTGACCTTATTTTACGCACAAATTAATTTTTTTTTAAAAACCCATAGGAAATTTTATTACCTTTATTAATAGTTGATAATCAATAATAATTGAGCAGCAAATCATCATATTAGAATGATTTCTGAAGGATCATGTGACACTGAAGACTGGAGTAATTATGCTGAAAATCCAGCTTTGATCACAGGAATAAATTACACTTTATTATATATTCACATAGAAAACAGCCGTTTTACATTATAATAATATTTCAAATTTTTTACTGTATTTTTGATCGAATAAAAGCAGCCTTGGTGAGCAGAAGAGACTTCTTTCAAAGACATTTAAAAACAATATTTTGAACTGCACTGTATTTATTTTTCCATTTTGCATTTTTACATTCTTTTCCATTAAAAAGTTACAGCCTACACATTTTTGCAGTAACATTGAAGCATATCAGTGTAACATTATTCATGCGTTCATTTCTGACATTAATAATGGTCAAGCTAGAAAAATCTTTCAAATGTAAGACGCTGAAGGGTTCAAGGGCATTCTAATTTTCAATAAACTATTCAGTTACTAATAATAATACAAATACCATATAGACTAAAACTTTAATTGGTCTGCTAACGCCATCCGTTTAAACTACAGTTTCTCAACAAAGTGAAGTAGTCTGCTTTATTACATCCCAATCGATATGATTTTAAACTACGGATTGCTGAGTTTTCCATGCCTTTCACAATTAGCCTATTATTTCTCTGGTACACCCTGAGGTTGTATCAGTCCTCACTCAAGGTGTTCAGACTGACAGGAGTTTATTAATTTTTGTTCCCATTACACTATTTCCTCAAACAAGTACATCACATGTTGCCTCCGTAGAGGGCAAGTAAGGTAATGCGTCTCCAAAGTAGTGTACGTGAAAGAATGCAGTGTGTTGTAGCAATCAATCACAGACGGTTCGAGCGGCCCCATGAAAGCCTTTTATTCCTGCTGGAGGCCAGATCCTCTCCTCAACCTGGAAACTTCAGTGAAACACGTTTGAGGAAAAAATACTGTGTTGTTAGACGTTCGGTTAATGATATATTTGGATCCAAACACCTGAGGCGCGCTATCAACTGTTGAATTGAACTCCTGAATTTCAGTCGACACTCTTAAAAATAAAGGTTCTTTATTGGCATGAAGAATCTTTAACATCCATGGAACTTTTCCATTGCACAAAGATTTTTAAAACGTTCTTCACATTAAGAAAAAATGGTTCTTTTAAGAACTTTCTCTGAAAGGTTCGTCTACGGCATCGCTGAGAAAAGTTCCCTTTTAGAACCTTTATTTTTAAGAGTGCACACCTGAAATGTTTGTACATTCATAAATGCTCATATTTTTTCACAAAACCAATCGTCTAATCTTTATTTGAACACTATCTTGTGCAAGAAAAAGGTGTAATTCATAAAGTGTTTGTCCTCATTTGACACACTTGTGAGCCTGAATGGGTTTTTTCCTCTTTGGAAAGATATGTGAGGACAAGGAATTTCTATAACCGTTAAAGTTAACAACAAGGCGCTGTTAAAGTTAATCTGTGGTCGCAGGGGTAAAATAAGGTGAAGCTTCTCATGAGCAGCCCAGTGTTAAACGTGCTTGGAAGTTATTCAGTTTTGGTTATGTTAGCAATATTTTAGAATAAAAGTGGTTAGTAAACTAAATTTTTGAAAGCATTTTTTTTTTTTAAATAGCCAATAAATAGAAAAAAAAAAAATTGCATGGTTTTATAATCTTATTTTATTTTTAATATTTAATTATTTTCATTCTTATACCGTGTTGTTTAATCTTAGTCAGAGCTTTATTCAGTCAAAGGCACAACTTTGAACTGCATTGTGAATGAAACATGTCTTTTGTCCTGTTCACATTCTTTGGCAGAGCTAATGAGGCCCTTCTTTAATCAGCATTAGTGTTTGTGCATAAATAGATTTTTTTGTTTCATACAAAACAGGCTGTAGTGGAAAGCTCCATGTGTGCTGTGTTATACTTAAAGGTTTAGTTCACCTAAAAATTAGAATTCTGTCATTAATTCCTCTCCCTCATGTCGTTCCACACCCGTAAGACCTTCGTTCATCTCCAGAACACAAATGAAGATATTTTTGATGAAATCCGCGACTTGTCCATAGACAGCAATATAATCAACACTTTCAAGGTCCAGAAAGGTACTAAAGACATCGTTAAAACAGTCATGTGACTGCAGTGGATCAACCTTAATGTTATGAAGAGACGAAAATACTTTGAGCGCAAAAACAAAACAAAAATAACGACCTAACCCTTTAACTTTAGTTAGTGTGTAATGTTGCTGTTTGATCATAAACAACATCTGCAAAGTTACGACGCTCAAAGTTCAATGCAAAGAGATTTTCTTTTACAGAATTCTCTGTTTAAGGACTACAACAAATGGCTGGTAGGGACTACAACGAGCTTCTTCCCGGGTTATGACATCACAAACCCCAACATTTGCATAAACTCCGCCCCTGAGAACATGCAACAAAGCAATCATGTTGGGCTGCTTTAGAGAAGAGGAAGAGTTGTTGTAGTAGAGTGTTGTTGTCATGCCGTCATTTTACGCCGGACTGCTTCACAAACGAGGGTCAATTCAACACAAAAGTTGAACATGACGACACATGCTAGTGGATGAGTTGAATCAACTCCACAGCAACTACATACATTTATCCACTAACCATTCAGAAACGTCCAGTTTCATTCTAAAAGTTGTAACTTCTTCCTGAGTCTCTCCATCAGTGTCGACTCCGGTTTGAACAATGTAAGGCTGAACACCGTCGTCATTTTGGCTGCGTGAGATTCTCCAGCTTTGTTGTTGTTGAGCTTTTAAAGCTCCGCCCTCTTCTGGAAAGGGGGCGGGAGCAGCAGCTCATTTGCATTTAAAGGGACACACACAAAAACAGCGTGTTTTTGCTCACACCCAAATTATCTCTAAGTTGGATATCCAATGATATTGAACATTTGATTCGAGTCATGTCAACAAATGAAAAAGTCAGCAAACTCTAATAGTAGGACTAAGGGCGCTTTTTAACCCTAATACCGCCTTTCGTATTCAACTTATGAAAAAAACGTAAACTGACGTCACATCAGTTACGCTTGTGCCGCTTGCTACGCCTTTTCCATAAGTTGAATACTTAAGGTGGTCTGGCAGAAGCTAGATTTTTTACATTATAACTTTAAATATGGATATTTTCTTACACAAATGCATCGCTTCGCTTCAGAAGGCCTTTATTAACCCCGCGGAGCCGTGTGGAGTACGTTTATGATGGATGGATGTGGATGGAGACACTTTCTTCAGCTCATACTCGTTGATCCCGTTCAATGCCATTATAAAGCTCGGATGCATCAGGATATTTATTAAAATTTCTCCGATTGTGTTCATCAGACAGAAGAAAGTCATATACACCTAGGATGACTTGATTGTGAGTAAAGCTTGGGCTAATTTTCATTTGAAAGTGAACTAATCCTTTAACTCTTTCTATTCTAGCTTCATGCATCATTTTTTATCAACACTTCAATGTGGGTAAGTTTCATTAAAAAAGCAACATTCTGAGCAAAAAGCTGAGAAAATAGAGTTTTTGTCAAAGACTTTGTCTAGATGGGATTCAGAACGATGATCAAAACACAGATCGAATCCATCAACACCGCCAAAGCTTCACAGTCCTGTAGCTCGTCCTGGGTCGCAGTTTTGATGCTGTTTAATGTTTGATGATTGTGCTATTTTACATTTGCGTCTTTTGCTTGTTTCTGCTTCTTCTTCGTCTGTGTTTTGATCCAGAGATTCTGTACTATTTCAGAAAATGCGTAATAGTGCCCCCTACTGTATAACAGTGAAAACAGTTACAATTCAGTCAATGGCGGTGAAAGAAGTATTTTGAAGTAAACACTACCAGTGGACTAGTCTACACAAAGATACTCAGAATTAGGAACATATCTGTTTTCTTTATAAATCAATATTTTCAAACAATGTAAGTTATAAGACAGTATGTAAAACAATGTGGGGGAAAAGGCTACTCAATCAAGAGTAAACACAACTACAAGCCAAGTATACTTAGAATACTTAATTATACTTTTAAGTATATCTCGTTTAAAAGATTGAGTTCAAAAGTATATACTCATAAATCAAGTATACTTAAGTGCAATTTTAAGTATTTAGGCTACATAAAAGGTAGACTGGAAGTATACTTTCTTATTTTTAGTTTAAAAGAAGTATAGCACACTTGATCAAACTTCTTTTTCGTTTCATTTAAGAACGTTTAAAATTGAGATTTTGAGTTTTCCTGTGTGATTAGGCCATAGATAGAACAAGCTCACCTAAACAAGTAGCTAATGCTGCCTGAAGAATTTATATTTAAATAACAATAGCCTAATATTGTCCCGTTCAGGGTGAGATGCTGCAAGTCTCCCGAGACCGAGAAGCGGTTTGGAGAATGGATAGATAATAATAATACTTAGGTTGCTTAGACACTGACATTTGAAAATATTATTTTTCTATTTCTGTGTGGTATCTTATCTCTCTAAAGCCCACTGAGGGGATCACGCGCGCGCAATTCCCACGCGCGCACACTTCACGAGCGCGCATCGCGAAGATAAAGGGTTAAAGCAGCAGCAGCAGCCTACAGCACTTTCAAAGAGAGGCAGGTGTCCCAGTACCAGCCCAACTTTGGACCAGATGTTTTTAATCCTCTCTCTAGAAGTACAGAGTAATTCATGACTGTCGAGATTTGTGGTCAGCCTTTGTTGCTCAAGAAGTGAAAACTATTAGAGAGTATAAATACAGAGATCTAAACTCATTTTCCACTCACAGTATTCTGAATCTCTGGGAGATTTTTTCTCCCCCTCCTGCTGCTTGGAAGCTCGAGGCGCACAATTCTGGCTCAATAAAATTAGGTTAGTAAACTCAAAATAATTCCTCATTTCTGCCCTCCAACATGTGGTGGATGCTGTTTCCTCGCTGGATCTGGTTCGTCTCGGGACAGATTTTGCTGCTATTTGTGGACAGGCAATGCGTGAAAGGCATGACTTTGCAGAGAGTTGCGTATTCCCACGCAGGGATCTGTCCAAACGACATGAACCCAAACCTGTGGGTTGATGCAATGAGCACCTGCACGCGAGAATGTGAATCTGACCAGGTTTGCCTTTTCATTCCATTTGACTGTAATATATGCTTACATGCATGATATATGTGTACATTTCATATATATATATATGAAATGTACACATATAATATATATGTATATATAATGTATATATATTTTTACATATATATTTATATGAGAAATGCACATAGATAATTTGTAACATATACATATATATATTCATATATATAAAATGTACATACTCGCATGCATGTTAATTTCATATATATATTATATACATGTATACACACTTTTCTAATAATAATTTCTATATTTTATAACATTGTTATTTTATGTATCATACTTTTCATGTACATGCATACATGTAACGTGTATGTATGTATATATATGTGTGTGTGTGTGTGTGTGTAGGAGAGAAATGTACATATATAATATATAACATATATATATATATATATGAAATGTGCATACATGCATACACACACACACACACATATATATATATTACTTGCATGCATGTTCATGCATATATATCATTCTTTTCATGTACATACATGCATATATATATAAGAACTGTACATGGATAATATATAACATATACATATATGTTAATATATATGAAATGTAAATACATNGAAATTTAATGTACATACATGGAAGTTATATATAACTTGTATGTATGCTCATTTATATATACACACATTTTTTATATAATTATTTATATATTTTATAACTTTAATATTATGTATAATTCTTTTAATTCATGTAATCTGGATTATCAAGTGAATACAACAACAATATTCTGCAATATATGTAAAATGGACATGCATTCAAGTAATATATCTATATATACACACACATTTTTTATATATCAGGATTATTCACTCTTTGTTTATGTTTGTTCAGGAATGTGAAACATTTGAAAAGTGCTGTGCCAATGTTTGCGGCAATCGCAGCTGTGTGGCGGCCCGCTACATGGACGCTACAGGCAAGAAAGGACCCATGGGAATGCCAAAGGAGGCGTCCTGTGACAAGTTCATGTGCTCTCAGCAGGGCTCCGAGTGCGACATCTGGGACGGCCAGCCCGTGTGTAAGTGCCGCGACCGCTGCGAGAGAGAGCCTCACTTCACCTGTGCCTCAGACGGCATGACCTACTACAACAAGTGCTACATGGATGCGGAAGCGTGCTCCAAGGGCATCTCCTTATCGGTGGTGACCTGCCGCTTCCACCTCACCTGGCCCAACACTAGTCCTCTCCCGGCCGGCACCACCGCACTGCCCACCACCACGGTCCAGCGCACCACTCCAGTAGACGTGCACGCTCCCATCATGCTGGGCAGCCCGTCGCAGCAGTCCGTGTTCGTCGGCGACACGGCCAGCTTCCTTTGCGAAGTCGCGGGCCGGCCAAAACCTGAGATAAGCTGGGAGAAAGGACAAGGAAGTGTGGTCATGAAGCCCAACCACGTGCACGGGAACGTAGTGGTCACTAACATCGGCCAGTTGGTTATCTACAACGCACAACTGCAAGATGCCAGTGTTTATACTTGCACAGCCACGAACGCCGGCGGCTCCGTCCAAGCGCATTTCCCGCTCTCCGTAGTCCAGCAAGAGCCAGTCAAGAAGTTAAACTCCACCCGTTTCCCCGCCGAGGAGTGCTTTAAGGTGCCGGACAGCGACGACTGCGGGGAGGAAAAGCTGAGTTGGTTTTACGACCCCCAGAGGAACAACTGCTACACCTTCACTTACGGCAACTGCAGCAAAAACCGCAATCACTTTGACGATTACGAGACGTGCATGTCGTCGTGTCGGGACGAACTCGCCGCGCCTTGTAACCTCCCCAGCTATCAGGGACCTTGCAAGGCGTACGAACCTCGATGGGCCTACAGCGGTTCCCAGCGCCGCTGCCAGCCGTTTGTGTACGGCGGCTGCAAAGGCAACGAGAACAACTTCAAAACCAAAGAAGCGTGCGAGGATGCGTGCCCGTTCCCGAGGATCCAGCGCTGCAAGCCGTGCAAGCCGCGGCACAAGATGGTGATCAGTTTCTGCAGGAGCGATTTCGTGATTCTGGGACGTATGACGGAGCTGACGGAGGACCAGGACTCCGGGCACGCTCTGATCACTGTGGAGGAGATCCTGAAGGACGAGAAAATGGGGCTGAAGTTCTTCGGGAAGGAGCCTCTGGAGGTGACCTTGCAGAACATGGACTGGGCCTGTCCGTGTCCGAACGTCACCACCGCAGACGGTCAGATCATCATCATGGGCGAAGTCAACAACGGCATGGCCGTCCTGCAGCCCGACAGCTTCATCGTCCTTTCCAGCGTCCGGCGTGTCCGTAAGCTCCGTGAGGTCATCAATAAAAACACCTGTGACATTTTGAAAGAGTTCATCCAGTAGGACTTTTCATGTTCATGAACGTTAAACTGTTCTGATGCTCTAAGAATCTGTGTTTTATGTTCTTGTACCCATCGAATTCCAGACTGTTTGCTTTGACAAGGTTAGATATGTTTCTACAGCTTGAATAGAAATGCTCACATCAACCTGGAAGGTTTTTATAAGAGTTGCCCTTACAGTTAAAGTAAATTTGTGGACATAAGACGCATTAATGAAAGCCATCTGCTAGTCCCGGTGACTTCAAACGGAGCTGCCGTACACTCTAAAAAATGCTGGGTTAAAAACAACCCAAGTTGGGTTGAAAATGGACAAACCCAGCGATTGGGTTGTTTTGACCCAGCAGTTGGGTTAAATGTTTGCCCAACCTGCTGGGTAGTTTTATTTAACCCAACAATTGTTTACAAATTACTATATGTCTGGCTTAAAATGAACCCAAAATAGGTTGGAAATTAAAAATCAGACTCATAATTACTAGAGGCAACAATAATAATCAAAAAGATGAGCATTTATTAATAAGCAATTTAATAAATGTTTATTGTTTAAATATTATTCAAAAAAAGTATTAATAAATGTTTGTTTATTAAACATATTAATAAATGTTAATTTCCAACATATTTTGGGTTCATTTTAAGCAAGAAATACAGTAATTTTTAAACAATATTTGGGTTAAATAAAACTACCCAGCAGGTTGGGCAAACATTTAACCCAGCTGCTGGGTTAAAACAACCCAATCGCTGGGTTTGTCCATTTTCAACCCAACTTGGGTTGTTTTTAACCCAGCATTTTTTAGAGTGTATGAATTTACTTAAGTAATGGGAATTCATTTTTTTGGCACATTTTTTGTATGATGGTTTGGATAAATTAACTTTTTTCCTATCTGCTTGGTTGAACTTTTACAGCGGAAGATTTGTTGTTGTTGTTGTTCCTGCACTGGGTTAAAAACAACCCAAGTTGGGTTAAAAATGGACAAACTCATCGATTGGGTAGTTTTATTTAACTCAACTATTGTTTAAAAATTACTATATGGCTGGATTCAAATAAACCCAAAATATGTTGGAAATTAACAATCAGGCATATAATCACTAGAGGACACAATAATAATCAAAAGGTGAACATTTATTAATAAGCAATTTAATAAATGTTTATTGCTTAATTATTATTCATTAAACTAATTAATGAATGTTCATTTATTAAACATATTCATAAAAGTCAATTTCCAACATATTTTGGGTTCATTTTAAGCAAGAAATACAATAAATAGTTAACAATAGTTGAGTTAAATAAAACTACGCAGCAGGTTGGGCAAACATTTAACCCAATTTGCTGGGTTAAAACAACCCAATTGCCAGGTTTGTCCCTTTTCAACCCAACTTGGGTTGTTTTTAACCCAGCATTTTTTAGAGTGTGGTAATTAAATGACTGTTGTACTGTAGGATTAGATTTGCTTAATGCACTTAGATAAGTTGTATGATATTGAAAATAATATCGATTTCAGTAGGAGAAATAATCCATCTTTAAGCCTCACTTGTGTATAGAACTGTGTACATGATTTAGCACAGACTGCATTTAATTTTAAGCTATTTATTTTGAATTCATCAGTGTGATGAACCAAAAAGCTGACTGTAATTTCTTACAAGCACTTACATATTTCTACAATTGTCTTTTTATTATCTTTATATTTCAGTGTCTATCATGATTTGCATCGTGGAGTGACACCAAAATAAACCTTTCAACCTCAAAGTCTAATTCTTCTACTTTTCCATGTGCATGACACCAATTATGCAGTCACAAAACTACAATAGCTAGGACTCATTTCTCAATGTTTAGGTCACTTTTTTTAAAACTCTTCACACAATGAGCACTACAGCATCATTTTCCATTACTTTAGCACAAAATTAAGTCAATTTCAGATTACATGAATTATTTTCTCACTCAGACACAAACAGCACCAAAACTATATGAACCTTCAGGCCAGCATGTTTAAAATGGTTAATGGTTCCAATGGTTAACCAAATCTAAAAAAAAAATGAAATTCTATCAAAAAAATTAGATGTAGCTGAAAACCTACATATTACTATCTATACAAAAGGAGACAATTTAGGAATAATGTTAATCCTGGGTCATCCTAAACCCCGGCTAAACAGAATCCTGGGTTATCTTGCTGCTCATTATTTAATAATTACAGTTTTTCCTTGATTGCTAAAACGCAATTCTTGAAACAATTCACCATTTTCTCACAACTACACAATCTCAGAAGAACTACACTCCATCTTGTACAAACCTCAGACACATCAAAATAAAATATTTTAGTCAAAAACAAACAAACTTTGGCCTGAGATGACACACAAAACCTAACAACCTCAGTTGACGTTCTTATTTGCATATTTGTGGTGTCAGTGTCACTGATTGGACAACTGCTGCACGCGACCTGTTTATGTAAAGGCTCTAGCGTTGCGCATCCTCATTATATTTTGCCGACTGTACTATGACTGTACTATCAAGTTTATTCTGAATGGACATTTCGGACTATAAAGGTAAGAATTAAACGGTCTCTTCTTGACTCTAATTGTCGCGTTTTGTGTATTTATTTGACTTTTTCCCCTCAAACGCTGAAATGACTGTTTGTACAATGCGTGTGTTTCCTTTACTGTCCAAACACGATTGGTTGTCGCTTGCTAAGCCGTAACATTCGAACACCCAGTCGTTTCACAGTAGTTTGGCACTTCAGTTTTGCCACCTGATGTCACCTGATGTTTGGGTTCCTTGCCACCGTCGCCTTTGGCTTGCTTAGTTGGGGACACTTGATATTTGATATTCAACAGTGTTTTGATCTGTCTGCTTTGACACCATTGCATGCAAACTAAACTGAACTGAGCTGATCTGCGAAAACGACAAAAAACGCTGTATTTTGCTGCCAGGCCAGTAGATGGCGATGTCACTTTGTAAAGAAATGCTACTCCCCTGCAGACTGAACACATAATATTCATGCACATGACGTCAGCGTTTTCACAAATTAAGTACACACGGAGACGATAACAGTATCGTTTTCAAAAACGTACACTTTGAAACCCGTTTTCAAAAGTTTGCGTTTTCAGGTCCCCAAAATGCCATTGTTGTGTAAAAGAATGGCCAAAACGCATAAAAAGTTTTACGTTTTTAGTTGAAAATAGTGTCTTGTAAACAGCCCCTAAGTTGTGGCCTTTTGTATAGATAATAACGAAATTTAAAGACTAAGGGGCCGATGTCTCTGTACAAAGTGACATCGCCAACTACTGGCCTGGCAGCAGAATACAGCGTTTAGTCGTTTTCGCAGATCCGTGTGAACGGGGATTGTTTTGACAATGTTGTCGTCTGTACGGGTAAAAAGCAAAAGGAAAGACTTTTCCGTTTTTAGTACATCTTTATTGTGTGAACATACCCTAACCGTGCGTTCACACCGCATTTAGTTTTGTAGATTCGGAATATATTTCAATATGACATATTGCAATAAAAACATAGCAAATTGCCATCTGATTCAGTTATGTATTATGTTAGGATTTGAACTTGCATTTAACAGTTTTGTAAACATTCAAACTGGCCTGTAGGTGCATAAAGTTTTGCCGATGTTTGTGTCCGAGTGAGAAAAGATTCATGTCATTTTTAAGATTGGATGCATTTCGTGCCAAAGCAATGATAAGCGATCCACAGTTTAGTTTAGCCCACATACACTGATGTTGAGCTCATTGTGAAGAGTTTTGAGAAAGTGAAATGGCTCCTAGCCTGGATCGCAACAAAACTAACCGTTTGAGATCATCCTCAGTGCAAGTTTGACTAGAAGTTTACCTGATTTAAACAACTAATGAAATATGTTCCATCATAAGGGTTTTGTTGGGTGAAATGAATAACCCATTTCCTCGTCCCTCACTAAAGATCGAGCGTTTGTTGAGAGTTATCGAGACGGGGCCCCTCGGCTCATTCCAGCAGACACACGCACCCCAGACGCAGGGCCATGCTGAGATACAAGATGAAGAACTGTTTGGATATGAGCTTTGACCATTTGGGACTTCCTCTAATGTCCTAACAGATGGTTTCCTTATAGTTTTTCAGGGTGGGCTTCAAAAGACGCCTGCCGCAGGCGGTGGAAAGCAAACCCGTGACCTTAAAGGCAGGGAGTGGCAGAATAGAAAAATATCAGAAGCGTTTTTTTAGCTGCTAGACATTTGAGAGGGAAAGATCCATCGTGTTCGATATCATTCAGAATTGCAGTAACTTGAGTATTTTGATAGCCAGTTTTTACCATCCAAGAAGAAAGCGATTGCGACGTGTCCTGGGATGCCCTGAAGTTTTCGAGTTACAGTAATAACCTGCGATGGAGCAGGGAATACCTTCTCTCACCCAAAGTAAACATTCCCATAGTACTCTGAATGTTCCTGTTGTAAATATGGCAGTGTAGAAACGGTTCATTGTAGCTGCAAATCCTCCTGGCATCATAAAAGAAAATTTACGGCACTGTGTGTGCCGTTCCAATTCCGATTAATGGGAACCTCACGCACGTCTCTGATCTGCCAAGTGTGTGCTGAGTTATGTAAAGCTTGTTCAATGAATTTCACCTGGTGGTTCCTGTTCCCTGGTGTCTGGTACTTCAATCTGGCCAACGCAGACCCGACGGACCCACAGCGATGTGTCCCCGGTTAACACTGAATAATAAAGCAGATGTTTGCCAAGGTAATCTATGCATTGCAAATATTGCAATCAGCATACATTGCTTTGCTAGTCAAAAGTTGCCTAATTGGTTGATATTTATAGGGAACAATGAAAGTCAAATTTGGAGCCATAATTACTATTCAAATAATGTTGTTTACACACTGGGATATTCACCAAAAATGTTACCTCAAATAACATTGTGGAGTCTAATCAGGAACAAAAAGTGTAATTGTATGCATGTATTTACATGTTTGGCTTTCAACTAGCAATTTTTGGCCAGAGAACAAAAAAGACTGCCAAACTGTGTGAGGTTTGATGTGCACAGCATGGCTCATGTGTCTGTCCATTCAGTGATTTTTTCTTTTTTTTTTAAATGCATACCAGTATGTTGTAGGTTTTCAGAAAAAATTAGTTTGAGATTCAGTAATAATTGGCAGACTCTCTTTTGAAAACTCTCTTTTTAACTAGGGATATACGATATATCAGCCACCATATCGGTATCGGCTGATATATGTTCATTTTTAATGTTATTTTAATAGTTATGGGCCAGGGGTACGTTTCCCGAAAGCATCGTTAGCCAACTATGGTCGTAAGTCCCATTGAACTCTATTGGTAATGACGGAACTTGCGACCATAGTTCGCTTTTGGAAACACACCCCAGATAAGAAAATTTGGCCAATAAATTAAAGCTGATAAATAATGGATTATTTCCTTCAGCTGAGACACTTCAGATGCACACTGATCGCCATGATGGTTTTGAATTGCTTGAAATATGATTGAAATCACTTCAAAAATGAAAATACAGTTAAGTGAAACACAAGTCTGTAATATAAGATACATACAATTATAATGAGAACATTATATGTATGCTTGGGACATGACTTTTAATAGTGAGACTTTTTTTGTAATCAGGCTCTCAAAAAGTTTATAAAACAATTTTGATTTTGATTTATCGGCCAATATATCGGTTATCGGCCCTTTAAATATAAAGTATTATCGGTATCAGTCAAAATGCTTAGATTTATCGGCCAATATATCGATTATCGGCTTTCGGATATAAATTATTATCCGTATTGGCCAAAATTGCATACATTATTGGCCAAACTCACTTTCCTCTATGATTTATCAGCCAATATATCAGTTATTGGCTTTCGAATAGAAAGAATTATCGGCTATCACTATCGGCCAAAATTTTTTGATTTATCGGCCAATATATCGGTTATCGGCTTTCAAAAATATAGAATTATTGGTATTGGCCAAAATTGCATACATTATCGGCCAAACTCGCTCTCCTCTATGATTTATCAGCCAATATATCAGTTATCAGCTTTCGAATAGAAAGAATTATCGGTATTGGCCAATATTGCATACATTATCGGCCAAACTCGCTTTCCTCTCTGATTTATCAGCCAATATATCAGTTATCGGCTTTCGAATAGAAAGAATTATTGTATTGGCCAAAATTGCATACATTATCGGCCAAACTGGCTTTCCTCTCTGATTTATCAGCCAATATATCAGTTATCGGCTTTCGAATAGAAAGAATTATCGGTATTGGCCAAAATTGCATACATTATCGGCCAAACTCGCTTTCCTCTATGATTTATCAGCCAATATATCAGTTATCGGCTTTCGAATAGAAAGAATTATCGTATTGGCCAAAATTGCATACATTATCGGCCAAACTCGCTTTCCTCTATGATTTATCAGCCAATATATCAGTTATCAGCTTTCGAATAGAAAGTATTATCGGTATCAGTCAAAATGCTTAGATTTATCGGCCAATATATCGGTTATCGGCTATCGAATATAAAGAATTATCGGTATTGGCCAAAATTGCATACATTATCGGCCAAACTCGCTTTCCTCTATGATTTATCAGCCAATATATCAGTTATTGGCTTTTGAATAGAAAGAATTATCGGCTATCACTATCAGCTAAAATGTTTTGATTTATCGGCCAATATATCGGTTATCGGCTTTCAAAAATATAGAATTATTGATATTGGCCAAAATTGCATACATTATCGGCCAAACTCGCTCTCCTCTATGATTTATCAGCCAATATAGTTATCGGCCTTCGAATAGAAAGAATTATCGTATTGGCCAAAATTGCATACATTATCGGCCAAACTCGCTCTCCTCTATGATTTATCAGCCAATATAGTTATCGGCTTTCGAATAGAAAGAATTATCGTTTTGGCCAAAATTGCATACATTATCGGCCAAACTCGCTCTCCTCTTTGATTTATCAGCCAATATATCAGTTATCAGCTTTCGAATAGAAAGAATTATCGGTATTGGCCAAAATTGCATACATTATCGGCCAAACTGGCTTTCCTCTTTGATTTATCAGCCAATATATCAGTTATCAGCTTTCGAATAGAAAGAATTATCGGTATTGGCCAAAATTGCATACATTATTGGCCAAACTGGCTTTCCTCTTTGATTTATCAGCCAATATATCAGTTATTGGCTTTCGAATAGAAAGAATTATCGGCTATCACTATCAGCTAAAATGTTTAGATTTACTGGCCAATATATCGGTTATCGACTTTTAAATATAAAGAATTGTTGGTTATCGGTATCAACCAAAATATTTAGATATATCGGCCAATATATCCTTTGTCGGATTTCAAATAGAAAGTATTATCGGTATCGGCCAAAATGTTCATATCGGTGCATTCCTAGTTTTAACTGCGTAAAGCCTGACATATTACTATAAATAATAGTCAGAAAAGAAAATAGTCTAAAAAAGAAAAATCTAAGAAAAAGTATGCATTTTTTGTTGAGTGTCGTATTTGATATATAAGGCTTTTATAATATGGAAGAAAAACAGCTCAATTTTATTGAGACTCAAACTGAGCAAAAATATGCAATTTGGTGCAGATGCTGATATTTATCTGGACAAAAAGTAAGATGTAATTCTGATGCTTGTAAATCAATTAGATCTTTATTACAGTATAACAGATGCATATGCGAAATGCATATAAATATCAGTCATCTCTATATCTGCCAATAATGTCTCAGTAAGATTATATTTAAATGCTTAGTTTTATGATCAAAGCTCTGTAGTTTTAAAACATATAATGCAATGCAATATAATGATGATTGAGAGATGAACAAATAAACCTTCCTCAAAAGATGATGATCATATCTGATACTCATGATTTTTCTAAAAATGGTGTATTGATAAAGTAAAAATATTACTAACAATATCAAAGTTATTCTTGCATTTACTTGATAAAAATCAGTGCAGATTTCACAGCAGAAAGACACGTGAAGCATTTTTTACACTTATACTTCTTGAAAAAAATATGCTACACTGTCGCTGCCACATATATATCATTCAGCTTCCGAACATTCATTCAACAAAATCTGTTTGCTCTGTTTTCACATGTGCCTCCTGTGATGATTTGAAACAACAGCAGGAACTGAACTCTTAATTTGAGCAATTATTTCTCTGTACTTGCTTCAACTGATTTAAATGCATTATTTATTTGACTCACAATTGCAATTAACTGTTTTTACTCTGTGTAACTTGTATATTACACAGAATTTAAATTGATTTAACTTTTGATATAGTTTATAGAATTCCTTTTTTTATTCATTCATATTTGTTCCCCATCATTTTTTCAAAAAAAGCTGTTGTTCTGAAAAATCAGGAGTCTACATATACATCATATACCATGTTCTGAGCACATCAGTAGATGTCAGTATTGCACTGTGTTCTTCAATGACTGCTGTTTGGAATACAATGTTTTCTGGGTTTAATTTTACATAGTGGGAATAGAATGAAACATGATATGAGTAAAATTAACATGCATGATCTTGGATCAGATAACTTTATCAAAAATACAGTATGAGTGTATCATTTATTTGTCATTAATATCCCAGCTTAGAGGGATCGTTCTCAGAATGTCCTGGCAAGATTCTCTCAAAGTTATGAACAATCGCTCTTCCAGTAACCTTAATAGAACATTCGTTCAAAGTTATCTGGTCTTTAATAATGTTGTCAAAACGTTAGCAGAAAAATATTATTTATACATCATTCATGGAACGTCCATTTAACATTTAAATGTTACAACTTGTTTCAGAATGTTCAGAGAACATTCAAAAGTAACGTTCCTATAATGTTTGCAAAATGGAATGTTCCCTTAACGTTCATATAACCAAGGAAAAAAAGTTTTTGCTTCACGTACAAAACAAACGAAAATGTGTTTTACACACATCATGTGCAAGTGTGACATGTTGCCTGTTTATTTGAGGATGTGTTCACATGGAAACCTCCTACTTTACTGTTTTAAAAACGTCCCAAGTTGGGTTGAAAATGGACAAACCCAGCGATTGAGTTGTTTTAACCCAGCGATTGAGTTGTTTTAACCCAGCGATTGAGTTGTTTTAACCCAGCGGTTGAGTTGTTTTAACCCAGCGATTGCGTTGTTTTAACCCAGCGATTGAGTTGTTTTAACCCAGCGATTGCGTTGTTTTAACCCAGCGATTGAGTTGTTTTAACCCAGCGGATGGGTTGTTTTAACCCAGCGACTGAGTTGTTTTAACCCAGCTATGCGATTGGATTGTTTTTAACCCAGCGATTGAGTTGTTTTAACCCAGCGGTTCAGATGTTTTAACCCAGCGGATGGGTTGTTTTAACCCAGCGACTGAGTTGTTTTAACCCAGCTATGCGATTGGATTGTTTTTAACCCAGCGATTGAGTTGTTTTAACCCAGCGGTTCAGATGTTTTAACCCAGCAATTGAGTTGTTTTAACCCAGCGGATGGGTTATTTAACCAAGCGATTGAGTTGTTTTAACCCAGCGATTGGGTTGTTTTAACCCAGCGGATGGGTTGTTTTAACCCAGCAATTGAGTTGTTTTAACCCAGCGGTTGGGTTAAATGTTTGCTCAATCTGCTGGGTAGTTTTATGTAACTCAACAATTGTTTAAAAATTACTGTATGTTGGAAATGAACATTTGTTAATAAGTTTAATGAATAATAATTAAACAATCAACATTTGTTAAATTGCCAATTAATAAATGTTCACATTTTGATTATTATTGTTGCCTCTAGTAATTATGTGTCTGATTTTTAATTTCCAACCTATTTTGGGTTCATTTTAAGCCAGACATATAGTGATTTTGAAACAATAGTTGGTTTAAATAAAACTGCCCAGAATGTTGGGTCAAACATTTAACCCAACCGCTGGATTTGCCCATTTTCAGCCCAACTTGGGTTGTTTTTAACCAAGCATTTTTTAGAGTGTATGATCATCATGAATGTAAACACATGCTCCTGCAATAAACTTTGCTCATATTTACAATCTGAACCACCATGTTTGCATGCATTTCATCTCATCTCCACTGGGTGATGCTGCTGCACTGTTCGGGTTTGACTGCCTTAGCAAACCCATAATTTCTAACGAAGAGTTACGTTGACGTCACCAAAACACAACATTGCGGCATGTGAGAAGAAGCCAGTTATTGCATTTTATTTTTGGCACAGCGCGCACTGTAGTCAGGAATAGAGTGTGTTGGAGCAGAACCGTCCCAGTGCTTCTGTAATCATAAACCGAGTCTAGGGTTAATCCAGCCTTCCTTAGCAGGACTATCAAAAGCTCTCTGTATGCGACACTTCAGGGTGTCTGTCAGCTCTGTCCTGCTCTCTCGCCGTCTCATGCTGTGCCTTGCCACTCCTCGACCTGAATTCATCCCTGTTTCCCTCTTATATAACTCACTCATCATCAGGCTCTGAGCGACAGCAAGCTGCTCCAAAAATCCACTGCCTGTGTTACTCCAATTACGCAATCCGCTTTGAAGTTCACGTAGGCGGTTTACACATAGGATGCACAGAAAGTACACTGACATTTGACCTCTACTGGGCCACTGTAGTTTCATTTTGCCAACTGATCTCTCTGAAAGCTCACACTTGTTTGTTGCACCTTGCATAAAAATACAAATCAACAGGCTTAAAGGGGACCTATAATGCCACTTTCACAAGATGTAATATAAGTCTCTGGTGTCTCCAGAATGTGTCTGTGAAGTTTCAGCTCAAAATACTCCACAGATCATTTATTATAGCTTGTCAAACTTGCCTCTATTTCGGTGTGAGGAAAAACACGCCGTTTTTGTGTGTGTCCCTTTAAATGTAAATGAGCTGCTGCTCCCGCCACCTTTCCAGAAGAGGGCGGAGCTTTAAAAGCTCAACAACAACAAAGCTGGAGAATCTCACGCAGCCAAAATGACGACGGTGTTCAGCCTTACATTGTTCAAACCGGAGTCGACACTGATGGAGAGACTTAGGAAGAAGTTAACTTTTAGAAAGAAACTGGACGTTTCTGAATGATTAGTGGATAAATTTATGTAGTTGCTGTGGAGTTGATTCAACTCATCCACTAGCATGTGCCGTCATGTTCATCTTTTGTGTTGAATTGACCCTCGTTTGTGAAGCAGTCCGGCGTAAAATGACGGCATGTCAACAACACTCTACTGCAACAACTCTTCCTCTTCTCTAAAGCAGCCCAACATGGCCCCGCCCCCTTTGTTGCAGGTTCTTTATATTGGTAAAAAGTTCTTTAGACTATAAAAATGTTCTTTACAGTAAGAAAAAACCAAGTTAGGGAACCAAAAATGGATCTTCTATGACGCCACTCACTGGAAGCTTTATGTTTAAGAGTGTGGTCGAATGTGAAGATGGAAACACTGGCTGCATGTGTGGATGAGCTGAAGCTATATTGGGAATGATCATGCTGATACACAGACACACCATCATCTTCATTACCTCAGCATGTTCTGGGCATGTTTGACTCTTTTGCAAGAGAGATCATGCATTTGCTTCTGGCATAATCTCTCAGTGATGACAGCACTGACCCCATGGGCCAAAACCTCATCTCAATGAGCAAAGTAATCATCATTTTACCAAAACTAATTATAGGTTGCAATTAAGGACAATGGCTTTTAATTTTTGATATGTGTGGGATAATTAACATGATTCATTGTTTTGAAAGCAATTTGCGTGATATGCTTTACCTTATTTTTTATTTTTTTTCATGATGTGTATGTTATGCAATTTCCACACTCTAAAAAATCTTGGGTTATTTTTTCTACCCAAGTCCTGGGTTGAGCTTTTTGTGTTTGGGTAATTTTTGTGTTACCCAGCTCCTGGGACGGACGTAACAACCCAGCGTTTGGGTAGTTTTTGTGTTACCCAGATCCTGGGGCGGACGTAACAACCCAGCGTTTGGGTAGTTTTTGTGTTACCCAGCTCCTGGGTCAGTCGTAAACAACCAAGCGTTTGGGTAGTTTTGGGTAGTGTTACCCAGCTCCTGGGTCAGTCGTAACAACCCAGCGTTTGGGTAGTTTTTGTGTTACCCAGCTCCTGGGTCGGTCGTAACAACCCAGCGTTTGGGTAGTTTTTGTGTTACCCAGATCCTGGGTCGGACGTAACAACCCAGCATTTGGGTAGTTTTTGTGTTACCCAGCTCCTGGGTCAGTCGTAACAACCCAGCGTTTGGGTAGTTTTTGTGTTACCCAGCTCCTGGGTCGGACGTAACAACCCAGCGTTTGGGTAGTTTTTGTGTTACCCAGATCCTGGGTCAGTCGTAACAACCCAGCGTTTGGGTAGTTTTTGTGTTACCCAGATCCTGGGTCAGTCGTAACAACCCAGCGTTTGGGTAGTTTTTGTGTTACCCAGATCCTGGGTCAGTCGTAACAACCCAGCGTTTGGGTAGTTTTTGTGTTACCCAGATCCTGGGTCAGTCGTAACAACCCAGCGTTTGGGTAGTTTTTGTGTTACCCAGAACCTGGGTCAGTCGTAACAACCCAGCGTTTGGGTAGTTTTTGTGTTACCCAGATCCTGGGTCAGTCGTAACAACCCAGCGTTTGGGTAGTTTTTGTGTTACCCAGCTCCTGGGTCAGTCGTAACAACCCAGCGTTTGGGTAGTTTTTGTGTTACCCAGATCCTGGGTCAGTCGTAAACAACCAAGCGTTTGGGTAGTTTTTGTGTTACCCAGATCCTGGGTCAGTCGTAAACAACCCAGCGTTTGGGTCGTTTTTGTGTTACACAGATGCAAATTCTACCCAATCTAAAATACCTTGGCATCCATCTAAAAAGCTGACCAAATGCATATTAAAACACGGATAAATCTACTAATCAAGCCTCGTTGCCTTCCACCGTCAGTTGCGCTTATTCCTGTTGCATGTCTTCAATCTGGCATCCCGTGTGAATGTCGAGTCTGAGGGGGAAGGGGAGGGGAAACAACTCTCTCCAATATTTTGAATTTGGATTGCAGTACCCATTTCAACCACTAGCTGTCAATATTACATACAGCACCTTTAAAAATCAGGTTTCATTTAGCTGATTAATTATTTGCCTTTTCAGAGTAATTTGGTGTAGCTAAGCCTGTTACAAACTGATTTCCCAAGTACATTCTCACGGCCTCAAATCCATGTAACGAAAGGGAAAGTCTGCCAGGATCATCCAGGGAGAGACACGACTTACAAGAGACGCTTTGAAGTCCAAATCACACACACATTTGCCAGGTGTACCGGCGCTCTGTGTGAAAACGAGTTAAAGAGAGGAGAATCTCGCTAGTAGTATTTGAAAGAAGCAAGAGTAAGCCTGCATTATTTCCAGCAGATTCTTGAGCCCAGAAATATGTTCTAAAACGTTTTGCTAAGGTTGTGAAAACTTTGTTTCTGAATGTTCTCTGTGTTTTAAAAGGTTTTCTCTTGGTTATGCTGTCGTTAAGGGAACATTCCATTGTATCATTCTTCAAACATTATAGGAATGTTACTTTTGAATTGAAACAAGAAGAAACATTTAAAAAAACGTTAGATAATTGTCCAACTAAAATGTTTCAGAAAAAATGCTCGCATTATTAAAGGCCAGATAACGCTGAACAAACGTTCTGTTAACATTACTGGAAGAACGTTTGTTCATAGCTTTGCCAGAACGTTCCCTGTTCGCTGGGGTGTCATTATTCAGCTCACTTCATTTCAATGATTCATTTCAGTTCAATAACTGTGTAAAGTTAATCAATTATGAAACAAGTTCAGCTAATAGCAGCTCTGCAGATTTTAGTTCAGTAACAGTGTCAGTATTGCAAAATGTATCAATTTTGAAACAGTCGTTTCAGTTGCAAGAGATTCAGTTCATTTTCAGTTCAACAATGCTAAGACAGATTTGTGATGATTGTTTTCTCTAATAAATAGCGTTGTTAAGACAACTACATGACTGGCGAATAAATGCGAAGAGCTTATGAGTAAACAGTTGATCGTGTTCCAAAACGCTCCTCCCTCTCAGTAATAATGTGAAAGGGCAGGTCATGTGAGAGCGGGATGTTCCTCTGTTCGCCAAGGACACGGTCTGTTGATAGTCTGTTCAGAGACACTGTTTCCTCCTGCTCTGCTTTCAGCTGATTCTCTGATCAGAAGCGGGCGCTTCATTTGCTGAGCTGTGATCTTCATGCAGATATGAGAGCAGTGGAACGCTGGTTTAGCTCCAAATGTTATTTCAAAGGTAGACGATCAATAAAGCCTGTTTTCATCTCCATGTGCAGAATAAGCATTTGATAACACAGGAGCAGGGTCGCTCTTATTATGCAGCACAACTTAAAATAAATTATATGCTTGTGTTGTAGTTTGGGAAGCATTTATATCAAACGGCTTATCAGACTTTCAGAAATATGCTCTGTTCAAACTCATGCACTTACTGTAAAGTCACCATGAAATCAAAATTTCTTATTTTTTATGGAATATTGCAGTATGATTTATCGGTGCACATCATTCTTGTTCATGGTAATCTTGAATCAGAATATCTTCCTCTTGCAGCATCTCTTCTCTTCTCTGATGATGAGGGCGGGGCAACCTGTCACTCACATGAGATCCACCAATAGCAAACCACATCCATCCAATCAATTCCTCACAGACAAGATCAAGCCCCGCCCTACATTTGTTCTTGTTTGAGAAGCGTTTCACTCAGATATACGGCACAATAAAGAAGAAAAGACTAGCGCAACTTCTGTTTCATGAGACTTTAAATTTAATAAATTCTAACTTTATTTATACAGTGGAAAGTTTGATATTTTTAAACAATGTTCTGTAATTTTATCTAACAGGATGCATTTATTTAAGTGACACAAAACATCACAGATCTCATCGAATCCATCCTGTTCATGCTGTTGTTTTCCTGCCAAAGTGATGCCACTTCCTGGATGATGATGTCATTAAAGAACTGACTTTTTTAATGCAAAAGACACCATGGCGCATCAATAATCAATATTTCGATTAATTACGTTATATACAAAAAAGTATGGAATAATTTTATAATTATATATATATATATATA